>JAKWJD010001765.1:29641408-29902162 GCA_027705065.1 Solanum peruvianum | reverse complement strand
CCCCTTGTACATTATCAAATTTCACCTCCTTTCTTTCTTACAAATTTCTTGCATGAATATCCTTTCATGTTGTAAGTGCTCGAACTTTTTGTGGCTTTGACATTTCTAGATTGATGTAATAGACATGAAATAAGATATTTCTTTTATACTGAGTTCTAAATCATACAATGTTTAAAACATAACTTTTTTACCAAAATCAATGTCAATATCCTCTTCGACATTACACTTATCCTTACTGAATTCTTCTTGTTCCACACGATCATCCAATCCTTTGTTATGTTCATGAATAATAGGAGTATATATAAATTCGACATCACTTGTTGTGTTGTTGTCATGTTTTGTTTCATCATCTTTGTGTATCCCTTGATATTTTAGAAACTGATCAAGAGTACTAGCTGGTATAACCGGCTTCCTCTTTACCTGTTTGCAGTTCGGTAGTTCAAGAATATCATGTCGTGCCTCTCCATTATCTAGTGTATTTCCAGTCACATGTGCTGAAGCAGTAACATATTTCTTGATGACGTATGGAACCTACAGTTATTCATAGGAAGTTTAGTTCCATTATCTTAAATGGACTCTTCAAATTGAAATAACCTCTGCTTAGTTTGTCATTTCCCTGCAATCATACGTGAGGTTCTAAGCTCTTCTCTTGAAGACGATTGAATGACTGATTTGTGCACAAGTAATTTACTCTTTCCTTGTTGTGGAATGAATCTTCAGAATTCTTTCTTTTATGTGGTATTGGTGCCTCCTCTTTCTTAGCTTTATCATTGCGTTCATTTGCAAGTTGTTCTCTCTTAATCTTGAATTTGTTGGCCAATTCAGCACTTGATCGGTATTGCATATAAACATCCATATTCTTCAATGGAGTTTGAGCTTTGTTTGGATTCAAACCCTTTTTCTTTAGCATTGTTGATTGATTCATTCTATTTTCTTTGTTTAAATCTCTTCAATTTGTTTCCCAATAGTAAGTAAACCTACAAAATAATAAGATTGTTTAAGTGAAAGAAGTAGCAACAATTTAATTTTGATATAAGGTTGACAAATGGATAGCTTATTCAGTAGATTGCAACATTTGAGTTTTTAAAATTTCCAGAACATCCCAAACTTCCTGAATTTCCTGAATTTATACATTAAAGTACTGTATAATATTGCAAACTGATACAAAAAAGTAATGTAATTACATAACTCATTTTAAATCACATAATATGTCAAACACACATACAATAAATAATCAACACAACAATCTTTCTCTGAGGCTTCTGATGGCCCCTCTCTGTAACATACAAACATAACAATATTGTAACGACCTGTTTAGTCGTTTTGAGCAGCAGATTTTATTTCTGGAAAATTGGCTGAGGCAACGGACCCCACGACGGACAGTCACAGGCACGACGGACCCTCGCAGGGTCTCGTTTCAATATACTTAGGAATTCTGAAATTGGGTACTGAAAATCGACTCTCTCAACTTCGTAACGGACTTGCAGGACGAACCGTCACAGTGTCCTTGGTGAAAAATAGAACTATGATCGTTACGACGACCTGTGTGACGGACCGTCGTAGGCACGACGGCCCGTCACAGGTTGCGCAAATCCCAGGCAGAATCGGATTTCCTTACACGTTTTAAGGGACGTTTTGGACTATTCTTTCCTTAATTATAGATTTCGTGGGTTTATATTAAAAACTCAAATTCTTGAGGGATAAAAAAGGTAACTTTGAGTTAATTAGTGGGGTATTCTTGCCATCTTTCACACTTAATTATATGTTAATTAGCGTAAAAGAAAGAGGGTTTGAATAAGAAAAAGAGAAAAGAAAAGAGAGAGATAGATTGATCGAATTGAGGGAGATTGAACGAGAAGAAGAAAGCTTCGGAAATTGCTTGGTGATTCCAATTCTTCGGTGGAGGTAGGTTATGGTTTTCACACTATTCGTAGTAAACTCTTAATAGCGAATGATATGTGTTTGTAATATTGTAAATCCTTCTATATGATTAATTGTATGCTTGCATGAATATGAATATGAAATTGTGAATAAATAAGCATGATGACGCTATTGAATCCCAAATTTTGAAAAGAAACCCTAATCTACTTTGTTAATGATGATGCCTTGGTATAAAAGAAGGCTTGATGAACGAAAGTGGTGAGATTAGGGGATCGGGTGCCACGTTCCGGTACCAGGATAGAATGAGGATCGGAGTGTAACGTTCCGACACCAGGATAGTATATGGATCGGGTGCCACGTTTGGGTACCAGGATAGAGATAGAGGATCGGGTGCCACGTTCCGGTACCAGGATAGAATGAGGATCGGAGTGTCACGTTCCGACACCAGGATAGTATATGGATCGGGTGCCACATTCCGGTACCAGGATAGAATGAGGATCGGAGTGTCACGTTCCGACACCAGGATAGTATATGGATCGGGTGCCACGTTCCGGTACCAGGATAGAATGAGGATCGGAGTGTCACGTTCTGACACCAGGATAGTATATGGATCGGGTGCCACGTTCCGGTACCAGGATAGAATGAGGATCGGAGTGTCACGTTCCGACACCAGGATAGTATATGGAGCGGAGTGTCACATACCGACACGAGGGGAATAAATAAAATGAATCTTGAAATATATTAATGAATTCAATCTAATGAATCTAATTCCCAAATGAGTATGATATTGAGGCTTGAGTCCTCATGGATGAACTTGTTAGTACTTAGTGATGATTTTAGTACTGGTTGTTGCTACATTTTGAGTATTGTAGTTGATTTATGATATTATTTGATGTATATTGTTTTCTATTTTGAGTTGGCCGATGATATCTACTCAGTACTTGTAATTGTACTGACCCCCTACTTTTATGTTTTCTTCTTTGTTATTTGTGGAATGCAGCAAATGTTCCGTCAACTTTAACTCAACAGTAGATCTAGCCAGTCTTCACGACCTTCGGAAATTCAGGGTGAGCTAATGCGTCTAGCTTGGACAGGATCTTCTTCTTCAAGTCTTGATGCCTTGAACTTCCGTCATGGACTAGCTTCTATTTGTTTTAGCTTCTTAGACGTTTTTAGTTTAGTAATTTGAGGATAGATGTTCTTGTGATGATGACTTCCAGATTTTGGGGTTAATAATAATAGTTTTGAATTGTTTTATTAATGAGTTTAAGTCTTCCGCATTATTTTCTGTTGATATATCTTGAAATGTTAAGGTTTAGATAGTTTGGTTCGCTCACATAGGAGGGTAAATGTGGGTGCCAGTCGCGTCCCCGATTTAGGTCGTGACAAACTTGGTATCAGAGCATTAGGTTCGTTGGTCTCATCACACAAGAACGAGTCTAGTAGAATCTTAAGGAACGGTGGGGGGACGCCTTTACTTTTCCTTGAGAGGCTATAAGACTTTAGGAAAATTCCATTCTTTCATTATTTCTTTCGTGCTACTACTTGAGTCCAATTGGTATCTAGGTGATACAAATTGGTATCTGACCATCTTCACTCTATTTCGCAGATGGTTAGAACTAGAGCAACGACCACACCAGCAGCAACAACGGCAAGACAAGAAACATCTGAGCCAGCCACTGGGGCTGTGGCTCGAGGAAGAACAGTGTCAAGAGGCCGTGGTAGAGGCCGTGGGAGGACGTCCTCTAGAGGAAGAGGACGAGCACCTAGTCCATCTGATGCTAGGGCGGTGACTCCTCCACCGACTGAGGAGGTAGTAAGAGAGGGTGAGGAAGGGGAAACTGAACAAGATCAGAATGAGGAATTGCCACCCCAATCTACCCCAGAGATGATCAATCAGGTTCTTGCTTATCTTAGCGGGTTATCTGATCACGGTCAGGCACCTCCAGTAGTTTCTGCACCAACACCTCCGGCTTCAGAGGTACGACATGCGGCTACTATGGCTCCCCGCATGGATGCCTCATTGGAGATAGGCACATTTCCACGTCTGACTACTGGACCGATAATGACAAACGATCAGCATGAACTTTTCAGTAAGTTCTTTAAATTGAAACCTCCAGTCTTCAAGGGTGCAGAATCTTAAGATGCTTATGATTTTCTGGTTGATTGTCATGAGCTACTACACAAGATGGGGAAAGTAGAACGGTTTGGCGTTGAGTTCGTAAGCTATCAGTTTCAAGGGAACGCCAAAATGTGGTGGCGATCACATGTCGAGTGTCAACCGATAGAGGCCACACCTATGACTTGGGCATCCTTCTCTACCCTGTTTATGGAGAAGTATATCCCAAGGACTTTGAGAGATAGAAAAAGGGATGAGTTCTTGAGTCTCGAGCAAGGTAGGATGACGGTTAACGCATATGAGGCTAAGTTTCGTGCTTATCAAGGTATGCCACCCAACTTTGTTTCAGTCCACAAGAGCGGATTCGCCGTTTTGTGAAGGGGTTGAGGTCAGAATTGCGGATTTCAGCCTTACAGGTAGCGTCTACGGCAACATCCTTCCAAGATGTGGTAGACTTTGTGATAGAAGTGGAAGGAGTGAAGCCAGATGTCTTCACTACAGACTGTAGTTGGGGGTCCACCTCAGAACGGTCAACACTTCTCTGAGAGACCTACGCATGAACCCAGAGAGTGCTATGGATGTGCGGAGATTGGACATATTAAGAGATATTGTCCAAAACAGAGTTATCGGCCCCCAATAGCTAGAGGTAGAGGTGGTTATGGAAGAGGCCGTCATTCTGGAGGACGCGGTGGTCAAGGTAATGGTGGTCACCAAAACGGCCGAGGTGATGGGCAAAACGGAGCCAGTACATCACAACATGGTAGGGGCAACGGACAAACTAATGAAAGGGCCCATTGTTATGCTTTCCCTGGGAGATCTGAAGCGGAGACATCAGATGCTGTCATCACAGGTAATCTTCTGGTTTGTGATTGCATGGCTTCTGTATTGTTTGATCCCGGATCCACATTCTCTTACGTATCTTCATCATTTGCTAATGGTTTAAATTTGCATTGTGAATTACTTGACATGCCTATACGTGTTTCCACTCCGGTGGGTGAGTCTGTGGTAGTTGAAAAGGTATATAGGTCTTGTTTGGTGAATTTTGTGGGGAGCAACACTTATGTAGACTTGGTTATTTTAGAAATGGGTGACTTCGATGTAATTCTGGGTATGACTTGGCTTTCTCCAAATTTTGCGATTTTGGATTGTAATGCTAAAACTGTGACGTTAGCCAAGCCTGGGACAGATCAGTTAGTATGGGAGGGCGACTACACTTTCAATCCGATTCGTATCGTGTCCTTTCTTCATGCTAAGAAAATGGTAAGTAAAGGGTGTTTAGCTTTCTTGGCACATCTCAAGGATGACGCTACCCAAGTACCTTCGATTGAGTCGGTTTCGGTAGTCCGTGAGTTTTTGGATGTTTTCCCTGCAGATCTTCCGGGTATGACACCGGATAGGGATATCAATTTTTGCATAGATTTGGAACCGGGCACTCGCCCCATTTCTATACCCCCTTATAGAATGGCTCCCGCGGAGTTAAGAGAGTTAAAAGCACAACTTCAAGAGTTGTTGAACAAAGGCTTCATTAGACCAAGTGCATCTTCTTGGGGTGCTCCGGTTTTGTTTGTGAAGAAGAAGGATGGGAGTTTTCGAATGTGCATAGATTACCGGCAGTTGAACAAGGTAACTATTAAGAACAAATATCCTCTTCCTCGCATTGATGACTTATTCGATCAACTACAAGGTGCTTGTGTCTTTTCGAAGATCGACTTGATATCCGGTTATCATCAATTGAAGATACGGGCAACGGATGTGACAAAGACCGCTTTCCGGACTAGGTATGGGCATTATGAATTTGTAGTGATGTCCTTTGGTCTTACAAATGCCCCCGCTGCTTTCATGAGCTTGATGAATGAGATATTTAAGCTGTATTTGGATCTCTTTGTGATCGTATTTATAGATGATACACTGGTATATTCTAAAAGTAAGGAGGAACATGAGGAATATTTGAGAATTGTATTGGAAATGTTGAGGGAGAGAAAGCTTTATGCCAAGTTCTCTAAGTGTGAGTTTTGGCTAGATGCAGTGTCCTTCTTGGGGCATGTGGTTTCTAAGGAATGAGTGATGGTAGATCCTTCTAACATTGAGACAGTAAAGAATTGGGTAAGACCCACTAATGTGTCAGAAATAAGAAGCTTTGTTGGGTTAGCTAGCTACTACCGCCGATTTGTCAAGGGATTCTCCTCTATTGCTTCCCAATTGACGAACTTGACTAAGCAGAATGTTCCATTTGTATGGTCGGATGAGTGTGAGGAAAGCTTTCAGAAACTCAAGACCTTGTTGACTACCGCGCCTATCCTCACCTTGCCGGTAGAGGGTAAGAACTTCATTGTTTATTGTGATGCATCCTATTTGGGTTTGGGTGCAGTGCTAATGCAAGAGAAAAACGTGATTGCTTATGCTTCGAGGCAATTAAAGTTGCATGAACGTAACTACCCAACCCACGATTTGGAGTTGGCCGCGGTAGTATTTGCACTAAAGCAATGGAGGCACTATTTATATGGGGTTAAGTGTGAAATCTATACGGATCATCGTAGTCTTTAGTATGTCTTTACTCAGAAAGATTTGAACTTAAGACAAAGGAGATGGATGGAACTACTGAAAGACTACGACATCACCATTTTGTATCATCCGGGGAAGGCGAATGTTGTGGCAGACGCCTTGAGTAGAAAGGCGGGAAGCATGGGAAGTCATGCTCATTTGCAAGCTTCTAGACGCCCATTGGCTAGAGAAGTGCAGATTTTGGCTGATGACCTTATGAGGTTAGAAGTAAATGAGAAGGGAGGATTGTTAGCTTGTGTGGAGGCAAGATCCTCCTTCCTTGACAAGATTAAGGGGAAGCAGTTTGATGATGAGAAGTTGATCCGGATTCGAGATAAAGTGTCGCAAGGAGAGGCTAAAGAAGCGACAATCGATGAGGAAGGTGTTTTGAGAATCAAGGGGAGGGTATGTGTACCCCGAGTTGATGATTTGACCAACACCATTCTGACAGAGGCTCATAGTTCAAGGTATTATATACATCCGGGTGCAACCAAGATGTATCGCGACCTAAAGCAACACTTTTGGTGGAGTAGAATGAAGTGCGATATTGTTGACTTTATTGCCAAATGTCCAAACTGTCAACAAGTAAAGTATGAACACCAAAGGCCCGGAGGAACGCTTCAGAGAATGCCCATTCCTGAATGGAAGTGGGAGAGAATCGCAATGGACTTTGTGGTTGGCCTTCCAAAGACAATGGGTAAGTATGATTCCATTTGGGTGATTGTTGATAGGTTAACTAAGTCTGCTCATTTCATCCCGGTCAAGGTGACATACAATGCAGAGAAGTTAGCAAAAATCTACATCTCAGAAATCGTTCGATTGCATAGGGTTCCACTATCCATCATATCAGATAGAGGTACGCAGTTTACTTCTAAGTTTTGGAAAACATTGCATGCTGAATTGGGTACTAGGTTGGAGCTTAGCACTGCATTTCACCCTCAGACCGATGGTCAGTCCGAGCGAACGATTCAAGTATTGGAGGATATGCTTCGTGCATGTGTGATAGAGTTTGGTGGCCATTGGGATAGATTCTTACCTTTGGCAGAGTTTTCATACAATAATAGCTATCACTCCAGTATTGATATGGCCCCATTTGAAGCATTGTATGGGAGGAGGTGTAGATCTCCCATTGGGTGGTTTGATGCATTTGAAGTTAGACCTCTTGAGGGATTCGTTAGATAAGGTGAAGGGCATTCAAGAAAAGCTTCTAGCGGCGCAAAGTAGACAAAAGGAGTATGAAGATCGAAAGGTTAGAGACTTGGAGTTCATGGAGGGTGAACAAGTCTTGTTGAAGGTCTCACCCATGAAAGGGTGATGCGGTTTGGCAAAAGAGGTAAGCTAAGTCCAAGGTATATCGGACCATTTGAGATACTAAAGCGAATAGGGGAGGTGGCTTATGAATTAGCCTTGCCCCCAGGGCTGTCCGGAGTGCATCCGGTATTTCATGTGTCCATGATGAAAAGATACCACGGGGATGGAAACTACATCATCCGTTGGGATTCAGTTTTGCTTGATGAGAATTTGACTTATGAGGAGGAACCGGTTGCTATATTAGATAGAGAAGTTCGCAAGTTGAGGTCGTGAGAGATTGCATCCATCAAAGTTCAATGGAAGAATCGACCGGTTGAAGAGGCTACTTGGGAGAAGGAGGCAGATATGCAAGAAAAATACCCACATCTGTTTACAGATTCAGGTACTCCTTTTCGCCATTGTTTTTCTTCTTTTGATCGTTCGGGGACGAACGATGGGTAAATTGGTATCTATTTTAACGACCTGTTTAGTCGTTTTGAGCAGCAGATTTTATTTCTAGAAAATTGGCTGAGGCAACGGACCCCACGACGGACCGTCACAGGCACGACGGACCGTCGCAGGGTCTCGTTTCAATATACTTGGGAATTCTGAAATTGGGTACTGAAAATCGACTATCTGAACTTCGTAACGGACTTGCAGGACGGACCGTCACAGGTGTGACGGACCGTCACAGTGTCCTTGGTGAAAAATAGAACTATGATCGTTACGACGACCTGTGTGACGGACCGTCGCAGGCACGACGGCCCGTCACAGGTTCCGCAAATCCCAGGAAGAATCGGATTTCCTTACACGTTTTAAGGGACGTTTTGGACTATTCTTTCCTTAATTATAGATTAAGTGGGTTTATATTAAAAACTCAAATTCTTGAGGGATAAAAGAGGTAACTTTGAGTTAATTAGTGGGGTATTCTTGCCATCTTTTACACTTAATTATATGTTAATTAGGGTAAAAGAAAGAGGGTTTGAATAAGAAAAAGAGAAAAGAAAAGAGAGAGATAGATTGATCGAATTGAGGGAGATTGAACGAGAAGAAGAAAGCTTGGAAATTGCTTGTTGATTCCAATTCTTCGGTGGAGGTAGGTTATGGTTTTCACACTATTCGTAGTAAACTCTTAATAGCGAATGATATGTGTTAGTAATATTGTAAATCCTTCTATATGCTTAATTGTATGCTTGCATGAATATGAATATGAAATTGTGAATAAATAAGCATGATGAAGCTATTGAATCCCAAATCTTGAAAAGAAACTCTAATCTACTTTGTTAATGATGATGCGTTGGTATAAAAGAAGGCTTGATGAACGAAAGTGGTGAGATTAGGGGATCGGGTGCCACGTTCCGGTACCAGGATAGAATGAGGATCGGAGTGTCACGTTCCGACACCAGGATAGTATATAGATCGGGTTCCACGTTTCGGTACCAGGATAGAGATAGAGGATCGGGTGCCACGTTCCGGTACCAGGATAGAATGAGGATCGGAGTGTTACGTTCCGACACCAGGATAGTATATGGATCGGGTGCCACGTTCCGGTACCAGGATAGAATGAGGATCGGAGTGTCACGTTCCGACACCAGGATAGTATATGGATCGGGTGCCACGTTCCGGTACCAGGATAGAATGAGGATCGGAGTGTCACGTTCCGACAACAGGATAGTATATGGATCGGGTGCCACGTTCCGGTACCAGGATAGAATGAGGATCGGAGTGTCACGTTCCGACACCCGGATAGTATATAGAGCGGAGTGTCACGTACCGACACGAGGGGAATAAATATAATGAATCTTAAAATATGTTAATGAATTCAATCTAATGAATCTAATTCCCAAATGAGTATGATATTGAGGCTTGAGTCCTCATGGATGAACTTGTTAGTACTTAGTGATGATTTTAGTACTGGTTGTTGCTACATGTTGAGTATTATAGTTGATTTATGATATTATTTGATGTATATTGTTTTCTATTTTGAGTTGGCCGATGATATCTACTCAGTACTTGTGGTTGTACTTACCCCCTACTTTTATGTTTTCTTCTTTGTTATTTGTGGAATGCAGCAAACGTTCCGTCAACTTCAACTCAACAGTAGATCTAGCCAGTCTTCACGACCTTCGGAAATTCAGGGTGAGCTAATGCGTCTAGCTTGGACTGGATCTTCTTCTTCAAGTCTTGATGCCTTGAACTTCCGGCATGGACTAGCTTCTATTTGTTTTAGCCTCTTAGACGTTTTTAGTTTAGTAATTTGAGGATAGATGTTCTTGTGATGATGACTTCCAGATTTTGGGGATAATAATAATAGTTTTGAATTGTTTTATTAATGAGTTTAAGTCTTCCGCATTATTTTTTGTTGATATATCTTGAAATGTTAAGGTTTAGATGGGTTGGTTCGCTCACATAGGAGGGTAAATGTGGGTGCCAGTCGCGTCCCCGATTTGGGTCGTGACAAATACATTGTGGTTAAATGTTGAATGAAGACTCCTAACAGCTCAATATTTGCATTGCTATTATTTCAATAGTTTAAACTGAAAAATAGTTTGAGCCCGACATGACCATCCATGCTAGTTAAAGGCAGTAATGTACAGAAATCATGAAATGGATTCAGTACTCACTGGCACAACGATTATCATAAGTAACCTTAGCCATAATAATCTTTCTAACATGTACACACTGTTCCACTATGTCATTACCCTTAATTTATTAGGAACAATGTGCATATTACAATTGAGGAGCTACTTGGGTTAAAAATTACATAACCGAATCATACTACACAAGTTGCTTGGTTTAAAAAATTCATCGAAAAATTTGTCATCATGATACGGAGGGCAGTTTTAGTTTACTATGGAAGCAACACAGACATATCAACTGTTTTGAAGATGACAGGAAAGAACTAAAATGAGATTCGGTTAACTTTAATAAAACAGATCGAATCGATCATAACATATATGAATCTAATAATCAATAATCAGTACATGATCATCAAATAAATAATAATCAGAAAAGAAACTAACATAAATCGTATCAACTAAGACATTGTGAAACAAACATACTCATTTATGTGCACACTGTTCCTTCATATCATCACCATGTAATTAAGATAATGATATTACTTTTGGTTTATACCATGCAGAGGATAAAAACAAAGTAAGTTGTCTAAGATGGTTTGCACTATGTCATATGTGAACACCCATACGTACAACAATCTATGTGCAACACTATATCAGTAAAGGTGCTAAAAGAGGAGGTAGACCTAAAATCATACACACAGAGTCAGAATCTCTCATATAAAGGATTCATATATAAAATACCAACTAACTGAAATAAAGCGTAATTGTTGATACACATTAATTAAGTTTGGTATTTGTCATAAGACTCATTAGTCTGCATATAGACTTAGATAACAATCTGCATGTTGGATTTAGTTACTTTTTTGTAAGGCATAACTTAATATTGGAGTGAAATGGGCTCTAATAAAGCAGAATGAATATTGAGGATTCATATAATTAATCCAAACAAGTTGGGGATTGAAGAGTAGTTGATTGAACATCTATTACAGTACCAGGTAGTATGAGCACAACAACTTCTGCTATGACCAATGAAATATGCCTAAAGAAGTCACTTGTATCCTGTGAAAACTCGCACTCCCTCTATCCCTATTCAATAGTGTCATGCTTCTAATTCCCTCCCCTGATTGCCCCACTTGATGAAAATGCAGAACACATTAGTATTAGCAACTGCCAAATGGACCTTAGAAAGCTCCATTTATCAAATGTAAAATAAGCTACTCGAAGTTCAAGCATCCTTGTGCCTTGTGTAGCTGAATAGCACAGTAAAACAAGACTTATTCAAATTCGAAGAGTTACATTAACAAACAAAAAAAATTGGTAACACATGAAACACGATATTTCAAACAACTGCAGATGCGACTCTATGCCATTATTATTGTTCCCTAGTTGAACAAGTTTGTTATCTATTCGTGTCACATGCCCAATGTTTCCAATCCTGGGTGGGGTTCTTCCCTGAACGGAGGTCGTTGGCTGCATCCACATTTAAAAACTTGAGAGCTTCTTATTACTTAAATTCATAAAAGGTAATGACTTGTAGCTCTCTCGAAGCGACAATCTCGGGACAACGACCAAACCAGAAGGAACTTCAAACTATAGAGTTTAATGCCTCTAATGCCAACTGCCTGATAATAAAATGTTACCAGAAAGTATATAAATAACAAACAATCAAATAAAGCAAAAATCATCTAGAAGTATAGGTTCATCAATAAAGTAATAATCTTATAAGAAGGCAACATAAATTACTTAACAAAATAACAATTGGGCGCATGAAAAAGCCAACAGAATACTTAAACATTGTAGCGATCTAATCTTACATTCCACATACTAGATATTAATGTGTTTTACCAAAAAAAACTATTATATTACAAAAAACAGTGAGTGATCACTAAATGATCATCACAACAATAATGAAACACATGGTGTGTCTTCTTCAGACTCTTCTTCAGACTCGACTTCATCATCAGACTTATCTTCAAACTCATTTTAAGACTCATCTTCAAACGCATCTGAAAACTCATCTTCATATTCATTTCAAGACTCATCTTAAAACTCCTCTTCATACTCGACTTCAAGTTTTTGATTGACAAATTCCTCCACAGGCACATCAATGATTGTTTCTTGTAAATCAGTCCTTGTTAAGAGTACTTCACTATTATATTTTGGTATAGATGGACCCTTCAAATATTCAGATGGCTCATTTTAATAACTTTATGGGAGATTAGGTTCAACTTCATCACCCATTGAAAACAAGTATCTTGGAACAGTCTTCATAACATAATTCTGGGAGCTCAAATTTTAGTAACATTCTACTTTCAACTTGAGGATTATTCTTTCTTTATTTTCTGCTATTTGTTACTACCAATAACAGAATAGAAGTAGAAGATTTATTTTTTTAGTATGGACAAACTATTGAGTTTTGGATATTGTTGAAAGTGAGGTGAGTTTTAGAAAAATTAGGAGAAGTCAGTGCAAATAAAATGGAGAGAAAGTTTTGTATGATACTAAAGTTTGTCCTATTTGATAGGCTAGATGCAACGAAAGAGAAATAGCATGAAGATTTCTAATTTCATTAAATGTAATGTTTTTGCAAATAGAATAGAAGTCAATAGAACTGTAAAGATAGTCTATGGTCAAGTGCTATAAAACTATTTTTGGATGATGCTAAAGTCTGTTTCTACGTCTGTCCTCTTGATGAAGTTAACAACTTCATTATCAACCTTTTCCTCACTGACTTTATGTTTCACCTTCCAATAAACTTCAATGGTTCTGTCATGCTCCACAAAGTGGGCTATTTTATGAGCTTCAGGTGGGGACCTATGGTGGTATGCACCAAGACTTTTTCTCTGTGACATCAGTTGATCGGATGCCTTTCCATTTAGACTATGTAAAACTATGGATATTCCAGTTAGTAATGAACACGAATAAGCCTACTTAAGAGATTAAAATATATTTATTCTTTTGTAATTTTTGAAGAATAAACATGTTGTAATTTGTATGCTTCCAAGTTTGAAACTTGTCACCATATCTTTTAGACTATAGTCTATTTATCTTAGGAAACAATGCTTCCAAGAGAAAAAATGATGTAATTTCCAGTGTGATTGGGGTGTCAGGGAGAGTGCAGACAAAAGGTTGGGGTGGTGAGAGCAAGGTGTTAATAGTATTGGGTGTTGAGTTTAGAGTTGATACAGCTCGCCTCATGAACGGAGAAGGCAAATCGATGGAACATTGTTCCCCCATGACACGTGGGTTCTCTTTTGACTAACAATAATGAGTTATGACCCATTCATTTCTTATCCATAGATATGAAATTACAAAAAGTTGTAACGTAAAACATGAGAACTAGCAGTATAACTTAGGTATTACTATATATAGTGACCACTTGGCATTTGCTTAGCTTATCAATACGAAACTGTCTCTCATGTAACACATTATCATATGGTCCCTACCCCTCTCTGCATTTTTTTTTGCAAACAAAGATTCTAAGCAAAACATTTGACGACCAACGTGGACTACCGTACACCTGCTGACTGATAATTTTATCAATATATATAAAGCAGCTAACAGACAATATAAGTTGACTGGAGTGCCTTGGTCTATACAGTCTTAGATGACTAAAAAAGTGCAGGTCTAAATGTTTTGGCTGTTTAACATAATTCAAAAAAATATCTAGTTTTTATTTTTATCTAAACTTGTAAAGTTCACCATTAACTACATTTGTAGCTTAAGAAATTTGGTCAAGTTATTTTAAAAAGTTGTTTTCAAATAGATAAGCATGCAATATTTGAAAATCATTTCTCTCTGGTTATTTTTTCTAGTCACCTTTGTTGACTTCTTTTTCTATGGATGTGGAAATACTTTGTTTCAATTTATGTGGAATTAATCTTTGATAAAGTAGGACTGATAAGGAATCATTGCTTCACAAGAATGTTGGCTTTACCGGTGGTTTTAACCATGTTCTTTCTAAATACTAGGGGTACTATCAGGTGTAATAAAAAATCAATGTTGAAGAAACACATGATGAAATACTTGTTGAATTTCAAAATTGCTCTGAATGAATGTTTACTTACATGATCTTGAGTTTCTCACGATATACTTTTTGGTAATGAATTAAATTCAAGTATCATTTTTGTGTTGAATTAGATTCAAAATATTTTTCTGTTTTGGTGTTTTGACGTGCTTACTCGGTTGCACGGGTTAAAACATAAGAAGATAAATCCGCATCCTTTAAGTATCATAAATACACTTAATGGATTATAAGAGAACTCTAAAGGCAAACAGAACGTATAGGACGTATATAAAATATAAACACGCTTAAAAAATCATCTACTTATTTGACCTTGAGAGCATGTCGGGAAAACTAGGAAACCCCTAAAAGTGTCATTTTTCCCCTAGACATCCTTGAAGGAAGCATGTCTAACACAAGACAACCTCAGGGAAAAAGGTGTAATACTCATCAAAAGATGTGTCATGTGCAAGCAAACCAATGAGAGTGTTAATCACCTTTTTTTTCACTCCCTGCAACAATTAGCTTATGGTATTATTTATACTCTATGCTTGGTCTATAATGGGTAATTCCCTACAACATGAACTATGCTTATGCCAGCTGGATATTGTGGAAAGTTGAAAAATCCATCAGAACGATCTAGCAAAGTGTGGATAACCTTTCGGATTTTGTTAGTTCCCTATCTCTAGTAAAGTAGAGTAGCAGGGTTCCCTATTGACTATTTCACAAGTTTTTGCCAAGCTAGCTCCATATTTTCTGTTTGGAACAGCTTCTTTGCACAAGGTGCTTCTGTAACTTTGCATCTTCTTGATGCTTTCTAATATCATTTAATTACTTTATAAAAAAAATATTGAAAGTACAAAAAGAACAAAAAAAAATTAAAGGCGTATAAACAATTGCATTACTAAGGAATTAAGTTATACAAATTAACAATAAAAGCATGTTACGCTATCATTATAGTTTAACCAGTTATAGAAAGGTAATAAAATGAGCACCAATCAAACTTATCATACACAATTACTTGTTATTGTAAAATATAAGAAATTATGTACTGTCCAGCTCTTCTAAAAGACTCTCACAAGTTACTGCTCCCTCTCTACCCCTTCTAGACTTCAAAAATATATCCTATATTATATATCTCTAAGGCATATGATTCATTTTATATATAGTGCAACTCAAAATACAAAGAAAGTTTAGCAAATTCATACTACCAGGTGATCCCAAAAAACTAAGAAATATTCAACTTAAGTTTCTTATGTACACTTGAAAATGCACTAGAGAAACAAAAAAAAATTACTTCTAACACTTCAAGGCATGTTGTCGAAAAAATAAAAATATTACAAGCAAATAGCTACAACACATAATCTATGTGGTTAACAAAGGAACAAACCAAGCTTAAGGTGAGCACAACTATGAATTCTGGAAGACTAAAAAACAGTGACTTTAAAAAAGACATTAAAAACTTTTTAAATTCATGTAGAGTAGCAACTTACACTTGATGAAATCTATATTAGGGACAACATATCGTAGGTATCGCCAGCTTCAACAATTTAGTTCTTCGATGAAAGACGACTTAGCTACAACTCAGTTCTTCATATAAAGGCGACCTAGCTTCAGCTTCTACATTAAACATTGAAGAGCAAAAACTAGTGAGTGAAAGATAATCTGCCCATTTATACGTAATACAACTATAAACTAAACTCCCACAATCAACAAAATTCGCATCAACAACACAAGAACATAAAAACACTAACATAAATTTTTGACTGACACACATGCATATCAAAATCTTAATGCTATAATTTAGACTTTGAAGGTAAAATCTCTTACCTGATAAACTCTATTCCAAAAACATAATGCTTTAAGACATGAAGCATGTTGATTTGTGAATTATTTTCTTTCAATTTTCAAAAGGAAATCTGATGGAACAGTTGTTTACCCAGAAATTATTGAAGAAAATCATCTTCTTTAGCTCTCCAATCTTAAACAACGAAGCTGAGAGGAAAATCTTCGTCCTCAGTTCATGTTAAGTGAAATCGCTGAGCTCTTTGATTTTTCAGCTGAAAATGGTGTTTTTCAATTGAAGTTTAACAGAAATGTGACAAAAATCGTAGTACAAACAGATTTCTTCCGTTCTTCGATCCTTCTTCAGTTCAGGCGAATGGTGGTCTTAAGCTGAAAATTGAAGCTTCGGGTGAAGTTTTAGGAAATGGTGCCTTTTTTTATTTCTTTAATGTTTTATTCTTTTTAATTTTTCTTTAATGTTCTATTTTTTTGGCCAAATAAAAATGGGAGGGAGATGAAATTTTAATATTAAAATGTTGGAGGGAATATAAAATTTTGGTGAAAACACTAACGCCACATTTTTAATGTGTTGTATTTACAATTATAAAAATAACACACTTTAAAAGTATGGCCATTTATGCAAATATTTGTTGCCAACTATAAAAACACTTATAAAGTGTAGGTTATCTCATTAAAGAGTTCACTTAAGATGTGTTGCTAAAATTAATGTAGCAAAAAGTCAAAATCTTTGGCTAAACTTTAAAAGCGGTCCCAAAAGTATTTTAGACAAAACTTTATAAGCGTTGTCCAGATTTAGTGTTGCTTTAGACAAAAAATGGTGTAGTACTTATAACATTTACATCTTAAGCTAACATCTCACAATCATAATCAAGACATTTCAATTCATCATTGTACACTCATATCAATCCTAATACAAGGAATACTCCAATACAACATCATGACTTAATCTCTATTAACAATAATTTGAAGTAAAGGATAGAGATCCTAAGACTTACCAAGTCTTCGTCATAGTTCATCATCAAGGTCTTAACATAAACCTCCAATCAACCCAATTTCGGTATACATCATCATATGATAATAATCAACATGATAACAATACTTGGAGAAGCGCTACGTCATTATTCAATACTATATTATAGCTTAAGACAAGATACTTAGGTCAATTTACACCAAACTTCCAAACCTAGATCACCTTCTTAAGAACTAGTATGAAAGGCTACAATTAACACTAACTAGTTCATATTTAAGATAAAAACTTCATCTAATAGTAATTCAACAAATATCCCAATTATTGAACAAAGTACAATCTAGTTCATGTTAAGATCAAACGTAGGTTAAGGGTTAAGGGTCATCTTCTATAAACTAGACCAAACAGTCAAGATATATCATAAATAGGTCAGATTACAGGTTAATCAATTTATATTATACAATAGAAAACATAAATAAACAAATTCATAACATAACTTTCGATATTGAGAAAGACCTATATGAAAAATCAGCTTTTGAAAATAATTTGAAGGAACCCTTTGAACAAAGTGGTCTCAAAGATGAATTGTTTTTGATACCTCAATGTTTGATGAAAAATTGATGGTGATATCGTCTCTTTACAATCAGAAAATTCGTCTCCTTGCATCTTTTCAATGGTGTCTTCCAATAGAGTGGGAAAGAAGATAGAAAGAAGAGAGTTTTATTTTGAGAGTTGTAATTATACTAATGCGGTTTGGAAATTTATATGAGGAGGTAATTAAGCAATAAGACTTTCCTTAATCCCTAAATAACCACCAATGTGTTTAGTGTGCAATCTAGCCTCTTAAAGTAATTGTTTAAGTGTTGGTCGATGGTTCGCATCGACGCCCAGTCGATCAACATACGCCCCGTTTGTACCCTTTCATGGGTGCACACTGCCTTGGCAGTGTTGACTCAACCTGCAAGGGTCTTCCTCAATGGCCATTGGTTAGTCCATCGGGAGTTTTACCTGTAAGTTTCGACCATTAATCAACTTAAACACATGTTGGACACCTTTCCCCTAGTTTTGGACTTCTAAAAACTAGTCAAATAGTCTAAGGAAAGCTAGCACCTCCTTCAATTATTTTGGTGATGTCATGGACGTTTTTCGACATTTTTGTTTCTAGACACTCTAAATGACTTATAAACATTAAAATAGACATTAAAATAGTGTCTAGAACTCATGACACTATATGTTTGGTTTTAGAACACGTCTTGAATTTTATAAGTGTTACATTATTCCACCCTTGGGAACATTCATCCCCGACTGACACTAGAATTCTTTAGAAGGAAGGAATTGACTCCAGAATAGAAGCCCAACCAACAAAAATACATAAAAAAACGTCAATCATATCACTTACAGAAGGCAATTCAAAAATTAAATTACCATATCTAGGCTGGACATTTCATTATGTGAAATATCCTTGTCACAACAACAAGAGCTCAACATAGCATTTATGAGTCAATTAGTCAAAAGTTCAACTTACTAACATGCTACATGTCATTTCATAAAGACTTACCATATAAAAATGCACAACATAACTCAAACATGCCAAAGTGTAAAATTTTTAGTTCAAATGCACAAGTTCACTGTAAGTCAGTGTAAAGCTATTAAAAAATGTAGACATTGCAAGACTTTACTAAAATAAAAGCAACTTCCATTTTTTCCCATTATTTCAATCATAATTAAGAACAACAATCCTTAGTTATCAAATAAATGAGGGTAACGGGACTTCATGTTGGCTTCGGCTTCCCATGTTGCACCCTCAACTTGGTGATTCATCCATAACACCTTTGTTGAAGCAACCTCTTTATTCCTTAACTCTTTGACTTGCCTATAAAGAATTTTAACCGGAACTTCCTCATAGGAAAGTTTATTCTTCATACAAAGACCCTTAATAGTAATAATACAATCGAGATCACCGATACGCTTCATAAGCATGGAAACATGGAAAACTGTATGAACTGATGTCAATTCACTTACAAGTTTCAATTTATCGGAAACCTTACCAACACTTTGCAATATTTCATATGGACCCACATAAGGAGGACTAAATTTCCCCTTCTTGCAATATATAACCACCCTTTTCATAGGTGAAATTTTCAAATACACCCTATCATTTTTATCAAAGTCCAAATACCTTGTCCTATGATCGACATAAAGCTTTTGTCCAATATAGACCATTTGCAATCGGTTCTTATGATATGAAATTTCTCCAAAGTCTTATAAATCTAATCGAGACAAAGAAGTGGTTGATCACACACTTCAAACCATCCAATAGGATACCTACACCTCCAACCATACAAGTCATCATAAAGAGACATGGAGATGGATGGATGAATACTATTATTATAAGACAACTCAACATAAGGCAAAGGTTTAGTCCCAATTTCACTTGAAATCAATAATAAAAACCCTAAGCATGTCCTTAAGGGTTTGAATAATACACTTTGCTTGACCATCCGTTGGGGATGAAATGACCTCCAAAACTTCTTGGAATGACCTCCAAAACCTAGATCTAAATTTTTCCCCCATCCGATATAAATTATAACTGAATACCATGGCGACACAGAATCTCATCTATGAATATCCTAGAATAATCTTCTATCGAATAACAAGACTTAACAGGAATAATGTTAGCGGACTTGGTCAACCTATCCACAACCACCCATATAAAGTCATATTGCCTTTGAGTCCGAGGTAAGCCCGAAACCAAATATATATTGATGTCTTCCCACATCCAAATGGGACCTTGGATTTCTTGTAGTAAACTACCTATTTTTTTATGTTCGGACATCACTTGTAGGAAATTTGGACATTTAGTCATAAATTCCTCTATATCCTTCTGTTAACCTTCCCCAAAATATACTTTACTAAGGCCATGATAGATTTTTGTCAAAACCGGATGAATGGAGTAGCGCGAACATAGGCTTCCTCAAAAATCCGATTCCTCAACGCATCCACCTTGGGAAGACACAATCTTCCTTGGTACCTTAAAACACCATCCCCCCAAGTAGAATTCCTCATTAACCTTGCCAAGGACTGATTATTTCAATTTAAACAGTGATTTATCAAGGTGTTGTTTCGACTTCACCTCAACTACCAATAATGACTCGAAGTCATGATGGACCACGAATCCACTATTCCAAGAATATTCCAACCTCACACAAAACCTAGAAAACCATTGAACATCCTTCACTAGGTCTTTGTTGTATTAATCTATGTGAGCCACACTACCTATAGTAATACGACTTACAACATCTGCAACAACATTGGCCTTGCTCGGGTGATAGAGGACACTCATGTCGTAATCTTTCAACAATTCTAACCACTTTATTTGTCAGAGATTCAACTATTTTTGGGAAAACACATACTGGAGAGTCTTATGGTCAGTATACACATAGACATGGAAACCGTACAAGTAATACCTATATAGTTTCAAGACAAATACCATGGCCGCTAATTCAAGGTCATGAGTTTGATAGTTTCTCTCATGCCCCTTAAATGTCCTAGACAAAATGGGCTATCACCTTCCCATGTTGCATAAGCACACACGCTAAACCTACTAGAGATGCATCACCCTAAATAACAAAACCCTTTGTACCCTTCGGTAAAGTCCACACCAGAGCACAGGTAAACCTATTTTTCAACATTTGGAAACTTCTCTCACATGCATCCGACCATTAAAATTTCATATAATTTTTGGTCAAAGTAGTCAAGGGACATGCAATGGATACAAAACCCTCCAAAAACCTTTGATAATAATCCGCTAAACCTAAGAAACTCGTAATGTCGGTTGGAGTGAATAGTCTAGGGAAATTTTTCCCGCCTCAATTTTCCTTGGATCAATCTCAACTCCCTCACTAGAGATTATATGACTAAGAAATGTCACCGGCCTCTACCCAGACTCACATTTGACATAATTGGCAAACAATTGATGTTGTTTAAGTACTGGCAACACTACCCTTTAATCGTTCATGTGGTCACCCTTATTTTTGAATATACCAAGATGTCGTCAATGAAGACAATTACAAATGAGTCTAGGTAACATCAAAACACCCTATTCATGAGGTCCATAAACACCGTCGGAGCATTAGTGATACCAAAATACATTACTAAGAACTCATAATGACCATATCTAGTTCGAAATGTTATCTTTTGTATATGCTCACCTCTCACCCTAACATGGTGATACCCCGACATTCAATATATCTTAGAAATGTAGCTTACCCCTTGTAGTTGATCAAACAAGTTGTCAATCAAAGCATGAGGATATTTGTTATTGCTTAGTACATTATTGAGTTGTTGGTAATCAATACACATTCTTAAATACAAATCTTTCTTCTTCACAAAAAAAATCGCAGCACCCCATGGAAAAATACTAGGTCTTATGAAGCCTTGGTCTTGTAGATCTTTGAGTAAGTTGTGCCTTAAACTCTTTCACTTCATCTAGAGCAATACAATAAACAGGAATTCAAATTTTTATTTGTAACCGCTAATAAGTCGATGAGAAAATAAATTTCCCACTCGGGAGGAATATCGAGAAGATCATGAGGAATGACTTCTGGAAATTCACTCACTACGGGGACCGACTTAATGGGAGAAGTTTTGGATTCTAAATCTTGTACTCTTACAATATGGTATAAAAAATCTTTAGAGAGCATTTTGCATGTTTTTATACATGAGATTATATGACCTCTAGCAATAAAATTTCCTCCATTCACTATACAACAGGTTAATTTGGAAAGTTAAAATACACCACCCTTGTACTACAATCAATAGAGGCAAAGCAAGTATGCAACCAGTCCATACCCAATATAATATCAAAATTAAGCATATGAAGTTTTACCAGGAAAACATAAGAAAATCTATTGGGCTACATTATTGGATAATTTCTATACGCCCTCTTTGCAACAATTCAGTCACCCACCGGTGTAGAGACTTTAAAAGGTTCATGCAAAATATCAGGGAAAATGTTCAAATTTTTTGCTACTAGATAGGTACCAAATGATAAAGTAGCACTGGAATCAAGTAAAGCAAATATATCAATGGAGAAGACTTTTAACATACTTGTCACCACGTCAAGAGAAGTCTCATGCTCACCCCTAGATCGAAGAACATAGAAGACACTCTTCCTTTGAAGATTATTTGAACCACTTTCTTGAGCTTGACCACCCTTTTCTTGACCCTTCATATTGAGGAAATCCATAACATTGTGGCCACTCTTGCCAAAACAAAAACAATTCCAGTCCCACCAATGGATTCACCAGAATGACTTTTTTCACACTTGTCCCATGTAGGCTTCTGATTGGGTGAGTTTCCACTCCTTCCATTTTATGATCTAGGTTTAGTCACCTTATCTTCACAAGTCTTAGGTAACCTTGATGGAACTTTATTAGAAACCCTCTTCTTAAATATAGTCTTGTATTGTATCTTAAACCTATTATTTGAAGAACCTCTCCTACAAGCTCTTTCCCTCTTTGCATCGTTACTCTTATTCTTAGATCTTGCCTCTTCCACTTGTCTATCATGCATAATAAGATGAGAAATGTTCAACGTGGATCATTTCACCAATAAGATCGAAAACTAAATAATGAGCATATTCTGATAGTTTAGTGAAATTCAAGGAGTATCCATGAAGATTCATACCTCCTTGATGAAGGTTGATGAACTCTACCACTTTAGCTTCACTCTTCTCTCTAGTAAATGAAGCGATCAAGAAAATTCTTCTTGAAGATTTCCCAAGTCACTGGACCACCCCTTAATTACGTATTATACCTGTGTTGTACATACAATATTTGAGCCAAATCCTTGACCTGATAAGTGTATAAAAAGACCTTCTCACTAGTGGATAACCGAATATCAAGGATAATCTCTGATACCTCATCAAGGAACTCTTGGGGGTCTTCTTAAACCTTAGACCCGTTGAACGTAGGAGGGTTAATCCTTTTAAAATCCCATAGACGGGAGGCCGGAGTAGAACCATGTTGATTAAGATGGGGTTCAACCTCCTGGTTAGCTTGGGTCATCATAGCATGGGCTTGAGCGGTGGCGTCTAGTTATTGGCTAGTAATGGCTTGGGCAATTTTTAAAAGAGCGACCCCTATGTTCTCATCCGTAAAGTGTGGAGGATTGACTGAAGCTTGGTCATCATCCCTACGTTTTTCAACAGGAGGAACTTGATCACCACAGGGAGGAGCACCCGCATTGGCAATCTCCTCTTGAAGCCTTCGTGTTACTTTTCTTCGGGTGTTCATTTCCTATAATCACAACAATAGTACTAAATACAAAAGAAAATCATGAGTATACTCTAATGGCACGATATTAGATTTCCAAGAAATTGAAAGTTTCCTAGGCATCACGTAGGTTCCTATCAATAAGTGTGGCACACTTCACAAGTCTTAATATACAATTACATAGATGTGTTTGAGAGGGAGACATTGAATCTAAGATAATTCAACCTCGTTCTCTTATACGAATTTTGTCACGTCCTAGATTACCCCCTAGAGGCAATAGACGTCATTGTCCTCTTTAAGGACTAAGACTAGCCTCTTAGTTTACATAATTACATTCATATGTCAAAATTTAGAGGAAAATTTAAAGCTTTTTATTACTTTTACTTGGAGGTTTACAAATACCTCTACATACAGAAAACATATATATATATATATCAAGTGTACATAGACCTTTTAAAATAAGATCGTTGCATAGCCTTCTACTTTTATTGTACAATAATACTATAATATAGAACATAGACTTCAAATATTGTCTCATCTCATAACCATCTAACACAATTAACAAGTTGGCCATAGCCCATACATCAATTTAAAGATAGTCACATCGAGGATTTATACAATTTGTACTCCAAGGAAAGAAAATAGAATGAAATAGTCTTAAAACTAAAGCAATAACAAAAGCTACATATTGGCATCTCCCTCGGACAATGAGGACCTACCCTACTTGGTTGATCAATGAATCAAAGGCTTCTTCAAATTGCCTTTTAAAAAACTTCAATAACCGGCACCTAAAATGTTTGGGAAAATTGAAAAAATGGGTTTAGTACGCCACTTCAACTAACTATGAGATCATATGCACACATACATTGAAATCAAGCAAAGAGAGAGGGACATTTATCGATACGTACTATTCTATACATTCAAAGCATTATGCATAACAAAGAAAATCATCAAATCAAAAAGGAATACTCATCAAGTCAAAGAAAATTATAGACTTGTCAATATCCTTTAACCATTAATACAGTATAACACTATCATCAAGTAATTTACATCACAAGCATGGATAACAGTTCATCACAATACAATAAGCAACACTACTACACATGAATCTGCATAGACAAAACAAGTGCAATAACCAAGCAAAGCCCCATAAACTTACTCAATCAAGTGACACAAAAAGAATCATGTCTAATATTCAAATTCACACAACATAACCTTTTAATAATATATAACATCATACCTTTAAATTCATAGACCAATTGCATGTTCATAAGAGTATCAATCACAATATAGTATTATCTACATGTAAAGTCATCACACCATCATCTTTTGCATTCATTATGATATTCATACATAATATCAACCTTGTTAAGCTTCCATCAAGGCAAACTAGTGCAAGGAATACATAGAGTCTCATACCCCTACCTAGGCTAAGTCAAAACGCTCAAGTAACCTTAGTTAGTTTTTCTTTACTTGTTCATTTCTATATAGGGAACACTTGCCTTAAATGACAAAGACCACAAGTGCTAAGTGTAGAATTCGGTGTTGTAAAACCTTACACCGTTGTAAGGTGGTTTACTTGATAAAGTAAAGCTAATCATAAACATAGCTTTCTAGGTCCATCCACTAGCTTATCTTCTTCCAGGCCATCATAGTTCAAGAAATTGGAGATAGGTATTCTCCCTCTACATACCACTTTTAAATTATGGCATACTCTAATTAGAATCAATGGGATGAGTATTCCTCTTTGGGGATTCAACACCACATTAGTACTATATGGTGAATCATTCTCATTAGGAAGGCATCACCTCCATTGTCAAGTTCATTCGGTGCTAATCTAATCCCATTATTGAAATGTCTTTTATATCTTTATTAATCATCATAGCTTAGTTTAGATCATAGGGTCTAATGATTGTATAATCATAATCATCATAGCTCGATAAGAATTGTATGAGTATAGTCCTTTCATCACAATTCATGTAAGTGAGGTTATCCCATTTTCATTTTTATTCATAATACGGCACATTAGTAATCATCACCATCCTTATAAAATTTACATCTTAAACCACCTCAAAATCATAATCAATAAATTAAAATTCTACATCACACCACCCTATAAAATCTAATACAAGGCATACTCCAAAACGACCTCATGACTCAATCATAATTAACCACAATTTGAAGTAAAGAATAGAGATATTAAGACTTACCAAGTCTCCTTCATAGTTCATCATCAAGGTCTTACCATAAACATCATACAACCAAATTATTGGGTATATATCATCATAAATAAATAATCAAGACTACAAGAAACACAATGTCACAATTTAATAATAGATCATAGCCTAAGAAAAGATACCTAGGTCAATTCACTTCCTAACCTAGATCATCTTCTAAAAAACTAGCATGAAAAACTACCATTCGATCTAATTTTTTATTGAATAATATAACAACATCATCTAATAGTAATTCAACCAATAACCAAGTTAATTATATCAACAAAAACCTAATACATATCAAAATTAAATCTTGTGTTAAACGTTGAGGGTTATCTTCTACCAAATAGACAAAACAATCAAGATATGTCAATATTATGTTAGAAAAAATGTTAATTAATTCATATTAAACAATAAAAAATATAAATAAACCAATTCGTAACTTAAATTTCGAGATTGAGAGAGACCCACATGAAAACTCAACTTTTTAGAATATTTTGAAGTAACCCTTTGAGGAAAGAGGTGTCAAAGGTGAATAAGATCTCATACCTCAATGTTTGATGAATATTTGATTTTTAATTACTACCTTTAAATCAACCAAAACCTCTTCTAGATAGTCTTCAATGGTGTCTTCTAATACAGAGAGAGAGAAAAGAGAAGGAAGATAATTTGATTTGAGAGTTGTAATTAGACTAATGGGGTTGGGGTCTTTATATGGACCGTTAATTTAGTTAATTAGGCTTCCCTTAATAACTTACCACCAAAACCTTGACATAATTATTTAGGACTTGAATTAAAACGTGTAGGAAAATTGTAGTACCATCGACGACACCACGATTGACGAATCGTGGGTCATTCGATGCACAAGGCGTCCTCAATGATGCACATTCGTCGTCCCTTTCAATGAATGTGTAGGTGAGGGCCCCCGAAAAAATTTCTAAGTGTTGGTAAAAGTTTGTCATCTATTCCCCATTAATCAACACACGAATCATCGATTACCCTCTTTTCGGTTCACACTACATAGGGAGTGTTGACTCCCATGTTAAAGGGTCCTCCTCAAGGGCCCTTGGATGGTCCATGAAGAGTTGTACCAGATGTTTTCGTACTTAAATTAACTTAAATAAATGTTATATAGACTTCAACCAATTTTCATTGATTATTGACTCGTAAAAGCAAGTCAAATAGACTTAGGCAAGCTATTACCTCTTCGGACTAGTATCAGGACGTCATGGACCTACATGGATGTTTTGGTTTCTAGAATTCCCAAATGACTCATAAACATTAAAATACGCCATAAAACATTGTCTATACCTCATGAACCTTATGTTAGGGTTTAATACAAGTCTTGAATATTTGAATCATGAAAAAAATCAACTAAGATACAATAATTCGATCTAATCACAACTCCTTTATGAGATTACTTTGTATAGGTATGATTATGGTCCCTACTCATGCATTGCACAAGTGAAAATCAATAAAGGATAAGATTAGTATGTTTATGAAAGTTAGACTAACTTTATATTATGTATGAATTGTATGACTTTGCTATGTTAAGACTAGAATTATGTGTATGAATTGCACTTAAGTCTTTTAAATGGGTTTACTTAATATATGTCGGGTTATGGGACTCCATGTTTACATTGCATATGTATACTTTTAGGCGGGTTATGATGGTGTTTTACTATTGTATGAACTATATGATCATGACTAAGGTTGTATTGAAGGAAAGAGTCCTTATATGATGCTTTGAAGTATATGACTCATGTTTATTTCAATATGAAAGTGTTACGACTTGATGAGTATGCTATGCATAGTGTAGGGTGAATTCATAGGTATACTTGGTGTAAGTAGTATTATGGAATGCTACCAACACATTGCACTAGTGTGTTCAAAGAGCTATCTTAGATGGTATTAACTGGTTTCCATATTTAGAGTAGTCTTATACAAATACAATTCATCTTCATATTTCTAAACAAGGTGTATGTGTTGATAAATAGAGGATGTCTCCTAAGGAAGGAGCTTGGATAGATATCCCAAGTTCAAGTGAAGGAATCCTTATCATTCAAGGGTTGCCTATATCAAGGTTTTTCTTTAAGATTATGTAACAGTTAGATTATATTTTATGTTGTTGTTCAATGGTCTTTCTCTATTCTTTTCCATTAAGTTCTCTTTAGTTGGCAAGTAAGAAGTCATTATTCCATCATATGATGTGCTGTAAAAAGTTAAAAATTTTCCTCTATTTGTGTTACTATTATGCAATGAAATATGTCCAAGGGCTTATATAAGTTATTCGAGAGGTCGAGCACTCCGTGTTATTTCTAGTGGGTGCTGACGGTCGTGACAAATTTTGTTTAAGAGCATACAATTATAAAGGTATATTTAAGGTCCAAAGTATAATGTTTTGATGTCTAGTAGAGTCTCCTTCATCCGTGGTGAATTACGTCACATCTATGAGTGAGATTCTATTGGACGATAGAGTTTCACTTTCTTCACTACTCTTTTATGGTTCTATATAACTTTACTCTATATGATTTAACTCTTATATTTCCTTGTCCAGTTGTCTTTTAGATGTTATTTATTCAAAAAGATTATAGATCAAAGCTTCAGGGAGAAAAGGTGAGTTTTTTATGCTTACCTTATTATTGCGGCTTTATGACTTATTGTGAAGGTGAATTTGGACATATGTTGATTTTATGCCATTTATGGATAAATAAGTTAATTATGAGGATTCAGTTCTCATGTTAAGGAATTATAAGTATAATATGGTTTAACTTGTTATAAGATGTTGTAGTTGAATGGAGTTCTCTACATATAAATGAGTTTTATATGGTTATGCATTATGGTAGAGTAGTTTTATGAAATAGGCTTGAAATGTTTTGGAGAAAATTCATAAATAGTGAAAGAATTATGTTGCCTTTTTATTTGAGAAATGTGCCATAGTTGCCCTTGTATGAATTTGAGTCCTTCGTGTAGACTTGCTCCCAATTAAGGAAGATGGGTGTTGAACATTGTAAGGTGGTTTCGAAGTATGCAAGCTAAAAGGAGAACCCTTATGACTAGTTGATTTGTTCCCTTGTGAACCTATTCTACGAATGGAGAAAAAGGGGACAAATGGTTTTTTTTCTATCCGTTTTAATTATATCTTTTCCCTAGAATGACATAGAGATTAGTTCAAACCCTTTACTCTTAAAGAGAGCTAGAGAATTGATGTTGACCTACTTTAAAGTTGTTACTCATCTTTTATGTTTGATATTAAGTATGATCATTTGAGGAAGTGCTTAAGTTGTAACTACGTTTAATGGTTGGAAGCTCTACCTAATGCATTGACCCTTGAGTCTTTAATCCAATACTACAACCTTTGTTATAAATTAGTTGTATAAAGTGATAAAATATGGAATTAACTTTGGTATTCAAGGTGCATTTACGGCCTTATATGGTTGTGTAGTATGAACAAACATAATTGTTTGTGTTTTTTTAGGATATAAACATAGAGGAGAAATGGTACCTGAGGGATACCTCTTGGTAGTTGAATTATTAAACTCCTCGAGATGAGATTAGGAGTGGAAAATCATAAGTATGTCAAACCTTCTTATGAATAACAGTATGTAGGTTTAGTCGAACCATCGGAAATCAATTTTACCCTCAAACAATACCCTAAAACTCTACTTTAAAACACTTATGCAGACTACTTCAACTTCAATTAGTTCTCAATCATCATGGACGTTTAACCCCATACGTAACCAAACTTTAGATACGTCCTCAAAAAACAATTACAAATCATTCTACGACTAATAAACCTCATGAAACATATGTTAGAGGTTTTACATTCTCCCGCACTTGGAAATCATTCATCCTTGAATGACACTTGCTTAGTTTTAGACACTACATATAGATAAACTCAAGACTACCAGCACATAATCATATAACACATAATGTAATTGACATATTCAGAAAGAACAAAAATTTAACATACTGAATAGACTCAAAACTTGACAAGAGTATAGAACTATGTACGAATAATTATGCATTAGATTCACATTCGTCATTTAAAATAGGAGGAACTCCTATTCTATATATTATCATGCTTATAAATATTAATTATATACACATTTCAACAATTTTCAACAAAAGAACATTTTAGTCAAATTTCTAAAATCTTTATAGTGAGCTAACAAAACGGTACAATGAATCCTGCTGAAATTTAAAAAAATGCTACTTTTAAGAGATTGATAATATAAACATGTCAATTTTAAATATAAAACCACATAAAATAATTTTACAACATCACTATAGCTTCATAAAATGCACAATGCAAGGAATCAATGAAATTCATATCTAAGGTTAGTGTCACATTCCGGAAGAACCCCCTAGGACGAAATATGGCATAATTGACCTCTTTGAGGTTTTATACATGCCCATAGCTATCATTCATCGCATTGTCATAGTAAATTTAGAAAAAAAATTCATTTTTTTCATAGCACATCATATGCTAGACACATTACTTTATAGATGTAAAAAATATCATATTACATACATAGACTCTAAGTATCTTTGCCATAATAAACTCAACAAAATTAAAATACATTAGGGACACTACCCTTAATATATAATATATAAATATTAAACATTTATTAAACTTTACAGCAAGACGTGAGTAAGGAATCCTTGAAAATTAAGGAGCCATTTCCTTGAGCTTGGAAATCATCTATCAAACTCCTCAATAACAGACATACTTTTTAAGCATCCATAACCTTTACAGTGTAAAAAGTAGAGAAGAATGAAATAAGCACAAGAATGCACTAAGTATGACAACCATGAAAAAAAATGCTTTTAAAAAGAACATTTTCTTGAAAGGCCAAACATCACATAACATAACATATAGAAATTATGACATTTTCAAGTCAGAAGCTAATTTCCCTTAAGAGTGAACAATCCTTTCTTTTATTCATTAACCTCCCAAGTAACCCTTTAGTGATACACGGTGCAATGTATCAACTTTAGGTCAAGAATAAAGCATACATATAACCTAACCCTCTATATGCCAATATGGGGCATTAGGCTTATTAACTTATGGAAACATTACTCTAACACCATTTTGGGTCATGACTCAATAAATACATCCCTTATCGGGATGGGATACAACTCATATTCATGTTCACTAGGTTCTAAGCTAAGTTCCATTTATTTAAAAGCCATTATTAACCTTACTTTATAAAATATAGTCTTAGGAGATTCATTCCCTCATATTCTTAGCTCATAGGTTATACATTAAAGTTCATTAACCTAACTCATGTGAGAAGATCCGTTCACATGGACACAGAATACGTATTTGCACTATATAGTTTAGGATACACTTGAACTCACCTTTTAAGTATATTCCATTTACTAGATCATCATTCATGTGTGTGTGTATACATATATGTTAGCAAACCTTTGACATAACACATAATGACACACATATTAATATATCAATGCATAGTTCAATATGTGTACCTATATGAGCAATCCTGTCATTCAACGATCAAAAACACTATGCATATTGATACTTCATCTAATCATATTGTTAACATCATAGCATATAAGTCATACTCATAGCATGTTCATACAATCCTATACATCTCCTTCAAAGACAAATCTAGGTACTATCCCATTAAGTTGCACATGAGTCATTCATAGTAAAAGTTACATACCTTTGCCTATTCTAGTACATTTATCAAGTCATCATAGTGAATGATACGTCACACAACATCATAGAATCGTTAGCATAGCATAAGACACAATTATTTAAAAATTACAACATTTTTACAATAAGTTTTAGTCTTTATGTACCTATCTTAACTTTACATAACTGTAACGACCTGTTTAGTCTTTTTAAGCAGCAGATTGTAATTCTGGGAAAACTGGCTGGGACGACGGGTGTCACGACGGACCGTCGTGGTCACGACGGCCCGTCGAGGAAGTTCGTTCCATGACACTTATAATTCTTCAATTTGGATATTAAAATCGACTCTCTGTAAATTGTGACGGACCTGCAGGACGTGCCGTCACATCCACGACGAACCGTCGTGAGTTTCCGTTGCAAAACACTTAAACTTTTGAGAATTTGGTACAAGAAATGAGTTTCTGACCGTCATGACGGAGGTGCAGGACGGACCGTCACAGGTGTCACGGGCCGTCACAGCCCACCTGGAATTTAGGGAGGTTGCGACGACCACCGTGACGGACCGTCGCAGGCACGACGGCCCGTCACAGGTTGCGCAAATCCCAGGCAGTTTAAGATTTCTCCACACGTTTTAAGGGTCGTTTTGGACTATTCTTTCCTTAATTATAAGGATTGAGGGTTAATATTAATAAGTCTAATTACTTGGGGGTTAAAAGAGGTAACCTTAAGTTAATTAGTGGGCTCTATTGTCCTCTTTTAGTCTTAATTATATTTTAATTAGGGTAAAAGAAGGAGGGTTTGAATAAAGAAAACAAAAGAGAAAGAACAGATTGAGAGAGAGAGTCGAACAAGGGAAGAAGATATCAAAGCTTGGGAATTCTTGCTTGATCACTAGTCTTCGGTGGAGGTAGGTTATGGTTTATGTTACGATATTCGTAGTGAACTCTTAATAGTGAATGTTATGTGTTGATAGTATTGTAAACCCTTCTATGTGCTTAAATTGTATGCTTTCATGATTATGATTATGAAATTGTGATGAATTAACAAAGCATGATGAAGCTATTGAATCCCAAATCTTGAAATAACCCTAATTCGCTTGATATATTATATAATAAGATTGATGATGCCTTAGTATGAAAGAAGGCTTGATAAATTATATAATGAGAATGATGATGCCTTAGTGTAAAAGAAGGCTTGATGAATTAGGGGATCGGGTGCCACGTTCCGGTACCAGGATAGAATGAATATGAGGCTCGGAGTGTCACGTTCCGACACCAGGATAGAATATGGATCGGGTGCCACGTTCCGTTACCAGGATAGAATGAATATGAGGATCGGAGTGTCACGTTCCGACACCAGGATAGAATATGAGGATCGGAGTGTCACGTTCCGACACCAGGATAGTATATGGATCGGGTGCCACGTTCCGGTACCAGGATAGTATATGAGGATCGGAGTGCCACGTTCCAGCACCAGGATAGAATTAGAGGAGCGGAGTGTCACGTACCGACACAAGAGGAAGAAAGATAATGAATCTTGAAAGATAATGAATATACTCAAACTAATGAACTAAATTCCCAAATGAGTATGGTATTGAGGCTTGAGTCCTCATGTGTGAACATGACGGAAATTGTTAATGATATAATATTGTTGTTGCTACATGTTGAGTATTGTAGTTGAGTTTCATTATTATTGATATATACTGTTCCCTATTTTGAGTTGGCCAATGATACCTACTCAGTACTTGTGGTTGTACTGACCCCCTACTTTTATGTTCTCTTCTTTGTTATTTGTGTAATGCAGTGAACGTTCCGTCAACTTCAACTCAACAGTAGATCTAGCCAGTCTTCTCTACCTTCGGAAATTCAGGGTGAGCTAACGCGTCTAGCTTGGACTGGGTCTTCTTCTCAAGTCTCGATGCCTTGAACTTCCGGCATGGACTAGCTTTTATTATTTTAACTTCTTAGACAGTTTTAGTTTAGCAATTTGAGATAGATGTTCTTGTGATGATGACTTCCAGATTTTGGGGAATAATAGTTGTTGAATTTTAGAAGTTATTGAATTGGTTTTATTAATTAGTTTAAGTCTTTCGTATTACTTTCTGTTGATATTATATTGAAATGTTAAGGGTTAGATTGGTTGGTTCGCTCACATAGGAGGGTAAATGTGGGTGCCAGTCACGGCTCGGTTTTGGGTCGTGACAAACTTGGTATCAGAGCATTAGGTTCGTTGGTCTCATCACACAAGAACAGGTCTAGTAGAGTCTTAAGGAACGGTAGGGGGACGCCTTTACTTTTCTTTGAGAGGCTACAAGACTTTAGGAAAATTCCGTTCTTTCATTCTTCTTTCGTGCTACTACTTGAGTCCAATTGGTATCTAGGTGATACAAATTGGTATCTGACCATCTTCATTCTATTTCGCAGATGGTTAGAACTAGAGCAACGACCGCACCAGCAGCAACAACGGCACAAAAAGAAACATCTAAGCCAGCCACTGGGGCTGTGGCGCGAGGAAGAACAACGGCAAGAGGCCGTTGGAGAGGTCGTGGGAGGACGTCCTCTAGAGGAAGAGGACGAGCCCCTAGCCCATCTGATTCTAGGGCGGGGACTCCTCCACCGACTGAGGAGATGATAAGAGAGGGTGAGGAAGGGGAGAGTGAACAAGTGCAAAATGAGGAATTGCCACCCCAACCTACCCCAGAGATGATCAACCAGGTACTTGCTTATCTTAGCGGGTTATCCGATCAGGGTCAGGCTCCTCCAGTGGTTTCTGCACAAACACCTCCGGTTTCAGAGATACGACATGCGGCTACTATGGCTTCCCGCATGGATGCATTATTGGGAATAGGCACATTTCCACGACTGACTACTGGGCCTATTATGACAAATTATCAGCATGAACTTTTCAGTAAGTTCTTGAAATTGAAACCTCCAGTCTTTAAGGGTGCAGAATCAGAGGATGCCTACGATTTTCTGGTTGATTGTCATGAGCTACTACACAAGATGGGTATAGTAGGAGATTTGGTGTCGAGTTCGTGAGCTATCAGTTTCAAGGGAACGCCAAAATGTGGTGGCGGTCACATGTTGAGTGTCAACCAATAGAGGCACCACCTATGACTTGGGCATCATTCTCTACCCTGTTTATGGAGAAGTATATCCCAAGGACTTTGAGAGATAGAAAAAGGGACGAGTTCTTGAGTCTAGAGCAAGGGAGGATGACAGTTAACGCATATGAGGCTAAATTTCGCGCACTATCCAGATACGCCACCCAACTTTGTTTCAGTCCACAAGAACGGATTCGCTGTTTCGTGATGGGGTTGAGGTCAGAGTTGCGGATTTCAGCCTTACAAGTAGCGGCTACGGCAACATCCTTCCAAGAGGTGGTAGACTTTGTGATAGAGGTGGAAGGAGTGAAGCCAGACGACTTCACCACGACATCGACATCGAAAAGGTTTCGAAGGGGAGGTGAGTTTAATGGTTCTTACTCTAGAGGACAGAGCTCCGGTGGTCACTCAGTTCGACCAATTCAGTCTTCACTACAGACTGTAGTTGGGGGTCCACCTCAGACCGGTCAACGTTTCTCTGAGGGGCCGACGCGTGAACCCAGAGAATGTTATGGATGTGGAGAGATTGGACACATTAAGAGGTATTGTCCAAACCAGAGTTACAGAACCCTACTAGCTAGAGGTAGGGGTGGTAATGGTAGAGGTTGTTATTCTGGAGGGCGTGGTGGCCGAGGTAATGGTGGTCACCAAAACGGCAGAGGTGAAGGGAAAATGGGAGCCACTACGACACAACATGGTAGGGGCAACGGACAGACTGGTGATAGGGCCCATTGTTACGCTTTCCCTGGGAGATCTGAAGCGGAGGCGTCTGATGCTGTTATCACAGGTAATCTTTTGGTTTGTGATTGCATGGCATCTGTATTATTTGACCCTGGCTCCATGTTTTCATATGTATCTTCATCATTTGCTAATGGTCTAAATTTGCATTGTGAATTACTTGACATGCCTATTCGTGTTTCTACTCCGGTGGGTGAGTCTGTGGTAGTTGAAAAGGTATATAGGTCTTGCTTGGTGAATTTTGTGGGGAGCAACACTTATGTAGACTTGGTTATTTTAGAAATGGGTGACTTTGATGTAATTCTGGGTATGACTTGGCTTTCTCCGAATTTTGCGATTTTGGATTGTAATGCTAAAACGGTGACATTAGCCAAGCCTGGGGCAGATCCGTTAGTGTGGGAGGGTGACTACACTTCCAATCCGGTGCGCATCATCTCCTTTCTTCGTGCTAAGAAGATGGTTAGTAAGGGTTGTTTAGCTTTCTTGGCACATCTCAAGGATGACACTACCCAAGTACCCTCGATTGAGTCAGTTTCTGTAGTCCGTGAGTTTTTGGATGTGTTCCCTGCAGATCTTCCAGGTATGCCACCAGATAGGGATATAGACTTCTGCATTGATTTGGAACCAGGTACTCGCCCCATTTCTATACCCCCTTATAGAATGGCTCCCGCAGAGTTAAGAGAGTTAAAGGCACAACTTCAAGAGTTGTTGAGCAAAGGCTTCATTAGAACAAGTGCATCTCCTTAAGGTGCTCCGGTCTTGTTTGTAAAGAAGAAGGATGGGAGTTTTCGAATGTGCATAGATTACCGACAGTTGAACAAAGTAACTATTAAGAACAAGTACCCCATTCCTCGCATTGATGACTTGTTCGATCAGTTACAAGGTGCTTGTGTCTTCTCAAAAATAGACTTGAGGTCCGGTTATCACCAATTGAAAATACGCGCAACGGATGTGCCAAAGACTGCTTTTCGAACTAGGTATGGGCATTATGAGTTTGTGGTAATGTCTTTTGGTCTTACGAATGCCCCTGCTGCTTTCATGAGCTTGATGAATGTGATTTTTAAGCCATATTTGGACCTCTTGGTGATCGTATTTATAGATGATATATTGGTATTCTCTAAAAGTAAGAAGGAACATGAGGAGCATTTGAGAATGGTGTTAGAGTTGTTGAGGAATAAAAACCTTTATGCGAAATTCTCCAAGTGTGAGTTTTTGCTAGATTCAGTGTCCTTCTTGGGGCACGTGGTTTCTAAGGATGGAGTGATGGTGGATCCATCTAAGATTGAGACGGTGAAGAATTGGGTAAGACCTACAAACGTGTCAGAAATAAGGAGTTTCGTTGGGTTAGCTAGCTACTACCGCCGATTTGTCAAGGGATTCTCTTGTATTGCTTCCTAGTTAACGAACTTGACTAAGCAGAATGTTCCATTTGTATGGTCAGATGAATGTGAGGAAAGCTTTCAGAAGCTTAAGACCTTGTTGACTACCGCACCAATTCAAACTTTGCCAGTAGAGGGTAAGAACTTCATTGTCTATTGTGATGCATCCTATATGGGTTTGGGTGAAGTGCTAATGGAAGAGAAGAACGTGATTGCATATGCTTCAAGACAATTAAAAGTGCATGAACGTAACTATCCAACTCATGACTTGGAATTGGCCGCGGTAGTGTTTGCATTGAAGCAATGGAGGCATTATTTATATGGGGTTAAGTGTGAAGTCTATACGGACCATCGTAGCCTACAGTACGTCTTTACTCAGAAAGATTTGAATTTGAGACAGAGGAGATGGATGGAACTACTGAAGGACTACGACATCACTATCTTGTATCATCCGGGAAAGGCGAATTTTGTGGCAGATGCCTTGAGTAGAAAGGCCGGAAGCATGGGAAGTCTAGCTCATTTGCAAGCTTCTAGACGCCCATTGGCTAGAGAAGTGCAGATTTTGGCTAATGACCTTATGAGGTTAGAAATAAATGAGAATGGAGGATTGTAAGCTTGTGTAGAGGCAAGATCTTCTTTCCTTGACCAGATCAAGGGAAAACAGTTTGATGATGAGAAACTAAGGCGAATTCGAGATAAAGTGTTGCAAGGAGAGGCTAAGGAAGCAATAATCGATGGGGAAGGTTTTTTGAGGATTAAGGGAAGGGTATGTGTACCCCGCATCGATGATTTGATCACCACTATTCTGACAGAGGCTCATAGTTCCGGATATTCTATACATCCTGGTGCAACCAAGATGTATCGCGACCTGAAGCAACACTTCTGGTTGAGTAGAATGAAGCGTGATATTGTTGAGTTTGTTGCCAAATGTCCAAATTGTCAACAAGTAAAGTATGAACACCAGAGGCCCGGAGGAACACTTCAGAGAATGCCCATTTCGGAATGGAAGTGGGAGAGAATCGCGATGTACTTCGTGGTTGGTCTTCCCAAGACATTGGGTAAGTATGACTCTATTTGGGTGATTGTTGATAGGTTAACTAAGTCTGCTCATTTCATTCCGGTCAAGGTGACCTACAATGCAGAGAAGCTAGCAAAAATCTACATCTCAGAAATCGTTCGGTTGCATGGAGTTCCACTCTCAATCATATCAGATAGAGGAACGTAGTTTACTTCTAAGTTTCGGAGGACACTACATGCTGAATTAGGTACTAAATTGGACCTTAGTACTACATTTCATCCTCAGACCGATGGTCAGTCTGAGCGAACGATTCAAGTGCTGGAGGATATGCTTCGTGCATGTGTGATAGAGTTTGGTGGCCATTGGGATAGCTTTTTACCTTTGGCGGAGTTTTCATAAAATAATAGCTATCACTCTAGTATTGACATGGCTCCATTTGAAGCATTGTATGGGAGGAGGTGTAGATCTCCCATCGGTTGGTTTGATGCCTTTGAAGTTAGACCTTGGGGGACTGATCTGTTGAGAGATTCTCTGGAGAAGGTGAAAGCTATTCAAGAAAAGCTTCTAGCGGCGCAAAGTAGACAAAAGGAGTATGCAGACCGAAAAGTTAGAGATTTAGAGTTCATGGAAGGTGAACAAGTCTTGTTGAAGGTTTCGCCCATGAAAGGGGTGATGCAGTTCGAAAAAAGGGGTAAGTTAAGTCCAAGGTACATTGGACCATTTGAAGTGCTTAAGAGAATAGGGGAGGTGGCTTATGAATTAGCCTTGCCCCCAAGGCTGTCCGGAGTGCATCCGGTGTTTCATGTGTCCATATTGAAGAGATACCACGGAGATGGAAACTACATTATCCGTTGGGATTCAGTTTTGTTGGATGAGAACTTGACTTATGAAGAGGAACCGGTTGCTATTTTAGATAGAGAGGTTCGCAAGTTGAGGTCGAGAGAGATTGCATCCATCAAAGTTCAATGGAAGAATCGACCGGTTGAAGAACCTACTTGGGAGAAGGAGGCAGATATGCAAGAAAAATACCCACATCTGTTTACAGATTAAGGTACTCCCTTTCGCCATTGTTTTCTTCTTTTGATCGTTCGGGGACGAACGATGGGTAAATTGGTATCTATTGTAACGACCTGTTTAGTCGTTTTAAGCAGCAGATTGTAATTCTGGGAAAACTAGCTGGGACGACGGGTGTCACGACGGACCGTCGTGGTCACGACGGCCCGTCGAGGAAGTTCGTTCCATGACACTTAGAATTCTTCAATTTGGATATTAAAATCGACTCTCTGTAAATTGTGACGGACCTGCAGGACGTGCCGTCACATCCACGACGAACCGTCGTGAGTTTCCGTTGCAAAACACTTCAACTTTTGAGAATTTGGTACAAGAAACGAGTTTCTGACCGTCATGACGGAGGTGCAGGACGGACCGTCACAGGTGTGACGGGCCGTCACAGCCCACCTGGAATTTGGGGAGGTTGCAACGACCACCGTGACGGACCGTCGCAGGCACGACGGCCCGTCACAGGTTGCGCAAATCCCAGGCAGTTTAGGATTTCTCCACACGTTTTAAGGGTCGTTTTGGACTATTCTTTCCTTAATTATAAAGATTGAGGGTTAATATTAATAAGTCTAATTACTTGGGGGTTAAAAGAGGTAACCTTAAGTTAATTAGTGGGCTCTATTGTCCTCTTTTAGTCTTAATTATATTTTAATTAGGGTAAAAAGAAGGAGGGATTGAATAAAGAAAACAAAAGAGAAAGAACAGATTGAGAGAGAGAGTCGAACAAGGGAAGAGGATATCAAAGCTTGGGAATTCTTGCTTGATCACTAGTCTTCGGTGGAGGTAGGTTATGGTTTATGTTACGATATTCGTAGTGAACTCTTAATAGTGAATGTTATGTGTTGATAGTATTGTAAACCCTGCTATGTGCTTAAATTGTATGCTTGCATGATTATGATTATGAAATTGTGATGAATTAACAAAGCATGATAAAGCTATTGAATCCCAAATCTTGAAATAACCCTAATTCGCTTGATATATTATATAATAAGATTGATGATGCCTTAGTATGAAAGAAGGCTTGATAAATTATATAATGAGAATGATGATGCCTTAGTGTAAAAGAAGGCTTGATGAATTAGGGGATCGGGTGCCACGTTCCGGTACCAGGATAGAATGAATATGAGGATCGGAGTGTCACGTTCTGACACCAGGATAGAATATGGATCGGGTGCCACGTTCCGGTACCAGGATAGAATGAATATGAGGATCGGAGTGTCACGTTCCGACACCAGGATAGAATATGAGGATCGGAGTGTCACGTTCCGACACCAGGATAGTATATGGATCGGGTGCCACGTTCCGGTACCATGATAGTATATGAGGATTGGAGTGCCACGTTCCGGCACAAGGATAGAATTAGAGGAGCGGAGTGTCACGTACCGACACAAGAGGAAGAAAGATAATGAATCTTGAAAGATAATGAATATACTCAAACTAATGAACTAAATTCCCAAATGAGTATGGTATTGAGGCTTGAGTCCTCATGTGTGAACTTGACGGAAATTGTTAATGATATAATATTGTTGTTGCTACATGTTGAGTATTGTAGTTGAGTTTCATTATTATTGATATATACTGTTCCCTATTTTGAGTTGGCCAATGATACCTACTCAGTACTTGTGGTTGTACTGACCCCCTACTTTTATGTTTTCTTCTTTGTTATTTGTGTAATGCAGCGAACGTTCCGTCAACTTCAACTCAACAGTAGATCTAGCCAGTCTTCTCTACCTTCGGAAATTCAGGGTGAGCTAACGCGTCTAGCTTGGACTGGGTCTTCTTCTCAAGTCTCGATGCCTTGAACTTCCGGCATGGACTAGCTTTTATTGTTTTAACTTCTTAGACAGTTTTAGTTTAGCAATTTGAGATAGATGTTCTTGTGATGATGACTTCAAGATTTTGGGTAATAATAGTTGTTGAATTTTAGAAGTTATTGAATTGGTTTTATTAATGAGTTTAAGTCTTCCGTATTACTTTCTGTTGATATTATATTGAAATGGTAAGGGTTAGATTGGTTGGTTCGCTCACATAGGAGGGTAAATGTGGGTGCCAATCACGGCTCGGTTTTGGGTCGTGACAATAACATATAGATTATAAGACCACACCATAGACTTCAAGTACATATTAGCTTAACATATCAATTTATATGCTCATAACAATAGTAACATCACATATATTTACAACTAGAGAAGAAGACTAGGGACAACATACACATAAGATGATCATCATAAACAATCCTTGATATAATAAATAATTTATTTTCAAGTCCATGTTCAACACATATATAATAAAAATAAACTAAACACCGCCATACAAGGCTTTATCAACTACAATGCTAAAAGGAAAGTAGAGGAGATAAGAATTCTTACCAATTTCTCATCCATTAATCATTATTGATCAATACACCTTGTTAATCAATAATTCATATATAGGGTAGTAGCTAAAGGTATGATTACTTTAACGGAATCATGCTTTATCTACCATAACATTTAGATAGCATTATGTCCATTCTTTCTCACTTTCATTATAAAATTTCCATGCTCACAATTAATTAATCATACATTATAAAGTCTATAGTTAATTAGACGAAATCCTAAGACAATTCAACTAGAGGTCAAGATTTTAGTAAACAATCATGGAATCACAATAGAGAGGAATTAAGGATCAAGTCTTCAAGCATCAATCAACATATGATACCAACACATAATTCATAATTATTACCTAGTATATGAAGTATCAAAGATACAATTGAACATATACAACATCATGAACCAATTACCCTGAAATCAAGATACAAGAGAACCAGCCCAACATCAAGATCACAAGTTATCATTTGATAGACTACAGGAACCTAGTTCAATTTATATAAGACTTCTTTACATTGATCATACGAGATTAATATCAATAATTCAAACCTATATCATATTAAAATTGTATAAACAAACAACATAACATGATCGAAATCCACTTTTATACAATTAAGAACCCATACTACGATAATCACATTAATAACTAGGTTACGCCTGTTCAAACCTTCATACATTGATAAACATGGATCCTTCATCATCAATTCAACATAAATTCACGTAAATAATAGTGGGTATAGGAAATTAAACGTAAGAGAATGACAAGTCAACCATTAACAAGCCATGATCACAAAACCCATGCAAGGACTACATCAATTTAGGGAAGGAACATGGATTAATCATGCATTAGGAAAAAAATCACGTTAAAATCGATCCATGAAAATCATTTAATCATTATTTAATAATTTAATATGTTTTGAGAAAGAACTCATGTCTAGTATTAAGAAAAAGAGATTTGATCATAATTTCTATTTAAAAACATTGAGATTAACTCTCTAGATTGAAGGATAACTAAAGATAAAGGATTACAATAAATTTATCAAAATGAAAACCTATTAAACATGGTGAAGAATCCATGAAAATCAAATATTCAAGTTGTTCTTGAGCTTCAATAAGAATGGAGGTTTCAAGAGAAAATTGGTTTTGGAGGGATTGTTTAATTTGAGTGAATGGGTTTGGAAATGGGTAGTTCTTGTTTTAGTTTAATCATATGCACCCAAAAAATTTAAATAAAGTAATTTGAGTCAGGTTAGAACATGGGTTAATTTCCCATTAACCCCTTAATAAAGAACTATTCAAGGAACCACATTGAGGACAACATCGACGGATAATAGGTACATTAATAGGCCGTCTAAGGCTTCTGTCAATTTTTACTTTGCTTGGTCTTTGGTTAATGATTTCCCAAGATAATTTTCCATCGATTAGACCCCACCAACAGACAGTTGGTCAAACATTTTTGCATCGTTTGGCTCATCGATTGATACTGCGAAGGCAGTGTCTGGACAACCTTGTGCTCTTCTTGTGGGAAATTTTACGGGTTTCATTAGAACTTATACCCATACGTTCCCAAAGGAAGTAAAAAACTTAAAAAATTTTAGACGTCCCACATGAGTTTTAACCAAAACAAATACATGTAACACGTCTAAACAGGCTAGGCCCCATGTAACACCTCAAAATGAACTAAGGTAAACTACACAATAATGAGTGTTTATTGAGTTAATTTTAATTTAAAATGAGTTATTATAGATTTATTAGTTAGTGTGTGATGTTTTGTTAAGATTTGAGGCCCAACGTCCAAGAACGTCCCTGACATTTGGAAGGTGTGCCTTAGATAGAGCTTTTGTGTCTTGAGGTGTTTGAGCGAAGGTGTTCCTTTTTATTGAAAAATATGATAGGTGTTTCTAATACCTAAAAGACATAGTTTAGCGTCTTAATTTCATGGAATGACCCCACCTACAACCCACAAGGGTCCCTAGATAAAGGGCCCAAGACTTGGACAAAATTTTCAAGAACATTGCCCAATCAATAGTCATTCTACTGGGCATAGTCCCATCCATGCCCCGTTTACATGGGCTGTAATTCCATACTTTATGGGAGGTCAAGCCCTGCCTTGAACCAGCCTCTGATACCATCTACGCCTAGCAGCACGGGTCGTCGACTCATCGGCGCCCAGTATTTTGGGTTATCCATTCGCAACTTCCAAAAGTTGTATGTTTGCTGCCTTAGCTTGGGGTTTTTGGTAAATTCACCCTCAGTATTCAATGACCCTAGGACGTTATTTTTAGTTTTATTAGGTATATTAAAGTGTTATAAACACTAAGACCTCATTTTAGATCCCCCCCCCTCTCTCTTAGAATTCTCTCTCAAGTATCCATGATATCTAGAAGTCAAGAAATGCTAGGAGGGATGATGGTGGTAGTTTCTTCAACAAAAACCATTGGTATTTCTTCAATGTGAGGCATGGTATCTATCCTTTAACTCCCTTTCATTCAAGGAGTCCCTTCTAATGAATTTTAAAATGGGTTTCTTCTTTCTTCAAATCTAAATATGGGTCTTGCATGAAAATTTTGCTAATGACTTAATAAGGGTATTTCTTATGTTAGTTGATGATTTTTAGGTTTAAAATTCAATGAAATCTTGGTATAGATTTTCATCAAACTTTGACTTATGAAATGGGTTATATTAGAATGATTTTGTTGTCTTTGAGCTTCAATTTCTTATGGATGTTATTTTTGTTTATCTACTACTCAAAAGGAGTAATTAATGATGAATTATTTAATAAATTGTCATAGGTTATGAAATAATGGATTAGAGGGAAAGTTGGTTATGTTTTTTAGTTTTAACTTTGAAATGTTCTTGAGTGGTATGGTCCACCTTCTTAGCGGCAGTGTTTATTTGAATTGTATGAATGTGAAGTTACCAGTCTATTCTTAATGAGGCTATTATGGCTTGTTATGTGAAGTAAGATGATTAATATGCTATTCTTATTAAATGTGCCTCATGAGTAGAGAATGAGTTACTTAAAAGCAATCTTCTTATCCCTTAACTATGCCCTCGCATAGGTGTAGCTGTTGGCAAAGCCATGTAAAGGATAAAAATATTGACCTTAACCTTGGCAATTAAGGATTCCTCATCTAATAGGGGTTAAAGTCAGGATTCCATGACTAGTTCTCATGGTCTATGTCGGTTAAGATAACTCCCTTAAAAAAATGAATGTGATAAATCTTCTGAATGAGTGTTAAACTTAGGTTAGGTAGTGGAATGTGACGCTATCTATCCATTGCAGTAGGTAGGCAATCCTAAAGCGGAGTCTTGGTGAGACTTTTTTGAACTGAATAAACTAAGTGTTCTAAAAGAATGTACTACTTAGGGCAGGTGGTGGTATGGGAAACTATCTTTCCATTACACTAAGTAGGACCTTCCGAAAGGGAAGACTTGGTGCCAAACCTTATAAAAAATGTCCTACTTAGGGTAGTTGGTGGTATGGGATTCTATCTACTCATTGCACTAAGTAGCCATCCGGAAAGGGAAGAGTTTGGTGGTTTGTTGGGTGTCTTTTAATATCTTGCATTTTATTAAGGGTTTTATTTCCACCCAGGTTTGGTAAGGCACAAGGGTAGTCTTGATGAATACTTTAAGGTATATTCAAGGAGGCATATGCATACTTCCATCATGTCTTACCTTAGTGAGGCTTCGGATAATCATGAGGTAGGGAAACACTTATCGAAACTGAGTTTACTTTATCTTTCACTTGTCCTTGGAAGTTCACTCATTTAGAATAGGATAATTCATTGTGAATGCCTTAAATGATTCACTATCAATGTTCAAATTAGTACACCGTAATGTTACTTGGAGTTTACTATAATGTTTTGGAAGTTAGTATAAATGATCTCTCTTAGTTTAAAATTATGGAATCTCTTACCTAAGTGTTAAGTGATGATTCTTATGATGTTTTTCTTTTATATACTAGAATGTTTTACTTAAATTTAATGAAATGTTATTTTACTAAAATGTCCCTTTTTGTATGTTTTTGCATTTGTCATACTTAGTACATTATTTGAACTAACCTCATAGTATTCTATATTAAAAGTATAGGTTGGAAGAATTTTGAAGGTTGAAGGGTAGAAGGTGAAGCTTGGGAAAGTTCCTCTCACCACAAAGTATGTCCTCACATAATTGAGGGTATAGTCCATTTATTAATTTCTTAGTTAAAGAATTATTATGTATTCCTTTCAATATAAAGGGGCGTGTCCCTAAGTTAATTATGTCATGTCTTTAATTTTTGCTTGTGATAATGAGTTTTTATGAGTATTTATGAAAGACTTCCTTTTAATTTAAATTTTTCGTCAAAAGTTTTCATTTCTCACTACTTTTCATGTCTTATGTAATGATCGATAATTGAAGAACTTCTATAAGACCCAATGAATAAAGTACGCCCAATCACGAAACAAGGGTTCCTCCTAACTTCGAGGAGGTACTTTCGGGTCATGAAAAACTTGGTATGAGAGAAAAAGGTTTTGGAAAATAGTTTCAGGTCTAAAAGTCTCACAAGCCACGTCTAGTGGTATCTTGATCATTGTTGTAACTCGCAACACATCCATGGACAAGAGGCTATAGGATGATAGAATTTCACTTTCTTCATTACTCTTCAATTGTGCCATACAACTTAAATCCATAAGGTCTCTCTATCTTCTATTCCCTTGTCTGGTGCTCTTCTAGGTGTGATTACTTTGAGGGGGAAATGTTTCTTCGTTTGAGGGAGAGAAAATGTAAGTTTTGATATTATGATGGTATTGTGGCTAAAAGAGTAGATGTGGACGTATGTTTTGAAATTGTGATGTGATGCCATTTATGGATAGGTTGTAATTATGAGATTTGGAGTGTTGTGATATGAAACTTTGTGGTGATTTAGTTCTAAGCATTTTAAGAATGATAATGATTGAATAAAGTGCTTTTAAGAATTAATGAGTTATCTTGTGATCATGTTCAATGATGGTGGATATGATTTAAGGTGTCAATTTGAGGAAAAGTTAAGAGAGTGTGGAGATTTATTAAAAGTTGAAGGCAACTCCCTTATGTGACTAATGTTTAATAGTTGTTCTTGTGTTTGGTTGATGTTGTGGTGTAGGCTTACACTAAGATGGAAATGTTGTTGAATATCTAGTGAGGAAGTTTTGTTTTATAAAATTGAGTAAAGTGATGCCTAAGAGTTTAATTAAGTGATGTTTAAGAGAGTTTTTCTAGGCTTGAATACTAAGATGAAAGTTTTATGCTTAAGTTGTAAAATTGATGTTTAATATTGATGTGCAAGAGCTGAGGGTAGCGTGAGTTCTAATGTTTTGAGAGGCATAATGGTGCTTTGGAGCATGAGTCCTTGAGGTTTGTTTTACCTTAAGTGGGGGAGAGTGAGTTGAGTAAAATGATATGTAATATACTTAGTCCAAGAGAATACTCAAGGGTCACTAAGTGGGAGTGGTAATATGGGATTCTACTCTGATATTTAACTTAGTGAAACCTACCTAGTATCTTTGGAGTAATTTAGTATAGTCTTGTCTCTTATATTATCATGTTTTGAATTCACTGTCATGAAGTTCAAATTTTGATTGAATTGCAACTTTCATGAATTATGGATTCAATGTGTTATAAGATGAGTGTATATGGTATTATACTTCATTTGATCATTCCCTCTTGAGGAAATTCTCAAAGAATCATAGTTTGAAATTTTTAAGAATGTTGGAAGTGAATACATTCAATACTCACTGTGAAATTTCTCATTTTTGAAGAAAATTATATCTTCTTTAAGTGAAGATTTAATGTGTGCAAAAGTATTTTATATGAGCATGTTAAGGTTGGAGAAGTTTGTTCCTCCATTAAACAAGGTTAACGGTGAGTTTTGAAATTTGACAAGAGTTTCTTATATTGCTAGTCTTTGATACGTGTGAATTGATGCTCCTTGTTAGTTGATTCTTTGATTTAGAGTGTTTTCACCATGATTGAAATTTTTTCTATGATGCTATGTGAGTCCTTGTTGTTCTTCAGGTTTTAGTGTCATTCGAGGACGAATGTTATTCTAAATGGGGGATAATATAACGCGCAAAATGAATTAAGGTGAACTAGAGCCTCATGAGTGTTTCTAGAGTTTATTTGAATTTAAAATGAGTTATTCTAGTGTTATTAGGAAATAAGTGATGTTTGGTTATGATTGGAAGTCAAATGTCCATGAACGTCCATGACGTTAGGAAGTTGTGCCTTAGATAGGTCTTGTGTCTCTTGATGAGTCTGAGTGAGTTTTACGTGTTCGTTTTTCTTGAAACTGATGTGAGGTGTTCCTAAGACCTAGAAGAATTAGTTTAGGGTTTAACCTCTGGGAATGACCCCACCTAGGACCCACATGGGGCCCTATATGAAGGACCCAAGACTTGGAAAAAACTGCCAACAACACTGCCTAATTGACGTAGCAGTCAACTATACATAAGCCCGTTGATGACCAGTTGACTCGGCCAATAGTCCATTCATTGTGGTAGGTCCATACCTCCCTTAAACCAGTCTCTGATACCATGGACGACCCGCAGCACGGTCTTTAGACTCATCGACGCCCAGTTTCTTGGGTCGTCTATTGGCCACTTCAAAAAGCTATATGATTGCTGCCTTGGCTTGGTGTGTTTGGTGAATTTACCCCAAGTATTTGATGACCATAAGACGTTATTTTTAGTGTTTCTTAGGTATATTAAAGTTTTCTAAAGCCTAAGACCTCATTTTAGACACCTCTTCCTAAACCCCAAAAACCCTCTCTCTTAGAATTCTCTCTCAAGTCTCCATGGAAGATAGATGTCAAATAATGCAAGGAGGGTTCTTGGTGGTCGTTTCTCCATAAAAAATTATAGGTATATATTCAATGTGAGGTATAGTATCCATCCTTTAACTCCATTTCATTGAAGTAGTCCCTTCTAATAAATTTTCAAAAAGGTTTCTCAACCATAGTTTCTTCTATCTTCTAATCTAAATATGGTTCTTAAATGAAAGCTTTTCTAATGACTTAATAATGGGGCGTGTCCATACAAAGTATTTCCTCACATGTTTGAGGGCATAGTCTGTTTCTTAATTTCTTAGTGATAGAATTATTATGTATTCCGTTCAATGTAAAGGGGCGTGTCCCTAAGTAAATTAAGTCGTGTCTTTATGTTTTGCTTGTGACGATGAGATTTTCTAAGTATTTAAGAAATACTTCCTTTTTAATTGAATTATTCGTGAAAACTTTTAATTCCGCACTACATTTCATTTCTTATGTAATGAACAATAGTTGAAGGGCTTGTACAAGACCCCAAAGAGTCAACTTCTACCGGTCAAGAAATGAGGGTTCCTACTAACTTCTCGGTGGTACGTTTGGGTTGTCAGACTTTATCAAGACACACATTGAGTGTCTTAAGGGATAAGTTTCGAATGTCTTTGACTTTCTTGGATGTTTGACCTGCAATCTTCACTAAACTCCCTATAATTCCGATAAACATTATTATAACTAGTCGTCGAATGTCTTGGGCATCCCTTAACATTTGACTACAACATAACCTAAAACCTGACACACTGCCTCTAAACCATATTATAATTCATTTTTTGACCTTCGAACCATAGGAAACGCATGTTAGGCTCTAGACAAAATAAATCTATTTGGTGGTCTTACAGAGTTATACATCAACGATGGATCTTATCTAGACAACATGGTAAACTTAAAGATATAATCCTCAACACACATTACATTGTTTAAGGTTAATGAACAATTTAACTTTTACCTCCCTCCTATCATGGGGAAAGTACTTCTCTAAGAAAGTCTCCTTAATCTCTTCCCACTAAATAAGAGCCAATACAACCGACCTATTATCTTTCCATTAAGTTAACCATACTTGAGCAACATCTCTCAATTGGTATGAAGCTATCTCTGCCTTTTTCCAAGAACTTAACCCCAATAGTCATGTCTGGGGGAACCTTGAAACCACATTACCTTCACCTCCAATAGGGACTTGATCACCTTATGGATGCACTTGATCATCTTGACAAACTCGAAATCCTTGTGGAACTAGTCCACCTTGGAGAGCTTCCTCTTACATTCCTCCTTGTTTTATCCTTCTAGTGGACATTCTTCTTGTAGTCATACTCCTATAAACACAAGATAATATATTGCCAATATAATCTTATAACTTTAACCCTATTGATATGACAAAAAGATCAATGAAGAAAGTGAAACTATATAGTCCTATAGCGTCTCTCACGTAGATGTGTTGCGACTCACAAAATAATTGGGTTTATAGTTAATTAGTTATAGGTTTAGTGAGTTCTATAAACCAAATTACTCTTTCTTCGCTCTCTAAAGTAGAAGAACACCATATAAGTAAAACGTAAGAGGGTTTTACGGATTAAAAATATCAAGTTACTCCATCAAACTTCATCATTCAACAAGGTATGGGTTTCCTTTCACCTTTGGGATCATATTCTCCAAAGGGTTCCTCAAAATTGATTTCAAAAAGTTGAGTTCTAAGTTTGTTTTCTTCCTATACAAAAATTATCTTGTGAATTGCTTTTTTATGATTTATTTTGTATATTATAAGTAGGTTAACAGGAATTAATATTCAATTATACTAATTGTTTATATATTGGTCTAAATTGTTGATGATGACCTATTCCCCTTAACCCTAGGTTGTGATGTTGAATTTAATTGTATAGCTTTGACTTAATTCATATGGTTAGTGTGTGAATCATAATTCTATGTTGTTATTATGATAAATAAGAGTAGATGTTGATATATTGTAATCCAATTATGCTAGTTCTTGAGTAATTGACACTTGTTTTGAAGTAGGTTACGAACATGACCAAAGTCTAGAATTCAAGGCTATGAACTAGCTATGGATTGTTAATGTTTCAATTTGCCTTGTTATTATGTTTTTTAATATTGTGTGATGATATTATACCATTTTTGGGTTGAATTGGATTGTTTATAGTAAGACCTTGATGATGACATTGTGAAGGAGATTTAGTACGTCTTTTGATCTCTATTCTTTACTTCAATTGTGGTTAGTTGTTATTAAGTAATGATGTTGTATTGAATTATAACATATTTTATGATTGATAATGTTAGTGTGATGTTCATTTTAAATGTCTTGAACCATGGATTGTGAGTTATGGCTAAGATTAAAATGTTATGAGTATGGTAATAACCTACAAATATGCCTTATTAAGATGTAACTATGTAAATGTGCTGCCTAACATGTATTTGTAGTAAAAGGAAAATAATTATAAATTCTTATTGATCTATGATGATGATGATTATTTTACGTGTAGACCCTATGACCTACATTAAGTTATGATGAAGGTACTAAAGACATTTAAAAACAGATTCTAGCTTAGCACCATGGCACCGTATTCCACATAAACTCATGTGGTCTATGTCCGTTAAGGCATGATGTTACAAAAGGTAAAATTGATAGAAGTAATGAACTCTTACTAGGATGACCTAAGGGGTTTAACTTAGTTTAGGTAGGGGTATGAGACTCTACATAAACATTGTACTAGTTAACCTTGAGAGAAGTCTTAGGAGGATGTTCTTGTATACGTATATGCTTATAATTGTAAATGATATGTATATGATGTTATTTCATATTGATGATACTATATGATGATTAGTTTCACTTATGAATATATATTTTGTCTTTATTGCCAAAGTATGATGTTATTGTACACTAAATGATATGCTATGTTTAGTTGGACATTGGTTATGGTTCCTGTTGGTTTTAATTGATTCAGTAAGGTTATGGGGATTTGCATAGTCATTTTGCTCATTTACTTAATAAGGGTTCATGAGAAATGGTCTTGCTTTGGATATGATGTTAGTAACTCTTATTCGTACTTGTTGATGTTATGACTTGATGATAGAGTTGTCTTGATTAAACGATAAATTATGTTGATATGCATGTTTCCTTGTTTAGACCCAAGGTTTTGGTCTTGTGAGGTACATGGTCTTGTCTTATCGAATATGTATTATTGACTTGCAATGGTTTTTACATGTTCATAAGTATTTTCAAAGCAAATTGCAGGTTTTAATGAAATGTCCCTTTTAAACATGATTTCATATGTGTGTGGATATGGTTCTATAATTATTACAAGTGATGTGCCAACCGCATGTTCTCATATTTCTCCAACATTTTAGGTTCCGATCGTTGAAGGCTTGTGAGGACATCTGAAGGAAGACATGGATTCTCACTCTGCATGTTGGGTAGGTCCTCAGTGGTTCGAGGAAAATGCCCTTTTATAGATTTGGATATTGATTAGTCTTAAAGACAATATGTTAATTTCCTTTCATTTGAGTACTAAAGAGGGCATAGCCTATATGTGGCTTTTATGGCATTAATGTATCGGCTATGCCCAATTGTTATACTTTTGTTTAGATGGTTATCATATCAGACATTCCAATTTTATGACTATGTTATATCCTATATATATATATATATATATATATATATATATATTAAGTAATATTTTTATATGAAGAATCTATGTATACTCGATATGAATATATATATTTTCTGGATTTTCACGTATAAAGGTAATGAAGTAAGCTAAGACAGTAGTCTTAGTCATCAAATAGGATTACAATGCTCGTTACGTCTAGGGGGGACTCCCCGGAAGTGACACACCTGTTAATCACACATCCGAAATAGACAACAGGTTGGAATTAGTAGAATGCAGGTACTAAGTATGACGTAATGCATAAAATCATGAAAATAGAAGGTTGATTCAAAACATGCTCTTGTAGGCTAAGCATCATACATATGTATAAGAATAACATTTAAACACCAAACATCACCTTATAAAACACATTCCAAGTCATACTCAATTTTTAGCAATTTTGGTCAATTTATTGTAACACTGCAATAATCTACTAAACACACAAAACAACTTTCCGAAGTTATCGCAACACATACTTATGTGGGAAAAGAAGAGATCGGACATACACCCTCCTCAAGCTAACCTAAATGATCCTTAAGACTAACTAGGACAAGATTATTACCAACCCATTAACCAAATAACTACTGAGAATTACTCTAAGACTCACACAAGTAAATACGTAGAGAACACCCATACATCCTCTTAAAGACTACCTAAGCGATCCTCCAATCTGCTCTAGCTACTTGTATTTTTCATTATCATATCTTTACTTATGTCATTATGTTCATTCACTCCTTTAAGAGACATTCAACACGTAAGGACATTCACATAATGGTCTTGAACTTAGGGATTCGCACACCAACATCTTCAAGGACTAATCGTGCAATGTCGAGATAGTATCCCATACCACCATCTAGACTTCATGGAACTTATCCAATACTATCATGTATCACACATGATCAGAATAGGAAATAATCGATATACACCGTGTTAGCTAATCATGGAATTTGGAGTCATGAACCTACTCTTATGGAGGGTGTTCTACGTGCCGATGGTATAACTAAGACAAATACCCATTTAGGCACATGGTCAAGGAATATGAAGGGTTTATTTGAACTCTAGACTCACCTTTAACTAGAGCTACTCCCCTTACTACAATCACTCAGTTCTAGCCTTGGTTCTCATAGAGTAATATAATTAAGGAGTATATGAAGAGGTTTCGTATCTAGTTCATAACCAAATCAGATAATACCTTACAAAAATGGTCCGCTAGGGTTACCTTACAATTGTTAAGAGGATAGATTAATGGTATTCCTAAGGTTGATTTCATGTAATTCAAGTAAATCAACCCTAAATCCATTATTACACATAAAGGATACCATTATGACTTTTGAGTTCAAGCATATCATCACCTTTCTCATAAAAGGTTCCACAAAAATGATCTTTTTTACTACATTCAAGATTATTTTAAATTCATACACATGAATTCATGACAAAGTGTGCTCTAACCTACTAAATAGAGGATTCATGTTCATATTCTTCATGCATCATGTAAAGGGTACAAGTCTACCAAAACAAGACACACATATTTTATATTATCACATATAGAATATAATTAAATAAGCACATAGCGAAAACTAATTATAATCCTAGTCATCCTACTCACATCAATAGAACATCAACATAAATCATTATAAGTCACATATAATACATCAAGAAGTAACATACTTCAATATCAAGTAATACACATAAGAACTTCACTATGGCCTACTAAGGACATATATCATCAAGAAGGAGGTCTCATGCATTGACATCACATAACACATAAGTCATCAAGACATTCAGATTACTCACATAATAAGGTTATAACATGATAATAGCATAATTTATAAAGTAACATTGATGAGGCCACATTGTGTAACAATTCATAAAGTAATTTTGATGAGGCCACATAATTCACATGTATAGCACATAAGCACCGCCACTATAAGTGGACCATAACAATCATCATCATAATTCAACACTTATACAGTTCAATATAGAGAGATAGATTTAGTTCAACATACCACCATTTAAATATCACAACTTAAAGTCATAGTCAATTTAATCAACTCAATACTCAAAGGCTCTTACGCGTAGACTTGATCATAAATTCAATCCAATAATCTCAATATACAATGAATCCAAAATAATACAATATGAAGTTTTACATGTATGAGATCCTACTAACAATCTTATATAATTCATACATATATCTATATCCCAATACAATCTACGTAAGAAATAATTGATATTGAGACATTATCAAATCATCCATTATATGGTTCATATAAGTAAATCATTTTTTGCATGGGTTCATGGAGCTTCTGATCAAGAATAATAAAATTAGTATAAATTCAGTCATATCTCATTGATTTTAAACATTTTACGGAAGAACACATGGCTAGATAAAAAAATTAGAGAATTCATTTTTTTGATCATTATTTAAATCATTGAAATTGATAGCTCGAATGGAAGGGATTCCAAGGATGATTAACTATACCTTAATTGTGATGAGAATCCAAAAAAATTGATGGAGAAAAACGTGGAAAATCAGTGTTCTACTTTGGAGCTTCAAAGGTTCATTAATGAAGGTTTTTGGAGAAAAGAGATGGAGAAGTTTTGTTTCGCACTTGAGGGTTTTGACTTGAAGGGTGAATTGGGGTTTAAAATTTTCTAATAACAACCAATAACTAATACCTAAAATAGCATAACAACCCCTAAAATTATCGCACATTTTACCCAGATAAAACTCAGCTTAAATTGTCGAAACTATCATCCGGAAACAAGTCCGCGAAGCGGAGCTACGCCCGTGAAATTTTGAAAATAAATTCCAAGAGAGTAGATCATGTGTTATGTGCAGAACTCCAAGAAATAATTTTCCCTTGTGAGGAACAAGTCCATCAAGAAGACATGATCCTTTCATGTACAAATTCTACTAGCTTGGGAAGCTTCATCGGCCCATGTTTGGTCCTCCTCAAGGACTATGTGGCTGGACCTCGTGGTGTCGTTCTCGTATGTTTTTACAATTTCATGTAAGGGTATGTCTATGAACCATTGTAATCAATTTTAGCCTCATAAAATACCCCAAAACTCCACTACAAAACACTAAGACACAGTAGTTCAACTTCAATTAGTTTCCAGACGTCTTGGACATTAGAAATCCAAACATCACAAAATTTCATTTACTGCCTAAAAAAACTATCAAAAGCCATTTTATGACATAAAAAACACATGACACACATGTTAGGATCTAGCTTAACCTCAGTCATTTTAGAGGTGTTACATTTCAATCGTGATAAACTTTGTATCAAATAATGAGGATAGATAATTGTAGGATTGATGTCTTACTAAAAAGTTCAAGTAGATAAATTTTTATTATTGTGAAATGCACCAAAATTATGCATAAGAGGCTATATGATGATTAGAAATATCAACCCTTGATAGTATTATTGAAATCATTCCTCAAGAGTTTTAACTCTACATTTCTTTTTTTTATAAATTCTTTATTTTTACTATATACAATAAATACAAGAAGGAACAATTCTGAAAGAGTTGAAGAGTACAATATAAATGAGGCAGTTCCCCCTCCGTCTACTCAAAACACTCAAGTTCCTAATGAAGAAGGAGTTATGTCTAATTTAGAAATAAGGGCGGTCATTTATAGTTTGACTCAAGTGTTGTCTACTCAAATGTCTAGGGATTATAGGCTTCAAGTGATCCCTAATTCTAGAACAACCGCATCAAGAATAATGGATTTCACAAGGATGAATCACCTTACTTTCATTAGATCAAAGGTTGAGGAAGACCCACAATGGTTAATTCATAAAGTGTTCAAGGTTCTAGATGCTATGGGGGTGACTTATCAAGAAATGGCGGAACTAGGTACCTATAAACTCAAGGATGTGAAACATTTTTTGTTTTAGCAATGAATGATTCTAGGGTTACGATAAACATGGGGGGATTTCAAACCACTTTCCTTGATAGGTTCATTCCCTTATAACAAAGAGAGGAAAATGTAAGAATTCATAAACCTTCGCCAAGGGGGTTTCAATGTGAAGGAGTATAACCTCAAATTTACTCAACTATCAAAATATGCCGCTACTACTCTGTCACATTCTAGGTCTAAGATTTAACAAATTCGTTATCCAAAAATCCAATCTTATGGTTAATAAATGAAGGTCGGCTATGTTTATTACTATCATGGACATATCTAATCTCATAGTTCATGCCAAACAAATTGGGAAGTAAAACCTTAACAAAGTTTGTAGAAAATTTAAGTTGACAAGCGTTGATGATGGAAATTGTTCTCAAACTAGATAAATAAAGGTCTTTTGCTAAATAAGTAACATAATCAAAGACTAAAGAAGATCTTCCCCAATGAACGAACTCCTACCATTCCAAATATAAATAAAGGTAAAGGGTCAACACCCAAGCCTCAAGAGGGGAAAGTTAGTGGTCCCTATGTTGAGAAGTCTACTTTTGCTAAATGTGGTAGGAAACATGAAGGCAAGTGTCTAATTGGTATGAGAAATTTCTATCGTTGTGGTAATAGTGGACAAATGAAGATGGATTTCCCTATGATGAAGGTTTAAGAAAGAGAAAGTGTTAAAGCATAAGCAAGTGCTCCCAATGTAGATGCTCGTAAAAAGAATACCTTCTATGTTGTCGTCTCTAGAGGTGATCAAGAGTAATCTCTCGATGTCGCCACCGGTATGTTACAAGTGTTTTACATTAATGTCTATGTTTTACAAGATCTAGGTACTAATTTATCATTTATAACTCCATTAGTATATATAAAGTTTAATGTGTTACTGATATTTTAATAAAACTTTTTTCGATTACAACCCCGGTGGTGACTTCATAGTTGCTACAAGTGTCTTTACGATTTATCCTATTTCCTTGCCCAATATATTAACATGTGTTGAATTGGCTGAACTTTATATGTATTATTTTTGGACGGTATTGCATGTCCTTAAAGACACAAACTATTTTTTAAGTATACCAATTGTTAGTTTTTGTTAAGATCGATTGTGTTTCTTTGTCATATTATCTAAGGTGCACGTATAGAGGTTTATCCAAGAAAGACGTAAGCAGTTTAGAATTTGTGTTGACCTTTGACTCCAATCGACATATGAAGTTTCTTGGGTTTATCAAGGTACAATAGGAGGTTTGTTAATGGGATTGAATCCAATTTTTTATACTTTGACTACCTTGACCAAAAATATTGTTATGTTTGAGTGGTCCGAGGCATGTGAAAGAAATTTTCATGTCTTGAATATTAGTCTTACCTAAGCTCTGGTATTGAACATACAAGAGGGAACTTGTGGTATATTGTTTCGCTTCTCGAGAGGGTTTGGGTTGAATGTTAGGCTTTCCTCCACTCTTGGCATGTTTGATAAGTCATTATCCTAAGAGGGAGATTTTGTACTTAGGGCCTATTAAAGTTTTTGTTTACCCGACATGGATTAATTAGTAAATCCAATATTTGAAGAAGCTCATGGTTCCCCATATTGTAGTCTTCTAAGTTCCATCAAAATGTATTATGATATTAAACAGGTCTATTGGTCGGATTGGCTAAAAAGGGACATAGGGAATTTTGTGTTCCTTCGTGCCTCAATTGTCAAAAAGTAAAGGTCGAGCATCGAAAGTCAAATTTTTGACTCAAGTATGCATTTTCCTACTTGAAGTGGGAAGACGCTAATATGGACTTTGTAGTGGGTTGACATGCAGGCAAAATTACTCAATATGTATTATTGTGTATAGATTGACCAAATCCGCTCACTTTTTTCCCGTTAAGTCTACTTATTCGACAGAAGAGTATACTAGATTGTATCTCAATGAGATTATGAGGTTTCATGGTATCCCTTCTCCATCATATAGGATTGAGGTACTCCATATACTTCTCTCTTTACAAGGTCTTTTAAAAACGGTTTGGGTACTCAAGAGAAGCTTAGAACCGATTTTCATCCCCATATAGATAGTCAAAAAGAGCCTACCTTTGTGAGTTTACATAACCTCTTATCTTATTAAAGATTACATAGGCTTATCGTTTACGCCACATAACCAATATATAATAATTAGTTTATTACTTTGTTTCACATTAAAACATGTAAAGAGAAGTACAATATTTGGGCATAGCCCTTATACAAGATTATTATGCCACATATAGGGTTACAACAATAGTCTTCATGAAAAGGGAAGAAATAGATGTCTTTAGACATAATCAATGCTACTATGGTAGAACGAATGACACCATCCTCGAACTTTAAGGACTAACCAACAACTTTGGTGGAAAGTCCAAGTCTTCTAGCAAAGTGGTTTAGAAGCTTTTCAATGGTCAGAACCTACAATGTTTGGGAAAAAGTGAAGAAATATTGGTTTGTACAAAAAACATGTACTAAGTATGGCTCCTACACATTAAATAATCAATGTTTGAAAAAAGACACAATTTAGTAAAAACTATTAATTATTACCGATAACTTAACGTGCACATATATGGAACATCATATGTTCATCCAACATGATATTAACCCGTTGAATAAGAACAAAACCCCATAACCCTATCCAATGATAAATATTACATTAAGTCACTTACTTAATACATATGAAATAACCTCATGTTTCATCATAACATGCTTAATTCATAAGATCATATATATCATGACATACATAACAAATAATAAACTTATCTCTGAAAGAACACTACTAAGACCATCCCTTAGGATCCCACATGTGTAATATGTAAGAGAATTTGTATACCCTCCCTTTCACTACGTAGAAGCCTTTAAGAGAAGACCTAATAAGAGTTCACATACATGACTTGTCCATTTAATTTTAAATTACGGAAAGAAGTGGAATAACCGACATGAAAACATGTGAGCTAGGATGTACCGTGGATTTACAGTACTTCCAATGCTTTTTCCTTAAGATTGGTGTGTGTCTAGAGAATTATTGTATAAGTTTTAATAGTTTTTATCTTTGTTTTGCAGGAAAGGTTTCAAAATCTGTGGGGGTCGTCGATTACAACTACTTTTGTGGAGAACTTTCCTTATTTTAATTCCTTTTAATTTAAGACAATATTTTCTATAAATATGATGTAAAAACTCATTATTGAAGTTGGATTCTATTACTATTATTCTTAGTTTGTCTTGGGATATTTGGTTTTTGCAAATTTGGCATTAATTCTAATGTCTGGATTTGGTTTTTAGTGACCTCTTTTTTGTTTCAAGTTGAATTTCTGGATTTTCTTTCAATTTGTCAAAAGTAAGTTCATGATTTATTGTTTATCCACTATGGATTCTGTTCTTCTATGCATAGGTAACTTAATCCATAACATGGTTTGTGGGAACCGTGGGTGATTAACAAAGTCAACCTAGCTTAATAACAATTCTCAAATAGGTTAATGAATGCTATGATATTTCTTTCGCTTAGAAGTACTTTAAAAGAGTGCATGCATTAGAAATTGCGTTATTTCTTGTAACGACCTGTTTAGTCGTTTTGAGCAGCAAATTTTATTCTGGAAAAACTGGCTGTGACGACGGATGTCACGACGGACCATCGTGGTCACGACAGCCCGTCGAGGAGGTTTCGTTCCATCACACTTAGAATTCTGAAATTGGGTACTGAAAATCGACTCTCTGTAATCTGTGACGAAAGTGCAGGACGGACCGTCACAGGCGTGACGGACCGTCACAGTCCACTGGGATTTTGGGAGGTTGCGACGACCATCGTGACGGACCGTCGCAGGCACGACGACCCGTCACAGGTTGCGCAAGTCCCAGGAAGAATCGGATTTCTTCACACGTTTTAAGGGACGCATTGGACTATTCTTTCCTTAATTATAAAGTTAGAGGGTTAATATTAATAAGTCTAATTACTTGGGGGTTAAAAGAGGTAACCTTAAGTTAATTAGTGTCACGACCCAAATCGGGGACGCGACTGGCACCCACATTTACCCTCCGATGTGAGCGAACCAACCCATCTAACCCTTAACATTTCAAGATATTTCAACAGAAAATAATGCGGAAGACTTAAACTCATTAATAAAAACAATTCAAAACTATTATTATTATCCCCAAAATCTGGAAGTCATCATCACAAGAACATCTATCTCAAATTTCTAAACTAAAACTGTCTAATGACAAAATACTAAAAAGCTAGTCCATGCCGGAAGTTCAAGGCATCAAGACTTGAAGAAGGAGACCCAGTCCAAGCTAGACGCATTAGCTCACCCTGAATTTCCGATGGAGTGAAGACTGGCTTGATCTACTGCTGAGTCGAAGTTGACGGAACGTTTGCTGCATAACACAAATAGCAAAGAGGAAAACATAAAAGTAGGGGGTCAGTACAACCACACGTACTGAGTAGATATCATCGGTTAACTCAAAATAGGAGATAGTACATATCAAGTAATATTATAAATCAACTATAAGCTCAATATGTAGCAACAACAATGTATTATAATCGTCAATAAATACCATCAAGTTCATCCATGAGGACTCAAGCCTCAACACCATACTCATTTGGGAAATAAGTTCATTATGTTGAGTATATTATCGTCTTTCAAGATTCATTATCTTTCTTCCTCTTGTGTCGGTACGTGACACTCCGATCCCCTACCACTATGTGTCGGAACGTGACACTCCGATCCCCTATATGTGTCGGAACGTGACACTCCGATCCCCTATATGTGTCGGAACGTGACACTCCGATCCCCTATATGTGTCGGAACGTGACACTCCGATCCCCTATATCTACGTGTCGGTTCGTGACACCCGTCCCACTAATACTATGTGTCGGAATGTGACACTCCGATCCACTAATACTATGTGTCGGTACGTGACACTCCGATCCACTACATCCATTCTATCCATTCATCCAGCCTTCTCTATACTAAGGCATCATCAATCCCATTACTTTAACTCGTCAAGCCTTCTTTTATACCAAGGCATCATCATTAATATCATAGATTAAAGTTTCTTTCAAGATTTGGGATTCAATGGTTTTCATCAGGCTTGTTTTATCAAAATCACATAATCATATTCATACAAGCATACAATAAGCATATAGACAGGTTTACAATACCATCAACACATATTATTCACTATTAAGAGTTCACTACGAATATCGTAATATAAACCATAACCTACCTCCACCGAAGAATTGAAATCGACAAGAAATCTCCCAAGCTTTGTTATTCTCCTCAGCCTCTCGATCGATCTCTCTATCCCTCTTTCTGTTCTTTCTCTTTTGTTTTCTTATGTTCAAACCCTCTTTCTTTTACCCTAATTAATCATATAATTAAGTGTGAAAAAGGACAATAAACCCCTCTAATTAACTTAAGGTTACCCCTTTTAACCCCTAAGTAATTAGACTTATTAATGTTACCCCTCAATCTTTATAATTAAGGAAAGAATAGTCAAAAACGACCCTTAAAACGTGTGGAGAAATCCTAAACTGCCTGGGATTGCGTGACCTGTGACGGGCCGTCGTGCCTGCGACGGTCCGTCATGGTGGTCGTCGCACCTCCCCAGGTTCCAGGTGGCTGTGACGGCCCGTCACACCTGTGACGGTCCGTCCTGCACCTCCGTCCTGATGGTCAGAAACTCGTTTCTCGTACCAAATTCTCAAAAGTTGAAGTGTTTTGCAACGGAAACTCACGACGGTTCGTCGTGGATGTGACGGCACGTCCTGCAGGTCCGTCATAATTTACAGAGAGTCGATTTTAACATCCAAATTGAAGAATTCTAAGTGTCATGGGACGACACATCCTCGACGGGCCGTCGTGACTACGACGGTCCGTCGTTCCATCCGTTGTCCCCGCCAGTTTTTCCAGAATTAAAATCTGTTGCTCAAAATGACTAAACAGGTCGTTACAATAGATACCAATTTACCCATCGTTCGTCCCCGAACGATCAAAAGAAGAAAACAATGGCGAAAAAGGAGTACCTGAATCTGTAAACAGATGTGGGTATTTTTCTTGCATATCTGCCTCCTTCTCCCAAGTAGCCTCTTCAACCGGTCGATTCTTCCATTGCACTTTGATGGATGCAATCTCTCTCGACCTCAGTTTGCGAACTTTTCTATCTAATATAGCAACCGGTTCCTCTTCATAAGTCAAGTTCTCATCCAACAAAACTGAATCCCAACGGATAATGTAGTTTCCATCTCCGTGGTATCTCTTCAGCATGGATACATGAAACACCGGATGCACTCCGGACAGCCCTGGGGGCAAGGCTAATTCATAAGCCACCTCCCCTATCCTCTTAAGCACTTCAAATGGTCCAATATACCTTGGACTTAGCTTACCTCTTTTTCCAAACCGCATCACCCCTTTCATGGGCGAAACCTTCAACAAGACTTGTTCACCTTCCATGAACTCCAAGTCTCTAACTTTTCGGTCTGCATACTCCTTTTGTCTACTTTGAGCCGCTAAAAGCTTTTCTTGAATAGCTTTCACCTTCTCCATAGAATCTCTTAACAGATCAGTCCCCCAAGGTCTAACTTCAAATGCATCAAACCACCCAATGGGAGATCTACACCTCCTCCCATACAATGCTTCAAAGGGAGCCATGTCGATACTGGAGTGATAGCTATTATTGTATGAAAACTCTGCCAACGGTAAGAAGCTATCCCAATGGCCACCAAACTCTATCACACACGCACGAAGCATATCCTCCAACACTTGAATCGTTCGCTCAGACTGACCATCGGTCTGAGGGTGAAATGCCGTGCTAAGGTCCAACCTAGTACCTAATTCAACATGTAATGTCCTCCAAAACTTAGAAGTAAACTGCGTACCTCTATCTGATATGATTGAGAGTGGAACTCCATGCAACCGAACGATCTCTGAGATGTAGATCTTGGCTAACTTCTCTGCATTGTAGGTCACCTTGACAGGAATGAAGTGAGCAGACTTAGTCAACCTATCAACGATCACCCAAATGGAGTCATACTTACCCAAGGTCTTTGGAAGACCAACCACAAAGTCCATTGCGATTCTCTCCCACTTCCATTCAGGAATGGGCATTCTCTGAAGTGTTCCTCCGGGCCTTTGGTGTTCATACTTTACTTGTTGACAATTTGGACATTTGGCCACAAACTCAACAATATCTCGCTTCATTCTACTCCACCAGAAGTGTTGCTTTATGTCGCGGTACATCTTGGTTGCACCAGGATGTATAGAATATCCGGAACTATGAGCTTCTGTAAGGATAGTGGTGATCAAATCATCGATGCGGGGTACACATACTCTTCCCTTAATCCTCAAAATACCTTCCCCATCGATTATTGCTTCCTTGGCCTCTCCTTGCAACACTTTATCTCGAATTCGCCTTAGTTTCTCATCATCAAACTGTTTCCCCTTAATCTGATCAAGAAAAGAAGATTTTGCCTCTACACAAGCTAACAATCCTCCCTTCTCGTTTATTTCTAACCTCATAAGGTCATTAGCCAAAATCTGCACTTCTCTAGCCAATGGGCGTCTAGAAGCTTGCAAATGAGCTAGACTTCCCATGCTTCCGGCCTTCCTACTCAAAGCATCTGCCACAACATTTGCTTTTCCCGGATGATACAAGATAGTGATGTCGTAGTCCTTCAGTAGTTCCATCCATCTCCTCTGTCTCAAGTTCAAGTCTTTCTGAGTGAATACATACTGTAGGCTACGATGGTCCGTGTAGACTTCACACTTAACCCCATACAAGTAGTGTTTCCATTGCTTTAGTGCAAATACTACCGCGGCCAATTCCACATCATGAGTTGGATAGTTACGTTCATGCACTTTTAATTGTCTTGAAGCATAAGCGATCACGTTCTTCTCTTGCATTAGCACTGCACCCAAACCCGAAAAGGATGCATCACAATAGACAATGAAGTTCTTACCCTCTACCGGCAAGGTAAGGATAGGCGCGGTAGTCAACAAAGTCTTGAGTTTCTGAAAGCTTTCCTCACACTCGTCCGACCATACAAATGGGACGTTTTGCTTAGTCAAGTTCGTCAATTGGGAAGCAATAGAAGAGAATCCCTTGACGAATCGACGGTAGTAGCTAGCTAACCCAACAAAACTCCGTATTTCTGACACATTAGTGGGTCTTACCCAATTTTTCACTGTTTCAATCTTAGAAGGATCTACCATCACTCCATCCTTAGAAACCACGTGCCCCAAGAAGGACACTGAATCTAGCCAAAACTCACACTTGGAGAATTTCGCATAAAGATTTTTCTTTCTCAACAACTCTAACACCATTTTCAAATTTCTTACTTTTGGAGTATATCAGTATATCATCAATAAACACAATCACAAAGAGGTCAAAGTATGGCTTGAAAATCCCGTTCATCAAGCTCATGAAGGCAGCAGGGGCATTCGTAAGACCAAATGACATTACCACAAATTCATAATGCCCATACCTAGTTCGAAAAGCAGTCTTTGGAACATCCGTTGCTCGTATTTTCAATTGGTGATAACCGGATCTCAAGTCAATCTTTGAGAAGACACAAGCACCTTGTAACTGATCGAACAAGTCATCAATGCGAGGAATAGGGTACTTGTTCTTAATAGTTACTTTGTTCAACTGTCGGTAATCTATGCACATTCGGAAACTCCCATCCTTCTTCTTCACAAATAGCACCGGAGCACCCCAAGGAGATGCACTTGGTCTAATGAAGCCTTTGCTCAACAACTCTTGAAGTTGTGCCTTTAACTCTCTTAATTCGGCGGGAGCCATTCTATACGGGGGTATAGAAATGGGGTGAGTACCGGGTTCCAAATCAATGCAGAAGTCCAGATCCCTATCTGGTGGCATACCGGGAAGATCTGCAGGGAACACATCCAAAAACTCACAGACCACTAAAACCGACTCGATCGAAGGTACTTGGGTAGTGTCATCCTTGAGATGTGCCAAGAAATCTAGACAACCCTTACTAACCATCTTCTGAGCACGAATAAAGGAGATGATACGCACCGGATTGGGAGTGTAGTCACCCTCCCACACTAACGGATCTGCCCCAGGCTTGGCTAACGTTACCGTTTTAGCATTACAATCCAAAATCGCAAAGTTTGGAGAAAGCCAAGTCATACCCAGAATTACATCAAAGTCACCCATTTCTAAAATAACCAAATCTACATAAGTGTTGCTCCCACAAAATTCACTAAACATGACCTATATACCTTTTCAACTATCACCGACTTACCCACCGGAGTAGAAACATGAATAGGCACGTCAAGTAATTCACAATGCAAATTTAGACCATTAGCAAATGAGGAAGATACATAAGAAAATGTGGATCCAGGATCAAACAATACGGAAGCCATGCAATCACAAATCAGAAGGTTACCTGTGATAACTTCATCAGACGCCTCCGCTTCAGATCTCCCAGGGAAAGCATAACAATGGGCCCCATTATTTGTCTGTCCGTTGCCCCTACCATGTTGTGTAGTAGTGGCTCCGTTTTGCCCATCACCTCTGACGTTTTGGTGACCGCCATTACCTCGACCACCACGTCCTCCAGAAAAACGGCCTCTACCATGACCACCCCTACCTCTAGCTAGTGGGGCTCTGTAACTCTGTTTTGGACAATTCCTCCTAATATGTCCAATCTCCCCACATCCATAGCACTCTCTGGAGTCGGGCATAGGTCTCTCGGAGTAGTGTTGACCGTTCTGAGGTGGACCCCCAACTACAGTCTGTAGTGAAGACTGTATTGGTCGAACTGAGTGACCTCCGGAGTTCTGTCCTCTAGAGTAAGAACCATTAAACTCGCCTCCCCTTCGAAACCTCTTTGATGTCGATGTCGTGGTGAAGTCATCTGGCTTCACTCCTTCCACCTCTATCACAAAGTCTACCACCTCTTGGAAGGATGTTGCCGTTGCCGCTACCTGTAAGGCTGAAATCCGCAATTCTGACCTCAACCCCTTAACAAAACGGCGGATCCGTTCTTGTGGACTGAAACAAAGTTGGGTGGCATATCTGGATAGTGCGCGAAATTTAGCCTCATACGCGTTTACTGTCATCCTTCCTTGTTCAAGACTCAAGAACTCATCCCTCTTTCTATCTCTCAAGGTCCTTGGGATATACTTCTCCATAAACAGGGTAGAGAATGATTCCCAAGTCATAGGTGGTGCCTCTGTTGGTTGACACTCAACATGTGAACGCCACCACATTTTGGCGTTCCCTTGGAACTGATAGCTCACGAACTCGACACCAAACCTCTCTACTATCCCCATCTTGTGTAGTAGCTCATGACAATCAACCAGAAAATCATAAGCATCCTCAGATTCTGCACCCTTGAAGACTGGGGGTTTCAATTTCAAGAACTTACTGAAAAGTTCGTGTTGATCGTTTGTCATAATAGGCCCAGTAGTCAGACGTGGAAATGTGCCTATTCCCAATGTTGCATCCATGCGGGGAGCCATAGTAGCCGCATGTCGTATCTCTGAAACCGGAGGTGTTGGTGAAGAAACCACTGGAGGTGCTTGACCCTGATCAGACAACCCGCTAAGATAAGCAAGTACTTGGTTGATCATCTCTGGGTAGGTTGGGGTGGCATTTCCTCATTCTGCCCTTGTTCGGTTTCCCCTTCCTCACCCTCTCTTACTGCATCCTCAGTCGGTGGAGGAGTCACCGCCCTAGTATCAGATGGGCTAGGGGCTCGTCCTCTTCCTCTAGAGGACGTCCTCCCACGACCTCTTCCACGGCCTCTTGCCTCTGTTCCTCCTCGAGCCACAGCCCCAGTGGCTGGCTCAGTAGTTTCATGTCTTTCCGTTGTCGCTGCTGGTGCGGTCGTTGCTCTAGTTCTAACCATCTGCGAAATAGAGTGAAGATGGTCAGATACCAATTTGTATCACCTAGATACCAATTGGACTCAAGTAGTAGCACGAAAGAAAGAATGAAAGAATGGAATTTTCCTAAAGTCTTATAGCCTCTCAAAGAAAAGTAAAGGCGTCCCCCTACCGTTCTTTAAGACTCTACTAGACCTGTTCTTGTGTGATGAGACCAATGAACCTAATGCTCGGATACCAAGTCTGTCACGACCCAAATCGGGGACGCGACTGGCACCCACATTTACCCTACGATGTGAGCGAACCAACCCATCTAAACCTTAACATTTCAAGATATTTCAACAGAAAATAATGCGGAAGACTTAAACTCATTAATAAAAACAATTCAAAACTATTATTATTATCCCCAAAATCTGGAAGTCATCATCACAAGAACATCTATCTCAAATTTCTAAACTAAAACTGTCTAATGACAAAATACTAAAAAGCTAGTCCATGCCGGAAGTTCAAGGCATCAATACTTGAAGAAGGAGACCCAGTCCAAGCTAGACGCATTAGCTCACCCTGAATTTCCGATGGAGTGAAGACTGGCTTGATCTACTGCTGAGTCGAAGTTGACGGAACGTTTGCTGCATAACACAAATAGCAAAGAGGAAAACATAAAAGTAGGGGGTCAGTACAACCACACGTACTGAGTAGATATCATCGGTTAACTCAAAATAGGAGATAGTACATATCAAGTAATATTATAAATCAACTATAAGCTCAACATGTAGCAACAACAATGTATTATAATCGTCAATAAATACCATCAAGTTCATCCATGAGGACTCAAGCCTCAACACCATACTCATTTGGGAAATAAGTTCATATGTTGAGTATATTATCGTCTTTCAAGATTCATTATCTTTCTTCCTCTTGTGTCGGTACGTGACACTCCGATCCCCTACCACTATGTGTCGGAACGTGACACTCCGATCCCCTATATGTGTCGGAACGTGACACTCTGATCCCCTATATGTGTCGGAACGTGACACTCCGATCCCCTATATCTACGTGTCGGTTCGTGACACCCGTCCCACTAATACTATGTGTCGGAACGTGACACTCCGATCCACTAATACTATGTGTCGGTACGTGACACTCCGATCCACTACATCCATTCTATCCATTCATCCAGCCTTCTCTATACTAAGGCATCATCAATCCCATTACTTTAACTCGTCAAGCCTTCTTTTATACCAAGGCATCATCATTAATATCATATATTAAAGTTTCTTTCAAGATTTGGGATTCAATGGTTTTCATCATGCTTGTTTTATCAAAATCACATAATCATATTCATACAAGCATACAATAAGCATATAGACAGGTTTACAATACCATCAACACATATTATTCACTATTAAGAGTTCACTACGAATATCGTAATATAAACCATAACCTACCTCCACCGAAGAATTGAAATCGACAAGAAATCTCCCAAGCTTTGTTATTCTCCTTAGCCTCTCGATCGATCTCTCTATCCCTCTTTCTGTTCTTTCTCTTTTGTTTTCTTATGTTCAAACCCTCTTTCTTTTACCCTAATTAATCATATAATTAAATGTGAAAAAGGACAATAAACCCCTCTAATTAACTTAAGGTTACCCCTTTTAACCCCTAAGTAATTAGACTTATTAATGTTACCCCTCAATCTTTATAATTAAGGAAAGAATAGTCAAAAACGACCCTTAAAACGTTTGGAGAAATCCTAAACTGCCTAGGATTGCGTGACCTGTGACGGGCCGTCGTGCCTGCGATGGTCCGTCACGGTGGTCGTCGCACCTCCCCAGGTTCCAGGTGGCTGTGACGGCCCATCACACCTGTGACGGTCCGTCCTGCACCTCCGTCCTGACGGTCAGAAACTCGTTTCTCGTACCAAATTCTCAAAAGTTGAAGTGTTTTGCAACGGAAACTCACGACGGTTCGTCGTGGATGTGACGGCACGTCCTGCAGGTCCGTCACAATTTACAGAGAGTCGATTTTAACATCCAAATTGAAGAATTCTAAGTTTCATGGGACGACACATCCTCGACGGGCCGTCGTGACTACGACGGTCCGTCGTTCCATCCGTTGTCCCCGCCAGTTTTTCCAGAATTAAAATCTGTTGCTCAAAACGACTAAACAGGTCGTTACAATTAGGGGGTTTTATTGTCCTCTTTCACACTGAATTATATGTTAATTAGGGTAAAAGAAAGAGGGTTTGAACAAAAGAAGACAGAAAGAACAAGAAAAAGAGAGAGAGCAGTCGATCAAAGAGGAGAGAACAAGGCTTTGGAAAAACTCTTGTTGATTTTAGTCTTCGGTGGAGGTAGGTTATGGTTATTTTACGATATTCATAGTGAACTCTTAATAGTGAATGATATGTATTGGTAGTATTGTAAACCTGTCTATATGCTTAATTGTATGCTTGCATGAATATGATTATGTGATTTTGATAAAACAAGCATGATGAAAACTATTGAATCCCAAATCTTGAAAGAAACTTTAATCTACTTATTAATGATGATGCCTTGGTATAACAGAAGGCTTGATGAATTAAAGTAATGGGATTGATGATGCCTTGGTATAGAGAAGGCTTGATGAACGAATAGAATGAGATTAGTGGATTGGAGTGTCACGTTCCGACACATAGATTAGTGGATCGGAGTGTCACGTTCCGACACATAGTATTAGTGGATCGGAGTGTCACGTTCCGACACATAGTATTAGTGGATCGGAGTGTCACGTTCCGACACATAGTATTAGTGGGACGGGTGTCACGAACCGACACGTAGAATTAGGGGATCGGAGTGTCACGTACCGACACATATAGGGGATCGGAGTGTCACGTTCCGACACATATAGGGGATCGGAGTGTCACGTACCGACACATATAGGGGATCGGGTGTCACGAACCGACATGTAGAATTAGGGGATCGGAGTGTCACGTACCAACACATAGTGGTAGGGGATCGGAGTGTCACGTACCGACACAAGAGGAAGAAAGATAATGAATCTTGAAAGATGATAAATATACTTAATTTAATAAACTTAATTCCCAAATGAGTATGGTATTGAGGCTTGAGCCCTCATGGATGAACTTGATGAGACTTGTTGATGCTTCATGTTGAGTTTATAGTTGATTTATAATATTAACTGATATATACTGTTTTCTATTTTGAGTTGGCCGATGATATCTACTCAGTACTTGTGGTTGTACTGAGCCCCTACTTTTATGTTTTCTTCTTTGTTATTTGTGGAATGCAGCAAACATTCCGTCAACTTTAACTCAACAGTAGATCTAGCCAGTCTTCACTACCTTCGGAAATTCAGGGTGAGCTAATGCGTCTAGCTTGGCCTGGATCTTCTTCTTCAAGTCTTGATGCCTTGAACTTCCGGCATGGACTAGCTTTCTATTTATTTTGTTTTCTTAGATATTCTTAGTTTAGTAATTTGAGGATAGATGTTCTTGTGATGATGACTTCCAGATTTTGGGGGATAATAATAATAGTTTGAATTGTTTTTATTAATGAGTTTAAGTCTTCCGCATTATTTTCTGTTGATATACATTGAAATGTTAAGGGTTAGATTGGTTGGTTCGCTCACACAGGAGGGTAAATGTGGGTGCCAGTCGCGTCCCCAATTTGGGTTGTGACAAACTTGATATCAGAGCATTAGGTTCATTGGTCTCATCACACAAGAACGAGTCTAGTAGAGTCTTAAGGAACGGTAGGGGGACGCCTTTACTTTTCCTTGAGAGGCTATAAGAATTTAGGAAAATTCCATTCTTTCATTCTTTCTTTCGTGCTACTACTTGAGTCCAATTGGTATCTTGGTGATACAAATTGGTATCTGACCATCTTCACTCTATTTCGCAGATGGTTAGAACTAGAGCAACGACCGCACCAGCAGCAACAACGGCAAGACAAGAAACATCTGAGCCAGCCACTGGGGTTGTGGCTCGAGGAAGAACAGTGGCAAGAGGCCGTGGTAGAGGCCGTGGGAGGACGTCCTCTAGAGGAAGAGGACGAGCACCTAGTCCATCTGATGCTAGGGCGGTGACTCCTCCACTGACTGAGGAGGTAGTAAGAGAGGGTGAGGAAGGGGAAACTGAACAAGAGCAGAACGAGGAATTGCCACCCCAACCTACCCCAGAGATGATCAATCAGGTTCTTGCTTATCTTAGCGGGTTATCTTATCACAGTCAGGCACCTCCAGTGGTTTCTGCACCAACACCTCCGGTTTCAGAGGTACGACATGCGGCTACTATGGCTCCCCGCATGGATGCCTCATTGGAGATAGGCACATTTCCACGTCTGACTACTGGACCGATAATGACAAACGATCAACACGAACTTTTCAGTAAATTCTTGATATTTAAACCTCCAGTCTTCAAGGGTGCAGAATCTGAAGATGCTTATGATTTTCTGGTTGATTGTCATGAGCTACTACACAAGATGGGGATAGTAAACGGTTTGGCGTTGAGTTCGTAAGCTATCAGTTTCAAGGGAACGCCAAAATGTGGTGGCGATCACATGTCGAGAGTCAACCGACAGAGGCCACACCTATGACTTGGGCGTCCTTCTCTACCCTGTTTATGGAGAAGTATATCCCAAGGACTTTGAGAGATAGAAAATGGGATGAGTTCTTGAGTCTCGAGCAAGGTAGGATGACGGTTAACGCATATGAGGCTAAGTTTCGTGCTTTATCAAGGTATGCCACCCAACTTTGTTTCAGTCCACAAGAGCGGATTCGCCGTTTTGTGAAGGGGTTGAGGTCAGAATTGCGGATTTCAGCCTTACAGGTAGCGGCTACGGCAACATCCTTCCAAGAGGTGGTAGACTTTGTGATAGAAGTGGAAGGAGTGAAGCCAGATGACTTCACCACGACATCGACATCAAAAACATTTCGAAGGGGAGGTGAGTTTAATGGTTCTTACTCTAGAGGACAGAGCTCCGGAGGTTACTCAAGTCGACCAATTCAGTCTTCACTACAGACTGTAGTTGGGGATCCACCTCAGAACGGTCAACACTACTCCGAGAGACCTATGCCTGACTCCAGAGAGTGTTATGGATGTGGGGAGATTGGACATGTTAGGAGGAATTGTCCAAACAGAGTTACAGACCCCCAATAGCTAGAGGTAGAGGTGGTCATGGTAGAGGCCGCTTTTCTGGAGGACGTGGTGGTCGAGGTAATGGTGGTCACCACAACGGCAGAGGAGATGGGCAAATTGGAGCCACTACGACACAACATGGTAGGGGCAACATACACACTGGTGATAGGGCCCATTGTTACGCTTTCCCTGGGAGATCCTAAGTGGAGGCGTCTGATGCTGTTATCACAGGTAATCTTTTGGTTTGTGATTGCATGGCATCTGTATTATTTGACCCTGGCTCCACGTTTTCATATGTATCTTCATCATTTGCTAATGGTATAAATCTACATTGTGAATTACTTGATATGCCTATTCGTGTTTCTACTCCGGTGGGTGAGTCTGTGGTAGTTGAAAGGGTATATAGGTCTTGTTTGGTGAACTTTGTGGGGAGCAACACTTATGTAGATTTGGTTATTTTAGAAATGGGTGACTTTGATGTAATTCTGGGTATGACTTGGCTTTCCCCGAATTTTGCGATCTTGGATTGTAATGCTAAAACGGTGACGTTAGCCAAGCCTGGGACAGATCCGTTAGTGTGGGAGGGTGACTACACTTCCAATCCGGTGCGTATTATATCCTTTCTTCGTGCTAAGAAAATGGTTAGTAAAGGGTGTTTAGCTTTCTTGGCACATCTCAAGGATGACACTACTCAAGTACCCTAAATTGAGTCGGTTTCGGTAGTCCGTGAGTTTTTGGAGGTGTTCCCTGCAGATCTTCCTGGTATGCCACCAGATAGGGATATTGACTTCTGTATCGATCTTGAACCGGGCACACGCCCCATTTCTATACCCCCGTATAGAATGGCTCCCGCCGAATTAAGAGAGTTAAAGGCTCAACTTCAAGAGTTGTTGAGCAAGGGCTTCATTAGACCAAGTGCATCTCCTTGGGGTGCTCCGGTTTTGTTTGTAAAGAAGAAGGATAGAAGTTTTCGGATGTGCATAGACTACCGGCAGTTGAACAAGGTATCTATTAAGAACAAGTATCCTCTTCCTCGCATTGATGACTTATTTGATCAACTACAAGGTGCTTGTGTCTTCTCGAAGATCGACTTGAGATCCGGTTATCATCAATTGAAAATACGGGCAACGGATGTGCCAAAGACTGCTTTTCGGACTAGGTATGGGCATTATGAATTTGTAGTAATGTCCTTTGGTCTTACAAATGCCCCTGCTGCTTTCATGAGCTTGATGAATGGGATATTTAAGCCGTATTTGGATCTCTTTGTGATCGTATTTATAGATGATATACTGGTATATTCTAAAAGTAAGGAGGAACATGAGGAGCATTTGAGAATTGTATTGGAAATGCTGAGGGAGAAAAAGCTTTATGCCAAGTTCTCTAAGTGTGAGTTTTGGCTAGATGCAGTGTCCTTCTTGGGGCACGTGGTTTCTAAGGAAGGAGTGATGGTAGATCCATCTAAGATTGAGGCAGTGAAAAATTGGGTAAGACCCACTAATGTGTCAGAAATACGGAGTTTTATTGGGTTAGCTAGCTACTACCGCCGATTTGTCAAGGGGTTCTCTTCTATTGCTTCCCAATTGACGAACTTGACTAAGCAGAATGTTCCATTTGTATGGTCGGATGAGTGTGAGGAATGCTTTCAGAAGCTCAAGACTTTGTTGACTACCGCACCTATCCTCACCTTGCCGGTAGAAGGTAAGAACTTCATTGTTTATTGTGATGCATCCTATTCGGGTTTGGGTGCAGTGCTAATGCAAGAGAGGAACGTGATTGCTTATGCTTCAAGACAATTAAAATTGCATGAACGTAACTATCCAACTCATGATTTGCAATTGGTCGCGGTAGTATTTTCATTGAAGCAATGGAGGCACTATCTATATGGGGTTAAGTGTGAAGTCTATACGGATCATCGTAGTCTACAGTATGTCTTTACTCAGAAAGATTTAAACTTGAGACAAAGGAGATGGATGGAACTATTGAAGGACTACGACATCACTATCTTGTATCATCCGGAGAAAGCGAATGTTGTGGCAGATGCCTTGAGTAGAAAGGCGGGAAGCATGGGAAGTCAAGCTCATTTGCAAGCTTCTAGACGCCTATTGGCTAGAGAAGTGCAGATTTTGGCTAATGACCTCATGAGGTTAGAAATAAATGAGAAGGGAGGATTGTTGGCTAGTGTGGAGTCAAGATCTTCTTTTCTTGACAAGATTAAGGGAAAACAGTTTGATGATGAGAAACTAAGGCGAATCCGAGATAAAGTGTTGCAAGGAGAGGCTAAAGAAGCAACAATCGACGAGGAAGGTGTTTTGAGGATTAAGGGAAGGGTATGTTTACCCCGCATCGATGATTTGATTAACACTATTCTGACAGAGGCTCATAGTTCAAGGTATTCTATACATCCGGGTGCAACCAAGATGTATCGCGACCTAAAGCAACACTTTTGGTGGAGTAGAATGAAGCGCGATATTGTTGACTTTATTGCCAAATGTCCAAACTGTCAACAAGTAAAGTATGAACACCAGAGGCCCGGAGGAACGCTTCAGAGAATGCCCATTCCTGAATGGAAGTGGGAGAGAATCGCAATGGACTTTGTGGTTGGTCTTCCAAAGACAATGGGTAAGTATAACTCCATTTGGGTGATTGTTGATAGGTAAACTAAGTCTGCTCATTTTATTCCGGTCAAGGTGACTTAAAATGCAGAGAAGTTAGCCAAAATCTACATCTCGAAAATCGTTCGATTGCATGGGGTTCCACTATCCATCATATCAGATAGAGGTACGCAGTTTACTTCTAAGTTTTGGAAAACATTGCATGCCGAATTGGGTACTAGGTTGGACCTTAGCACCGCATTTCACCCTCAGACCGATGGTAAGTCTGAGCGAACGATTCAAGTGTTAGAGGATATGCTTCGTGCATGCGTGATAGAGTTTGGTGGCCATTGGGATAGCTTCTTACCTTTGGCAGAGTTTTCATACAATAATAGTTATCACTCAAGCATTGATATGGCCCCATTTTAAGCATTGTATGGTAGGAGATGTAGATCTCCCATTGGGTGGTTTGATGCATTTGAGGTTAGACCTTGGGGTACTGACCTCCTGAGGGATTCGTTAGATAAGGTGAAGGGCATTCAAGAAAAGCTTCTAGCGGCGCAAAGTAGACAAAAGGAGTATGCAGATCGAAAGGTTAGAGACTTGGAGTTCACGGAGGGTGAACAAGTCTTGTTGAAGGTTTCACCCATGAAAGGGGTGATGCGCTTTGGCAAAAGAGGTAAGCTAAGTCCAAGGTATATTAGACCATTTGAGGTACTAAAGCGAGTAGGGGAGGTGGCTTATGAATTAGCCTTGCCCCCAGGGCTGTCCGGAGTGCATCCGGTATTTCATGTGTCCATGTTGAAAAGATACCATGGAGATGGAAACTACATTATCCGTTGGGATTCAGTTTTGCTTGATGAGAATTTGACTTATGAGGAGGAACCGGTTGCTATATTAGATAGAGAGGTTCGCAAGTTGAGGTCGAGAGAGATTGCATCCATCAAAGTTCAATGGAAGAATCGACCGATTGAAGAGGCTACTTGGGAGAAGGAGGCAGATATGCAAGAAAAATACCCACATCTATTTACAGATTCAGGTACTTCTTTTCGCCATTGTTTTTATTCTTTTGATCGTTCGGGGACGAACGATGGGTAAATTGGTATCTATTGTAACGACCTGTTTAGTCGTTTTGAGCAGCAGTTTTTATTCTGGAAAAACTGGCTGTGACGACGGATGTCACGACGTACCGTCGTGGTCATGACGGCCCGTCGAGGAGGTTTCGTTCCATGACACTTAGAATTCTGATATTGGGTACTGAAAATCGACTCTCTGTAATCTGTGACGAAAGTGCAGGACCGACCGTCACAGGCATGACGGACCGTCACAGTCCACTAGGATTTTGGGAGGTTGCGACGACCATCGTGACGGACCGTCGCAGGCGCGACGGCCCGTCACAGGTTGCGCAAGTCCCAGGCAGAATCGGATTTCTTCACACGTTTTAAGGGACGCATTGGACTATTATTTCCTTAATTATAAAGTTAGAGGGTTAATATTAATAAGTCTAATTACTTGGGGGTTAAAAGAGGTAACCTTAAGTTAATTAGGGGGTTTTATTGTCCTCTTTCACACTTAATTATATGTTAATTAAGGTAAAAGAAAGAGGGTTTGAACAAAAGAAGACAGAAAGAACAAGAAAAAGAGAGAGAGCAGTCGATCAAAGAGAAGAGAACAAGGCTTTGGAAAAACTCTTGTTGATTTTAGTCTTCGGTGGAGGTAGGTTATGGTTATTTTACGATATTCGTAGTGAACTCTTAATAGTGAATGATATAAATTGGTAGTATTGTAAACCTGTCTATGTGCTTAATTGTATGCTTGCATGAATATGATTATGTGATTTTGATAAAACAAGCATGATGAAAACTATTGAATCCCAAATCTTGAAAGAAACTTTAATCTACTTATTAATGATGATGCCTTGGTATAAAAGAAGGCTTGATGAATTAATGTAATGGGATTGATGATACCTTGGTATAGAGAAGGCTTGATGAACGAATAGAATGAGATTAGTGGATCAGAGTGTCACGTTCCAACACATAGATTAGTGGATCGGAGTGTCACGTTCCGACACATAATATTAGTGGATCGGAGTGTCACGTTCCGACACATAGTATTAGTGGATCGGAGTGTTACGTTCCGACACATAGTATTAGTGGGACGGGTGTCACGAACCGACACGTAGAATTAGGGGATCGGAGTGTCACGTACCGACACATATAGGGGATCGGAGTGTCACGTTCCGACACATATAGGGGATCGGAGTGTCACGTACCGACACATATAGGGGATCGGGTGTCACGAACCGACACGTAGAATTAGGGGATCGGAGTGTCACATACCAACACATAGTGGTAGGGGATCAGAGTGTCACGTACCGACACAAGAGGAAGAAAGATAATGAATCTTGAAAGATGATAAATATACTTAATTTAATAAACTTAATTCCCAAATGAGTATGGTATTGAGGCTTGAGCCCTCATGGATGAACTTGATGATACTTGTTGATGCTACATGTTGAGTTTATAGTTGATTTAAAATATTAACTGATATATACTATTTTCTATTTTAAGTTGGCCGATGATATCTACTCAGTACTTGTGGTTTTACTGACCCCCTACTTTTATGTTTTCTTCTTTGTTATTTATGTAATGCAGCAAACGTTCTGTCAACTTCAACTCAACAGTACATCTAGCCAGTCTTCACTACCTTCGGAAATTCAGGGTGAGCTAATGCGTATAGCTTGGACTGGATCTTCTTCTTCAAGTCTTGATGCCTTGAACTTCCGGCATGGACTAGCTTTCTATTTATTTTGTTTTCTTAGATATTCTTAGTTTAGTAATTTGAGGATAGATGTTCTTGTGATGATGTCTTCCAGATTTTGGGGGATAATAATAATAGTTTGAATTGTTTTTATTAATGAGTTTAAGTCTTCCGCATTATTTTCTGTTGATATACATTGAAATGTTAAGGGTTAGATTGGTTGGTTCGCTCACATAGGAGGGTAAATGTGGGTGCCAATCGCGTCCCCGATTTGGGTCGTGACATTTCTACTTGCTGGACCAATGAGGTAGGTAATATAAAGGAATTATCAACATCGATTTAGTGGGATAGTATCTAATAGTCTTGTTTCGAATGGTGCAAAGTGATAACTAAGTCATACATCGAATATAATGCATAATATGAATTAAAGTTAAGGGTTAGTAGTTTAGACACATGTAGCTGGACCAAGGTATGGGGTGAAACTCTATAAATGTCGAACCAAGGACATAGAGATACGTAACTTATTACTTTGAATGCAAAACTCTAGGGAAGAATTGTTATTGCTAGGAATATAGTGGTATGAACATATGCAGAACATTTAAACCGTAGTTGCTCTCACAACTTGATAAACACTAAAGATTTACACTTGTTAAATTTATAGTTATATATATTAAAATACTTTTATTTCACCACCACCCTTCTTTTAATTACCTGTTTTCGAATAGGACTTAACTAAATAGAAGTTATTGCAATTGAAGTTAAGTCTAAATCATTTTCCTTGTGGGATCAACCCCAACCTAACCGTTGGGTTTTTTACTTGATACGACCGCTTAAACTATTTTAGGGAGATAAAATTTTAGCGTATCAAATTTTGGCGCTGCTACCAGGAAAGTTGGATTTTTGATTAACCTTAATAACATTACATAAATTTAGTCAACAATATCTTGATTTTACTTTTTCTTTTAATTTTGTTTCTCTCACGTCACATAGCCTAACTGAGATCTGTGTGTTAGAGTTGTGTTGGGAGGCCAGACTTAGTCATGAACGTCATAAAGTTGAGAGTATTCCCACTTTGACTTACGAGGGAGGCCTCAATATGGCTTACTGAGTTGCCTAATAAGTGAATTTATACATGGGATCGGTTGAGGGATGTGTTCCTTGAATGATACTACTCTGTGTCAAAAAATTATAATTACAAAGATAGAGTGAACGATTTTGTGGCACTTACTAGGGAGTTGGTAAGTAGCTCTTGGAAGATATTTACTGCATATATTAGAGGTGACCCAAACCAATGCATTGACGATGATTCATTGAAAGAGTAATTCTATCGGGGACAAGTTGAAAATAGTAAAGCAGTGCTCAACACTATTGTGGTTTGTTCTTATGGTTAGTGCACATATGCAGAGATTGTAGAGAAGTTGTAGAAAATCTCTCGCAACAATAAGGCTTGTAGTACTAGAAAGTCAAGCACTTGGAGAAACACCTTTGCAGTGCAAGCTACACACTATCCGGTCGGAGATTAGATTCATGAAGAGATGTCTCAAATAAGAATTATTGTTGAGTTTGTATTGAAACATTCCACTGGATGTGAAGAGAACGTAAATGCGGTGGATTACTATACTAAACCACCGCCGCCGGTAGATGACTACCATTATGAAGAGGATACTTATGCAGTGAATGATCAGACCGGGATTGTCCAACGAAACGACCAAGTCTCCAATTAAGAGAATTAGCGTCAAGATCAAGGAAACCAAGGTCGGAACTATGGGTACTACAACAAAGATGTCCAATATGTTCAAGATGAAAACTATAACCGTGAAAGAAACTTCAACCGGGGTTACTATTGTAACGGAAATAATCAAAGTGGGGCCTATATTCCACCTCAAAATTTGAAAGTTTGTCTTAGGGATGGTAGAGATAGTATGGCGCGATTTGAAGATATGTTGCAGAAGATGATGAGAAGATTTGATGCTTGTGATGAGCACACTAGGCAATTATGATGTTATTTGGCTTATATTAGGCTAAAAGTTGATGCACATATGGTCTTGATTAAGCATATTGAGTTACAAATTGCCCAATTCTATACTACTGTGAGACCACAACAACCGAGCACTCTTCCTAGCATTATAATTCAAAATCCTAAAAATGATGGACATTACATGGCAGTCCTTACTCGTCAAGGTAAGAAAACAATTGATGCACCGATGCCATCGGTGGAAGAAGATAAGGTTAGAAAGGATGAAGAGTCTATTAGAATTAGTGGTTAATTTTAGGACAAAGCGGTGAAAGAAATAGTGGTACCCTACAATGTGGTCCCCATTCCTAGACCGACAACCACCATTCACATAGAGATTGGCAAAGAAGACGGAGGATGGTAAATACATGCATTTTATCACTATGTTGAAGCAACTTTCCATCAATGTCCCTTTTATAGAAGCTTTGGAGCAAATGAATGGTTATGCCAAGTTCATGAGGAATATGGTTATAAAGAAGAGATCGGTAAGTTTTGAGGATGATGATCGAATTCATCACTGTAGTGCTATTGCTACGAGGTATCTATGACATGTACAATTGGATTATTACATTTTTCCAAAGCACTATGTGAACTAGGTGCAAACATAAATTTCATGCCTCTTTCCATTTATAAGAAATAGGGTTTGGGTTACCCGAAGAACACTTGAATGCAGTTACTTATGGACGATCTAACAATGAAGAGGCCCATTGGATACTCCATGCTGCGATCGTGAAAGTGGAGTCATTTATATCTCTAGCAGATTTTGTGATTCTTGACTGTGAGGTGGACTTCGACGTCCCTATTGTTACTTGTAGGCCTTTCATTGCTAATAGTTGCGTCATGGTTGATGTAGGAAAAGAACAGTTAAAGTTTAGGTTAAATAATGAAGAATCAACATTAAACATTTGTAGGTCTATGAAAAAGAGTGGTGATTTCCAATCAATATTTACTATATCTTAAAGGTTTGAGAGTACGTCTGAGGTACAAGTGCCTACGTGTTGAGGAACTAACGGAAGTGATCATGCATTTTGAGAGTGATGGTATTGAAGAGTATGGGTCTTTGGTTGGGAACCTGAACAAAGCGAATGTTGGTCCAAAATCAAATAAATTGGAGTTAGATATGAAGCATCACGATTCTCCACCGCGAGACCATCTATCGAGGAGGGTCCTAAATTAGAGCTTAAGGCTCTAACACCTCATCTCATGTATGTATTTTTGGGTAGAGATGATACTTTGTAGGAAATGATTGCATCAGATTTTAATGTGCAAAAAATACAGTGTTAGGAGGAAATTTATAAGAGATTTAAGTAATCCATTAGTTGGTAAGTTGAGGTCATTATATGATCCCTCATGGTATTTGTTCGCAAGAAAACAAACTCATTCCCGATAACAAGCCAAGTATTGAGAACCAGAGATGATAGAATCCACTTATACAAGAGGTAGTGAAGAAGGAGATCATTAAGTGGTTGGATGCTGGAGCCATATATCTTATTGCAGATAATAGTTTGGTATGCCATGTTCACTGTGTTCCTAGAAAGGAGGGAATGATAGTAGTTCCCAATGAGTGGAACGAGCTTGTTCTTATGAAGCCGGAGAATGAACGGAGAGTTTGTATAGATTAGCGAAAACAGAATGAATGGACTGAGAAGGAATATTTACCTTTGCCCTTCATGGACCATATGTTAGATAGACTTGAATATCTTATTCTTGTTGGATATTCGGGTTCCAATCAAATCTCAATTGCCCTGGAGGATCAAGAGGATACCACTTTTACCTGCCCTTATGGGACATTTTCATTTAAGAGAATGTTGTTTGAATTATGTAATGCACCAAAAATTTTAACGAGATGTACGATGTAAAAGTTTTCCAATATGGTGGAGGACACTATTGAGGTCTTTTCGATGACTATTCAATTTTTGAGGACTCCTTTGATCGATGTTTGTACCACTTGGATGAGGTTCTCAAAAGATGTGAATATTACAATCTTGTGCTAAATTTGAAAAACTCTTATAGTAAAAAATGGTATAATATTGGGACATCACATCCCGGATAAGGAAATAGAGGTTGATCTAGGAAAGGTATATGTTAAAGAGAGATTTCCTCCACCCATATCTGAAAAAAATGTGAGAAGTATTTTCGGACATACGGTCTTCTACCGGAGGTTTATTAAGGGTTTTTCAAAAATTACACATCTGTTGTGTAAATTACTTTATAAGGAATGTAAATTCTATTTTAATTAATCTTGTATTAAGTCATTTTGAGAGTAGAAGGAGAAGTTTATGTGTGTGCCTATAATTATATATATACATTGGAGTAAGCCATATGAGGTGATGTGTGATACTATGGGGGTTGCGCTTGGTGTAAAATTCTTCACCCCATCTATTTTGCAAGTAAGGCTCTGAATGAAGCACAAAAGAACTACACTGTTACTGAACAAGAGATTCTTTCCCTGATACTTTCTTTAGAAAAATTTGCTCCTATTTTCTTTGCATGAAATTCATAGTGCATACTGACCACTCCACTTTGAGGTACGTAGTTGAAAATAAGGATGTGAAATAAAGGTTTATTAGATGGGTGCTACTATACCAAGAGTTTGATTTTGAAGAAAAGATAGAAAAAGGACCAAAAATAATGTTTTTTATCTTTTATCTAGATTCGAGGATGAAGAGATCTGAGAGTTGGGTGAAAAGTCTTACTTTGATGGTACCTTTTATGGTGAACATGTATTACCTGCTTCTAATGACTTGATTTCATAGTTCGCCGATTTAGAGAATTATCTAACTAGTGATATACTCAAATAGGATTGAAGTTGTGCTGATTGACTTACCTTTATGAGAAAAAGATCTTTATGGATAAGCCTTACTTATACAGTAATTGTGTTGATGGTCTTATCGTCGTTGCATGTCTGAAAGTTAGATATTATGTAATATGGACGCATGCATGTCGGTAGGCACCATAGTTGTATCTAGACTGACCATTAGATTTTGCAGTCTGGGTAATATTGTCCACCCATTCATAAAGATGCTCATTAGTTCTCCAAGGCATGTGATAAGATGTCAAAGAGATTGTGGAATTTTTAAGAGGCAAGAGCTCCCTTTAAATCCCATTCTACTAATTGAGTTATTTGATATATGGGGCATTGATTTTATAGGTGGAAGCAATAGCACTTTCTAACAATGAGGGAAGAATGTAACCGCGTTCCTGAAACAGAACATCTTCTCAAGATTTGGCACACCTCAGGCAACTATTAATGATGGTGGGTCTCACTTTTGCAATAAGTTGTTAAAAGAGGTATTGGAGAAATATGGGGTTCGCCATAATTTGGCCACTTTGTTCCATTAGCTGTCTATTCGAGAGGTCAAATAAATCTCATCGAAAATGGTAAATGCTAATAGAACGGATTGGTCAAGTTTGCTTGATGATGCTCTTTTGGGACTACCATACTGCATACAAGACCCCCATATGTATGTCTCCATAAAAACTTGTATAGGGAAGGCTTATCACTTTCCAGTTGAGTTAGCCATATAGGCAACAAAGAAACTTAAGATTGATTAGAATGAAGCAGTGGAACACAGACCTAATCGGTTGATTGAGCTTGATGAGTTTCACCTAAAAGCGTACAAAAGTTGATCTATCCGTCAAGAGAAGATGAAGAACTATGACGACGAAATGATTGAAAAGCGAGAATTTGCGATTATGTACCTGGTGCATCTATTCAACTATAGGCTATGCTTGTTTACGGGCAAACTCAAGTCAAAGTGGATGCGACCATTCCTTATTACTAAATTTTTTACACATGGAGTGGTTGAATTGGAGAATAATGAGGGTGCGAAGTTCACTGTTAATTGGCAAAAAATTAAGATCTACATAGGGTATGGGTAGGTTGTACATGAGGTTGTTGAGGCATATCACCCTGATGATGTCTGAATAATCAAGGATCGTGCATTGTACCATGACGTTAAATGAATCACTTCTTGTGAGGAAACCCATGGTTTATCCTCTAGCCAACAATAGGTGTTTCTTTTCATTGTTTGATTAGTGGCATTCTTTTATTTTGTTTTCTTTTATTCGTATTTATTTCTTATTTTTTTGTGTTGGCTTGGATAAAAAAAAACAAAAAACAAGTGCAAAATTAATAGCTAAATGGGTGTTCAATGTGCAGGGACCAAAACCAAGAATTCTGCAGAAAATGATCTAGTGTAAAGATCTACGGACACTATTGATGTGTCGTCGTTCCACCGACGGACAACCTATTTTGTCTGTAGACCCCAGATATATCTTAAAATTTTGTCTATGTTTATTTTTCAATAAACAGTGACATCGAAGATTCATCACCTAAGTTATGGATCGTCAATGGGGTGTTGTCAATACAACGAACCAGTGAGCCGACCTAACCCTGCAGGTTATATTAAAAGAAAATTGTTAATTAACCTCCAAAACCACTTCAAATTTATTCCTAGCTGTTTCCCTCCATTTATTTCCTTCCTTCCCATCACATTACCTTACCTCACCCTTTCATTATTATATGAATACCCAAAACTCTCATCTCCCCTAAACTCCTAAAATCCTCTCTTTTCCAAAATCTTATTGGTTTCTCTTGCTTTCTCTGGTCGGTGTTCAAAGGCGGGTACAAGGCATAAAAAATCCAAGACGAGTCTTATAGACTAATATTGGTTCCGTGGGGTGTATACATTTTTTTAAGACCTATTTTAATTAATATAGGTCATTTATAATGTTAAGGTACTAAAACGGCCAAGAACGTCCATGTCATTCGGAAAACTAGTACTAAGGGTCACTAGTGTGTCTTGGTCTATTGGACAAGATTTTAGGAGTCAAAAATCCATAAAATTAGTTAGAAGGGTATATAACATGTTTTTATGGTTATTTGTCATCAAAACGTCTTGTTATGGCTCCCCAAGGACCAACCAAGGGCCCTTGAGAAGGACCCTTGCAAGTATATATCAACACTTCCTAAGCAGTCTATATCGACTAGACGCAGGCAACGATCCTTGAATGGATCGACGGAGAGTAATTTCCAACCCCCGATCAACACATAAAAAAATTGAGGAAGCCTCTCGCTGCACTAGTCTCTGATCAAGACAATTGTTGTGCAGGATGGAGAGGGGACCAATCGCCGACTCATAGACGGCTCGTCCACGAGGTTGTGTCTGTGAGTATCAAATTTTTCTTGCATGTTTTAATGTTGGTTAATTTAATTTTTTAAGGGGTTAGGATGTTAATTATCAGTTTAAGTGAGTCTAAGTAAATTAATTAACTTTGCCTATAAATACCCCAAACCTCATTAATCTAAAACACAATTCACAAAAAGAAACTCTCTTTCTTCTCTCTTCTTTCTCTCTCTATTTGGAAGCCACCATTATAGACAAGCAAGGGGGAGGTTTTGGGGGCTGGGAAGGGATTAATCACAATAAATTCTTCATTAATTAACAAGGTAGAGGATATAATTCACCTTTGAGACTCTTTCCTCAAAGAATTCTTTAAAAATGGATTTCAAGACTTGGGTTTTGATGTGGGTTTCATTCAATTACGCATTTATGTTATGCATTGATTTTTTATGATTTATTTAGTATATAAAGAATATATTAACATGTATTTTAACTTGGTTATGCTCAATTGTGATGGTTTGGATCATATTGAAGAATATGATCCTTATCACTTAACCCTAGGTTCGATCTTCATCTAAATTTGGTTGTCGTTGATTCAATTGTCAATATTATTGGTTAAATTACTATTTCATGATGTATTTACAATAATCACTAGAAAATTTGAGTGAATTGTAGACTTTCTTTGTAGTCTTTAGAAGATGATCTAGGTTAGAAGGTGAATCGACCTAGGCATTTTATTTTAAGATATGATCTAGATTTTAATTGTGTTGTAGTGTTTATTCTAGTCTTGTCATCATGTTGAATATTGAATTATGATGTTGAACATCTTACTTTGATTGAATTGAGGTTTTATGGTAAGGTCTTAATGATGAACTACGAGGAAGACTTGGTATGTCATAAGTCTATATCTTTATGTGTAATTGTGCTTAATTTTTATTAAGTCATGATGTTATATTTGAGTATGGCTTGTATTTTTTATATTTGAGTATGGCTTGTATTTTTATTTATAGGACGATATGATGTTGAATTGAAATGTCTTGACTATGTTGTGAGGTTGATTAAGGTGTATGTGATATAAGGATGGTATGACTATCAATGTGCCTGATTATGCTATGAAATGCAAATGTGTTAACCTCACTTATATGATTTGTGATGAAAGGACTTATGCTCATACAATTCTTACTTAGCTATTGATGATGACAATTATACAAGGGGTAGACCCTATGACCTAAACTAAGCTATATAATTATAGGCTTAATGACATTTCAAAAAGGGACTCTAGTCTAGCACCGAGTGAACTAGAATGAGGACTGTGCCTTCCCACATTGGGAATGTAGGATCACAAAAGTAATATTTATAATTGATACTACGATACATGGATCATAAAGATGTCCCAATTATATCTCTTAGTTCTTGAACTATGTCGCCCCATAGGAATACTAGCTAGTGGATACATTGTAACACCCCAAAATGAACTAAGGTGAACTAAAGCCTCATCACAGTTTCTTGAGTTAATTTTGATTTAAAATAAGTTACTATAGTTTTATCAGGCAGTATGTGAATTTTTGTAATGTTTGGAGGCAAACGTTCAAGAACGTCCATGATGTTTGGAAGATATGCCTTAGAAAGTACTTATGTGTCTTGAGGCAATTTAGTGAATTTTACGTGTTCGTTTGCTTGAAATTGTTGTGACGTGTTTCTAATACCAATACTACTACGTTTAGGGGTTTAACGTCTGGGTACGAATCCATATATGACTCACTAGGGGCTCTAGAATAGGACTTCGACACTCAAACAAAACATCCTAAAAGTAATGACCAGTCGATGAGCTAATCGACGGACAGTTGACTAGGATACGGGCCGTCAACCTGGTTCATAGTTTGTACATTGAATCCTGCAAATTGGAGAGTTTAAGTCCCAACTAACGATACTCTATTGATGGGGTGTTCGTTGAAAAACGGCCCATCTATAGGGAACCATTTCTGCTGCTTGGAAAAGTTGTTTTTTCTTTTTCAGTCTTGGGGAGTTCGGTAAATCCACCCCATGTCTTTATGACAATAGGGTGTTATTTTTATGGTTATTTAGATATACTAAAGTATTTCAAACCCTAAGACCGAATTTTAGACTTCATTTCCTAAAACCCATAACCCCTCTCCATTAGAATTCTCTCTTAAGTCTCTTTGGAAGATAGAAGTCAAGAAGAACTTTGAGGGCTTGTTAGGAAGTATTATTCATGAAATATCATTGGTTTTTCTTGCATTTGAGTAATAGTAATAATCCTTGAGCCCTCTTCCATGCAAGGAGTCATTACCAAAATATTTCAAAAAAAGTCTACAAACTCAAATACCTTTCATCTTTTATTTTAAGAATGAGTCTTCATATAAAATTGTTCTAATGGTTTAAATGTGTTTTTTATAGTATGAATTGATGATTTTAATTTTAAGAACCTAATGAACTCATGTATATGCATTTTTCAACTTTTGGTAAGATATGGGTTAAATGAGCTTTTTTGTGTAAAGTATAAACATTGGTTTTCTTATGTTGTTATTTTTGTGTAAGTACTTAAATAACGGTCTTTATATGATAAAACATTGAGAAATTGGCTATAGGTGTTGATGGTTTTTTATATGGGAGTTGCTTGTATCGTATAATTCTTATAATAAATTGCTCTTTAGTTCTATGGTCCACCTTCTTGGTGGCGGTGTTTATTTGATGAACTTGATAGTACGTAGTATGTTTTGTGAAGGTTAATTGATTTTTTTTTCTTAGATTATACCTACGTAATGTATATGACTTTTTGAAGCATGTCAAGTGTGTGAATTGATGAATGTAGGTCTAAAGCATATATAGAAACTAGTGTAAATGAAATGATGCTTATGTGAAAGGTGTGCTCACATGTCCACGCACACACTTAAATGAATGCATGAACCTAATTTAAGTAAGTAGAGGAGTTTTAGGGTGAAAAATCTTTGTGAATTTATATGAAGTGTTTAGTAGTAACCTCAATACATCCTAAGAGCTTTCTAAGATATATCAGAGGATGAATGCCCTTCGTGAGGTCAGATGTGGTGTTCACTAGTTATCCTTGACATATAGTTAAAAGTGTTTAGAATTCGTGGGGTTTATGTTTAGCTCCGAGAGGATATGAAAAAGAGGTTATTACACTTCATGAGTTGAAATATTGTATTTCAATGTACCTATAAAGATGAGTATATTTCATTAGTAGAGAATGAGTTACTTAGTAGCAATCTCCTTATCCCTTAAATATGCGCCTTCATAGGTGTAACTATTGGTAAGCCCATGTAAAAGATAGAAGGAATGACCTTACTCTAGGAAAGTGAGGATCTCTCATCCGATAGGGGTTTATGTCGGGATTCCATGTCTTACTCTCATGTTCTATATTGTATAAGATATCTTCCACAAAAGAAACGAATGTGCTAAGTCTTCTAAAGGACTTTTCTACCTAGGGTATGTAGTGGAATGGGATGCTATTTATCCAATGTACTAGATAGGCAAATGCGAAGGGAATCTTGGTGTGTCTTATTTGAATTGAATGAACAAAGTCTCCTAAAAGAACGTACTACTTCTTCTATTATTTTTTAGTTTTATTATTAAGATTTATTATGTATTTCTCTTTAATGTAAAGTGATGTGTCTCTATGATATTATGTCGTGTCTTAAGTTTGTCTTGTGATGATTATATCTCTTAAATGTTTATGAAAGATTTCCTTTTATAAATTAATTTGTGAAAAGTTTTAATTCTACACTACTTTTCATGTCTTATGAAATGAACGATAGTTAAAGGACTTGTAAAAGACTCTGTAATATGTAGGGGGTACTTTCGGGTCATGACATCCATGTAGTTGCTATGTTTTATGTTTTAGGACTACCTTGGAAAGTAGTCCGCCTTCTTTGAGTGTTGGGTTTTACTTTACCGGATTCCACACTATCTCATGTGATCTGCAGCTATTTGGCTAATATCTTCCCAAAAGGTGAAATTAATTAAAAGATTGAACTCTAACTCGGATAACGTAAGGGATCTAACTTAGTCTAGGTAGGGGTATGTGACTATAGCGAAGCATTGCACTATTAGCCTTGAGGGGAACCTTAGGAGGATGTTCTTATATATGATAATGTTATGATAATATATGATATGTACGTAATGAACTTGCACATTGTTGATACTATATGGCTATTAGTTCATATATAAGTATATGTTGAGTTAGAATTTTAAAATAAGTTGAAATATATATCAAAATTTTATACTATTTGGAGTTGGACATTAGTTATGTTTTCTTTTTTGGGCTACTTGATTGAGTAGGGTTATGGGGTTTGTTTGGTCATTACACTTGTTGACTTTATAAGTATTCATGAGTAGTTGTCATGCTTATTATGATATAATCAACTCTTGTCCATGCTTGTGATGTTATTGCTTGATGATAGCGTTGTAGTAAATCATGGGTTCAACTATGTTGGGATATATATTAATTGTTTGAGTTAGTAAGTATGTTTTGGTGACTGGTATGATTTCCTTGATTTTGCATTTGACCTTTAAAAGGGTAAAATGACATGTTTTGACTAAATGTCCATTTTAACATGTTTTGCTCTTATATGTGCATATGGTCTCATACTTAGCGGTACTAATTCCATTTTCTATCCTTTTCCCAAACATTTTATGTCCCGGTCGTTGAAGGTTCATTTGAGATGACTTTAAGAAGGCTTGGATATTCTCTATCATCCAAGTGGGTAGGTCCTCACTTTTCGTAAATTTTAATCTATGAATATAATGACATGATGCTCAATGATCTATGTCGGTTAAAGTTATAGTTCCCCATGAATAAATGAGGCCATCCTTACATGATACACATAATGAAATGAATGATACCAAAGGTGTTAGGGTAGGATAATAAAGAGGTGATCTTGACTTCAGTAATGACAATAGGTCATTCTTGATCATTACAAAGAGAACCCGATGAAAGTCTTACACTACAACCTAGGTATAGTTTGTGCTTACACTAGCCTATGCATGAAATGAAATTAAGCATGTATGAATAATGAAGCAGACTGTATGTTTGTTAGAGAAGGCTCCCTAGTTGAGGTCTCATATGTTGAGCCCTCATTTTTGGGAAATAATGATGTCAAGTCCGTGATTCTAAGGTACCATGGAATATGAAAGAATGATATGCGAAATCTTATATGTTATATACAATAAGTTATGTGCTATGTGCAAGATGTTACGTGTTATGTGACAAATGAGAAATGTGATGATGCATGTTACTCTCATGGCATGACTTTCCTAATCTGAATTTGGCAAGTCCATTGACTTGACTTTCCATAATCATGTTGTTAGGAAAGAGCTATTCTAATTCATGCATGTCCTTTGTGTGTGCTTGCATATACCAATAATTAGAACAAGTGTGTACTAACCTAATACAACTCTAAAATCATAGGTGCAGTCACTGGTGGATGCTAGAGCTACATGTTGACGGTGAAAATATCCGGACTTGGAGCATCCATAATGAATTTTACACTCTTTGAAACTTCAATTAACAGCAAGAAATATTTTCTAAAAATGCATAAATCTTACTTTGAACAACACTGTAACATTGTTAAGCATGCTTAAGATTTCAAATTTTCATTCTTTGAGAAATTAATCATGATGGCATGATCATATGAAGTACAAAGCCATTTAAACTCATCTCATAACACACTGAAACCATAATTTAGGAACATGCATTTTTCTCAAAATTTAAACTTACTTACGGTGATCTCAAACTTCATGTCATGTTCTTAAAAATTCCATAATGCACCTTTTAAGCAACTTTAACAAGATAGCAAGAAAATAACAGAGACAAGGCCATACTAACTTACTTCAAAGAGAATCGGTAAGTTACACTAAGTTCAATGTTAGAGTAGCATCCCATACTACCACTCCCACTTAGTGACCCTTTAGGATTCTCTTGGGCTACATACATTGCATTCAATTCTATTTAACATTAATTATGGAAACTTAGCTTTAACTTGATTCCTTAACATTAGACCTTAAGTAATCTAACTTCATATAAAATATAAGATAACTCATTCATACACGTCATACTCAAAAACACCTCTTATACTAAACACATTCTCCCCCACTTAGGGTAAACCATCTCCAAAGTCTCATACTTCAATGCACCATTATGCATTTCACAAGGTATGAATTGTCACTATCCTCAACTCATGCACATCATGACTAAACATAAACCAACCCATTAAGCTTTACACTTTTCTTTTAGGATACAAATCTATACGAACTCTCTTAAATACCACCTCATTCAACTCTTAGGAACAACTTAACTTAATTTCGTGGAATAAAACTCCCTTACTAGGTATTTGTACCACATTTACTCCTTAGTGTAAACCTACACAAAAACCTTAACCAAAATCACAAGAACAAATATTAAGCATTATTCTTACAAGAATGTTGCCCCAAACTTGTATAATATCTCCACATTCTTTCAACATTCCTCAAATTTACACCAAAGTATTTCTACCCAAATTGAACTTAATCACAAGATTACTCATTTAATCTCAAGGGTAATTCATTCATTCATTCTAAATATTACCATGCTTAGAACAACATAACCACAAAGTTTCTCCTCACAACACTTCCAATCTCATAATTCACACATAGTAATATATGCCTCAAATAACAATTCTCAAAACTAACCTTTACATTTACTCTTGTCGCCACAAAACCTTCATAGAATGAAAACTCACACCTTTGTCTCCCTCAAACATAGAAAATATCCCTTTCCAAGCAATCTCACCTAGAATACAACCGGACAAGGGAAGGTATAAGAGAGAGGCCTTATAGATTTGCACTGTCACAATTCAAGAGTAATGAAGAAACTGATATTCTATCATCCTGTAGACTCTTGTGCAAGGATGTTTCGTGACTCACACCAATGATCAAGATAGTACTACACATGGCTTGTGTGTCTTTTAGACCTTAAACTGTTTACCATACACTTATGCTCTAATACAAAGCCTGTCACGACTCGATAGTACACCCTAGAAGTTAGGGAGAACCCTTAGGTCATTACCTGTCGTACTGTACCCTTTGGGGTCTTGTACATGCCCTTTAATTATTGTTCACCACATAAGACATTAAAATTATTGAGGAATTAGAAAATTTCAAGACATTTAATAGAAAATGGAATTTTTTATAAATACTTAGAAAATCTCATCGTCATAAGCAAAACATAAAGACACGACATAAATAACAAAGGGACACTTCCCCTTACATTTAAGTAAATACATAATAGGTCTTAACAGAAAGAAACTAAGAAGATAGGAATTTGCCTTCAGTATGAGGACACACTATTTCTTGAGAGGAACTTTCCAAAGCTTTGCCTTCTAGACTTCAACATTGCTTCCAAAATATATAATTATAGAGTATAGAAAAGTTCGGGGTTAGTGTAAATAATGTACTTATTATGTAATTTTAAAAAATATGCAAAAAGGGACATTTTAGTAAAAACACATTTCATGCCAATTATTCCAAACATTACTCAACTGGGAAATTCATAACACATAATTAAGGGAGCCATTTAAAGGTGACTAAAAAACCTGAAATTGGGACTACATGCTTACTATAACTAGTTCATTCAGTTTTCTATTAGCGGCTTTAACTCTAACCTCAAGTCCATTTATTGATTGAGCAAGATACGACTTATTTACACTGAATATTAAAAATGAACAATTTAGAAAAAAGTAATATTTCTGTGGGATTACGTGTATTCTATATTTACATAGGTAATAAACCACGCCAAATAGGCTAATCCTGTAGCAAGAAAAAAAGCATAAAGGAACCGGAGTGGGTTCCTTTATTAGAAGATTCATTAGAAACCTTTCTTAGAAGACTCAATTCATTTGATAATCCTAGTACAAAATCACTGATAGGATCAATCCTGAAGTTAACAAATATTTAATGGGCACTTTAAAGAATGTTGATTCTAGAAGACTAACCTCATAGCTTGCCTTAAATATGTGTTTAGACAGAGACTCTTTCTGCCTTTGTCGAACTTCCTTGACGACTTGGGAGGCTTTGCTTGGACACTTTCGTGATAACGCGCTTTTAAGGATTCTTGATTACATATATTTTGGACAAAGTTTCATTTATTTTTGTCTAATTTACTTCCTTTTTACTGTATGACTGTTGGAAATATTTCCATTCATAGGTCCGAGATAAACATCTAGAAAGAATTGAAAGGTCCGAATGATCAACTATGAAATCAGTTGTTTGAGTTAATAGATCTTCAAATTATTCATTTGAAAAAATTTAAACCCTTCTTATTTGACGATCATGATACTTCCCAAAAATCAAAATTCTTGATCAATGCAGGAGCAATATAACCAGTTTTATTCAATAAGATACCAAAGTAGATGATCGACTCATTCCATAAAATGTATAGGGCCCGAAAGCCTGCCCGCTCGATTTTTGAGACCCTTTCTTATTCCCTCACGCAATCTCATGAGAAGCAAACCAATCCAGCCCTGCCTTAACCTGTCCTCTAACAGCCAGCACTGACGAGGCTGCTAGAATTGCTAAATGCTCCGCCACAAAGCAAGCTTTAGCAAATACAGAGGAAGTGTCTAAAGAAGTCGGAGGAAGAAAGTAGTTGGACAACTGTATACACGATGGAGAGACCATCAACATACGCTTACGCAAAGGATCATTTAATTTTCCCATTGAGGCTTAACCTAAACTTGTGCTCGAGAGATAGCTGTCCATACACTAATAAGGGATGTATAAATTTTCGAGCAGAGAGGAGCCTTCAGGGTCCTCCTCGAACCGCGCTGATCCCTGTCCCACACTCGGACTTCAATGATGAGAAAAACCTCCGCACTCTTGCGCTCCACTGAACAACATGTCTCTGCCCTACTATATTTACAATAGTGGTTGATCCTTTGGGAGTTACATTTGCAACAATATTATATTTTATGTTCACGCGGTGACTTTCTATCTTTCCTCTTCCCTTGATACATCAATATAATAGACGAAGGTGGTGCTTTGAACATTTTACATAAAGTCCAAAAGCGTTAGGTAGACCTCATACAATAACTGTCCTAGCTCTACCATATCTTTTGGTTCATTTCTTCTGGAAAATAACAATAACATTCTTGATTATAGATATACTACCAGAAATTCAATGTGTAATCTCAGCATTACCACTAGTTCTAGAATTCTTTATTTTATAAGAATTAGAAATTAAAAAGGGAAGATGGGAGGAATAGCAATCTTGGTTATTGCGCTAGTTCCTCTTTTTTTCCTATCCGTCACTGGTAATGCCGCATCAAATATCTCATCGCAAGATGGGATGAAATCCCACAAGAGTAAGAAAGTAATCAACGACAAGGCAAGGTAAGTCCATTCGAGAGCAGCTCCTGTAGGAATCCCAAAATAAAGAGTATCCTCACTCAGAGAGGATTTGATAGCACTTGCAAGAGACTGGATGAATGACAGGAACAAAGGAACAATATGATCATCTTAGTGTACTCCTTCTATCGACGGATGCTGTTATTACACTAATAGTCTCTAAAGGATGAGAACAAATTTGTAGCATCTAAATCGAGAATTAAAGTATTGTAGCTGCTCCAACATCCGCTTCACCAATTCTCAAAGATTTATGATGCTAAATCAAGACCGAGATATAGAGAGGGTTGTACATTTTTTTTGTCGTCTCAAAGAGAAAAAACAAAAACACTCATATGAATGGTTCTAATTTCCATGTTCTTTCTAGTCTTGTTTGGTTTTGAGAGTCTCCCTCTCCCTGTAGGACTTTCAAAAATATGTGTCATGTATCTTGGCAAGGAAATTTTTAGTCTTAGGTAAAGGACCCTTTATATGTAAGACCTATTGCTCATGATATTAGGGATCCTCATTTTGTCAACCGGCCATGGAAACTTTTACTTGAGGGGGTTCTGGTAGCGCAGGTGAGTTTCAGCCTGCAATACGAACTGAGGACGTGTTTTGGGGGTTTGATCACACTCGCGGAATCGCGACCCTTTATACTGTCCATTGTAGCACGTGTGTCGCCAAGGGCATAACGGGTATGATGACTTGACATCATCCTCACCTTCCTCCGGCCGCTAGATGCAATGCTAAAAAAATAGCTAACTAGAAATAGTAAGTGCTTCGAAAGGCGCCAACTACCTTTTTACTGATAGCACAACTACGTGTTGGCACTCATTAGTAGTGCTAGCATGTCACTCGGCTCTTTGGCTCACTTCTATTGCATAGACTCTTTCCTTATTTGCATGTATCATCAACACGAAATGAGGGCCCTTGGGTCATTCTATTTGATTCTATCTAAAGACCAAATGAATTGGGATTTACTTATTGGTCCAGGTCATTTGGGGGAAAGCGGATCATTTATTAGGAAGAAAATGACCTTTAATAGAGAAAAAATGAATTGCGTGAACTCACTCTCCTGGGCTAGTTCAACATATGCAATCCGAGTCGCCACCAATCATGAATTATGATGAGGAGATTAGTCTCCTACTCTTGTTGTTGCTTTTCATTCTGTTACTTCAAAAGTAGCTGCTACAATTTCAGCCACTCGAATTTTCTGACGTCTCTATCAACTTAATTCTCTTTTCTTCACCGGATCGATACTAACTTATCTACTCCTGCTCCTACCGGATCTATCGAATGCTCCTATCTTTCGATAAATACTTTGTGAGTGTGCAGTTATGCTTCAAATGCTTCATTATAGAATAGATCAATCTAGTTCACGTTCACAATCATGAATATAGAACTAAAACAACACAATTATCATCATTTAACTTCATAGAGAAAAATTTCAAAAATATAACCACAAGAAACCATTTTAGAGCAAGCCTTCAATGTAACAATGAGATCATTATGGACATTACAGTGAACCATTTTTTACTCAAAAAATAATGAACTTCCAGGGTATTTCCAATGAGTAATTGAACTCATTTGCGTAGGAGATTCTCTACCTTGGTTATCCTAATACATACCAAGGTAATACATGAAGTAAGTGTTCATATGCCTCTTTCAATGCACACCAAAGTGATCCTCAAGACTACACGTCTTGGGCTTTCTCACCTTGGGAAACCAAGCCCTTACTAAATTACAAGTCATTGGTAGACCACTCAAATAAGATTGCAAGTCTTCCCTTTCAGAGTGCTAACTTAGTGAAATGAGTTAATTGCGTCCCATACAATCACCTACCATAAGTAGTACACTCTATTAGAAGGCTTGGAATAAAGACTCCCCTTCCGGAAGGTCATACCTAGTGCATTAGATAGATAATGTCTCATACACCCACCTACCTAAAGTAGTATGTTCTTTTAGGAGACTTAGTTCATTAAATTAATACAAGACTCACCAAGATTCGGGTTTTGGAATTCCAACTAGTGCAATGGATAAATAGCATCCCATTCCACTCCTTACCCTAACTAGCACAAACTTTTAGAAGCTTCAGCACATTAATTTCTTATGTGAGGGTTAGATTAACCGACGTAGAGCATTATAGCAAGACATGGAATCGCGATATTAATCCCTATCGAATGAGGGATTATCACTTGCCTAGGGTATGGTCATTGTATTAGATTTTACATGGATTTCCAATATCTACACCTACGTAGGCGCATAGTAAAGGTATAAGGAGATTGCTACTAAGTAACTCATTATCGACTAACAAGGAGTACTCATCAGGTAAATTGTAATAAAACATCTCAACTCACGAGTTCATTCATTCAAGTGTGAGAGTTCATGTGACCACACCTCGCACATAATCTTATACATTTAAATTTTATACATGCTTAGACATTCATTCATCACGGCAATCACTTTTCATGCTTCACATAATCATACACTTTATTTAAGCATACTCTCTAGCATACTTTATATAATATCTTCATAAGGAACATTTAGCAAGAATAACAATATTATCATATTACTTCACAAAGCAAGCCTTCATGGCCTCATTCAAAACAAACAAGTAAGTTCACATTCGTATAATTCAAGTAAACACGACCACCAAGAAAGTTAACCATACCACTCAAAAGCATTTAGAAATTAAAGCTAATCAACATAACCAAGTTACCCTCTAGTCAAAAGCTTCCATAACCAATAACATTTTACTCAACAATTCATCATAAATTAGCCTTAGGGCTGTAGCTAAATAACAATATTAAATATAAGAAACAAAAGTTCAAACATTACCAATTCAAGCTCATTTAACCCATTTCTTGAGCCAAAATTTGACGTAAAGTTTAAACATGTTTTCATTTAAGTTTTAGCATTAAAATCACCAACTAAAATCATCACATTTTAATCTTTTAAAATGTTTTCAAGCAAAAACCATATTCAAAGTTAAAGATAGAAAAACTTTGGTTTCGAACACTTTTTGAAAATTTAGTAGAAACGACTCCTTGAATGGAACAAAGTTAAAGGATAGATAACATACCTCACTTTGAAGAAACCCAAATGATTTTTTATGAAGAACTTCCACCAACAGCCCCTTCTAGCCCTTCGTGAGTACTAGATTCCATGGTGACTTGAGAGAGACTTCTAAGAGGGAGGGGTTTCCGGTTTTAGTAAATGGATTTTAAAATAGGTCTTAGGGTTTGAAACTATTTGATATACCTTATTAACCTTAAAAATAGCTTCCTCGATTTATAACAGACTTGGGGTCAATTTACCAAACACTCCAAGCGTTCAGTGGAAAGGACAACTTTTTGGTAGGATTACAAACATTACCTGACCAACGGACCGTTTGTCCATCAACGGACCATTGGTGTTGTATAATGTGCTAGAAATTAGCTCCTTTAAGAGCCTGGAAAACTAGACTTGAAGGTTTAATCTACTACGCAAGTCGACGGGTTGTTGGTTGAACCATTGGCCGAGGATTGCACTCTTTGGTGGACATTGCCAAGGCAGTTTGGGTCAATCTGTTGGGCCCTTCTCTAGTGGTACTTGTGGGTTCTAGGTGGGGTCGTACCCTAATGTTAAACAACTAAACTAAGTCATCTAGGTCTTAGGAACATGACACATAAAATTCAAGCAAAACCAACACATAAGCCTCACTCTAACACATCAAGACACTTAAGTAATTTCTAAGGCACCCTTCCAAACGTCATGGACATTCGTGGACGTTTGATCCCTAAATATAATGAAACATCACACACTGCCTAAAAGAAAAATGTAAATCATTTAACTTAAAATTAAGTCAATAAAGTATTAGGAATCTCAAGTTCACCTCATATCATTATAGGGTGGTGCTATTACTCACCCAATCACTCTGCTATGATTTTCAGGTATTTCGATTTCCTCTGATGGATGAATTCACATTCACATGCTGTTGGAAACGAAAATTGGAATGTGGGTCTTGACATAGGGAAAAATATTTTATGTTTGTAATTGTTAAATAATTGGAAAAATATCCCTATTAATGTCAAATTGTAAATGGGTAGTGGTATGTTAGGTCTTAAATGAGTATAAATTTTCTAACTGAGGGTTTCGTAGCATCTTTTAATCTTATAATGAACCTTGAAAAATCAAAACCCTAAAGATGAATAAATAGTATTGTAATTGTACTTGTGTGTTGGGTAAACTTTTGAGTGTTTAAAAGGTGTCAATATGTGTTACTAAAAACAAGGTCAGAAATCTGTCTCTGACCAAAAACATAATACCCCATCATAGGACCACCGGTTGATCAATGGGACATCGATGGGGTACGTCAATTGATCAACATTAAATTGATGAACTATGAGATGACGGAAGTGGACTATGGTCCGTTGATAGATTTATGGGCCGTTCTGCATGTCGATCGTGTGGAATTGAACCCTTAATTGTTAGAGTTTAAGAATTATTCAAAGTATCATATGGTGAAAGTGGACTACGGTCTGTTGATTGATCAATGGTCAATTGTTCACGTCCATTGTTTCTAACTGACACGTCTGTCGAATGAAGAACCTAAAAATTTTCTATGTGTCCAACTGAACCAGGACTACAGTCTGCACTAGAATGTACTTTTTGTTTCCTTTTTTCTTGTTCATTTGTTTTTTTGTGTAGTATGTTTTATATGAGACTAACAAATGTGTTGCATGTACATATGGCCCCAAATCCGGACATCATTTATTCTAGGGGTAGGTCCATCTCTGTGGCACCATCCAGTCGGAAGATTGGCACTTTCGAAGATGAGAAGGATCCTAAATAAGGGCTCCAGGCACCCAAACCTCCTACACCTACTGCAAGAGACACTTGGGGCACTCCAACAAGATGGCTTATGGCATAGTCACTGCCTCCAAGTCTGATGAGGAGTGCAGAATAACCGACACACCGTTTAGGTCTTCCTAGGGATTTTGAGGAGCGTTTGGCTCTTAAGCGGCATAATGTCAGAGTCGGCCTACTCTATAGGGTCGAATGAGGCCATTGCCTCTGGTTCCGACTCACGCGGAGAAACTCATTAAAGGAGCCGACCTTCTAAGCCTCGTCTGACAAGGCTCATAATTCAGAGTCTGCTCTTGTACCCTATTGTAATGTCCCTACACTGTTTCCTTTATAGGCAAACCAACGGTGTATAGATGGTTAATATCAAGTCCATAGGAATGCATAGGTTCTGAATGACAATAGGGTTATGAACCTATTATTGACAGTAGAACGGAGAGTTCTCATAGGGAGCCTTCACAAAATATGTGATGTGCATAGATTGTTCACCCGCAATTGGATCGGGTAGATGGCTAGGAATCAGGGATTGTTTAGCAAGGAGATTGCTCGAGAGTTCTATGCCTCATATGTGGCGACTATCAAGGGTTCTTTGTATAGACATAAGAAACTTTCAAAGCAAGATCCACTCACAAAGGTTCTAGTTCGAGGCTTTCGAGATGACATTTCTCTTACTACCATCCAATGTTTCTTATATGGAACCTCCACAAATAGCACTCGGACCCCCTTGATTCTAGTGTTCGATTATAGGTGGGATGTGCTCAAGAGTGGCCACTTTAAGAGGACCAGCGATCAAACAGAGTCCACCATGAGGTGGATTGCAAAAAATTTGTCCATTGATGGTGTGGGAGAAGAATCGGTATTAGAACCTAGAGGCCTTATCAAAAAGGCCAACCTCACTTTCACACCTTTTTTTTTAATTTTAGGCCATTGTCTATCTCCCAAATACACAGATAATATTCTTATATGGTATAGAATGGTATTAGTAGCAGATTTGGTGGCCGGGTTGGAGATCTACTTCGTGATGTTATTGCTCGCATTGATACATGAGAGGGATTTTAAGACCTCTAATACCTACCCAATTGCTTAAATGATCTTCAAGATATGCCGGTATGCTAGAGTTCCCATTTGGAAATGTGATGCCCACAATACTCCAGTCGAGAGTGTGGATATAAGTCACATCAGTGATGAGGTCAACGTGGAGGCATCGCAGAGAGGGCCTAGAGTTAAGTTGCCATTACTTAGGGAGAATTTGGAAGATACAATAGAGTTATCCCAAGGGGCATCTTGCCACTTCACAATGCACTGATACCACCCCGGACGAGTCCACCCCTGAAACTAGAAGAGCACCCAGTTCCTCCCACTCAACTTCACCGTCTGCTGCACTAGTCCTAATAGGGTCTAGATCTTAGAGGCCTAGATGGCCACCCTTCTACATCATATTCATTCTTGGATGCAGAAATCCAATGTCGAGGCTGAGGATCAGATTAATAAAAGGGTGACCCAGATCACATAGCAAAAGATTCAGGCGGTTAACCAACACCATGAATTGCGGGTTCTTGCACGCTAAGCCCAAACCATTGACTTGACCACTCTTCATGAGGATGTGGTGAGTTTGCGGGCCGATGTTGACTGCATTCTTTAGATGAGGCGGCCTTAAGTCGAGACAGAACCTATCGAGATAGCAGAGGGCACTATGTTTGTTGCAGTATTCAGTGCCTTCACTACACCGCCACGTGAGCATGCTAAGAGGCATCATTCTAGACACCCCACTGAAGGAGAGGATGCCCGTTCAAGGAAGAGGGATCGAACGTACCTTGAGGCTGAGAGGAGAGCCTCGTTGATTAATGAGGAAACCCGTCAGTTGAGGGCTCGAGAGTTGGCTGCTAGGGCATCTAGTTCCAGACTTGAGGCTATTGAGAGAAGCTCCACTGAGGGTGAGAAGATTTTTGTGGGCACCACTGAGGGTGACACTACTACTGAGGTTGCGGGTTTAAGGAAATTGATCCGGCCTTCTTGCTTATCATCCGTGCTATACTCCTCAAGTTGCTCAACCTACCACTCTATCTTAATATTTCTCAGCACCCCAACTCACGTTCCTCTCTTATGGGGTTTTCCTGCATGTGTTCTTTTACCTCAAGAGACTAATTACTTTATGCTTGAATCGGTATGTCATAAATTGTATAAAGTATTAAAGTGAAATATTAAGCATGTAGGATTAACATTAATGATATCCCATCTAAGTGAATGCTTGAATTAACAGGTATAAAGAAGTTTAATGTATTGGATTTAATTATGAGATAGAGTTGTACCATGCATTACCCTCAAAAGAACACTCAAACTAAGTGTCTTACAGTCCTATAGAGTAATAAGGTGTAAACAGAGTGTAAAGAAGTTTGATTTGTTCACTATTTGTACCGTTCAATAAGTTCCCTGTTGGTCCTGCAAAAGGAATCTGTGTTAGACAACTAGGAAAGGATCATAGGCCCTTGTTCGAATTAGCAAACATCTAGCCTGAAATAAAGTAATCCAAATGAAAATGTTATTCCTTTTTTATCTAAATAAGTTGAGCCTATAATAAAATTATTTTATTCTTCACCAACTCACCTTCCTTTAGTATAATGTGTTAGCTCTAGTCCATCCTTGGACATGTGCACCTCTATTTAGGTCAATAACATTTGAGAGTGTCTAATGTAGAAACTGACCTCACTCTGGCCCTGACCCAACCTTGCGTAATGTGTACCTAAACTCATAGAAATGGAATAAGTTTAGATAGGTTGTTGTGAGTTATGACCCGAAAAGTTTGTGTCAAAAGAGTATTGTGAATAAGAACTGAAAAAGTCATCAAGAGAAGTGACTTAGACAAAACTATAAATAGAATGAAAAAAGAAGGCAATAAAAAAATTAAAAAGAGAGAAAAGAAACACAAATAGTTGAACAAAAAGATGTAAGAGTCACCTTACCTCCCACATTATAATCCAAGAAAGACATATCATGATCATAAGAGCCTAATGTGGTGAATATACGCAATGTAAATAAGAGCAAGCCTATGGAGAAAAGTACTAACTAGGTGTGAATATTTTTTGATCCTGATTGTTTAATAACTATCATTGTACCCAAATTTAAAATCATTGTGCAAAAAAAGAGGATTTCTTTTGAAGTAAGGGGACTAGTTTCAATATCGGAAAGTTGGTATCATGGCTAGAGGCAAAACCGTAGAGGTGTCAGTGCATGGTGAGTTTATCTCATTGTCTTATACACATGAGTTATCTTATAAAACCAAAAAAAAACCGAATCATACACTAAAGGAAAGAAAAACTTGGGATTGATATTCATATGATTGCGAAAGCTACAAAGAGTGTACATTTGTACAAAGTGTTGTGTAGAGTCATAGTGCGCCGGTTGAGGACAAACCACGAATTTAAGTTGGGGGTGTTGATTCACAGTGGATTTACAGTACTTTCTATGATTTTTCATTATGAATTCTATGTCTCTAAAGCATTTTTGTAAAAGTTTCTACATGTTTTTATCTTTGTTTGGTGGGAATGTTTTATAAAACCAAATCACATAAGGCAGCTTTGATTTAGTGTAGAGATGACCTACGAAATCCATCGATGGACAGTAGATGGTGATCGTCGATTGGAAGTTCATATATCTGGAGAAGAAATGTGACCAAGTGTGGGACTACGGAATGTCCTATGGAATCGTTAATTGTATCAGATATAGTCCCATTACTTGAACTCAAAAAAAGTGTATGTATGGAACGACGAAAGTCATCGATGGATTTTTCGACCATGCTGTTGGTCCATCAATTTATTTAGTTAATATGCCAGATGAAGGAGAATAATTGATGCTAAGTGACGGAAGCAGTCGACTGTCTGTTATTTCATCGACGGACCATCTGTGGGAGTCCTCGGTTTCAGCCGCGTTTTTGCAGAATTGTCCTTATGTTAATTCTTTTTAATTTACGACAATATTCTCTATAAATATGGTATAAATCATCTTTTTTGTGATTGGATTCTATAACTATTATTCTTAGTTTGTCTTGGGAGATTGGGTTTTTGAAACATTGGCATTTTTTAAAATTTCCGGATTTGGTTTTAAGTTATTCCTTGTTGTTACAAGATGAATTTCTAGATTTTCTTCAAATTAGTCAATGTAAGTACATGATTTTTTGTTTATCCACTATGAATTGTGTTCTTCTATTTAAGGGTAACTAAATCCATAACATGGGTTTTGGGAACCATGGGCGATTACCGAAGTAAACTTTGCTTAATAAGAATTCTCAAATAGGTTATTACATGCATTGATAATTCATTCGCTTAGAAGCCTTTTGAATGAATGCACACATTAGAATTTTCCATATTGATACTTTCCGTACCAAGGAGGAAATTAATAAGAAAAGAGTTATAAACATATATTTAGTGGGATACTATCTAAGAAGCTAGTTTTGATTTGTGCGAAGTAAAAACTAAGCCATACATCGAATATGATGCTTAATGTAAAGTAAAGGTAAGTGTGTAACACCTTTATAATCCATGACTCATGGTAAAGCCTAACATAGGTGCTCTAATGTTTAAGAACTGTTTCTAAGTAAATTTTTAATGATTATACGTCATTTAAAAGGTTTAAGAACCAAAACGTCCAAAGATTTTTGAGAAATTGGTTCAAAGGGATGTTAGTGTGCCTTAAACTTTTTACTTACATTTAGTATTTGAAAATGTACAGAAATGGGTGGAGAGGTAGCTAATGGGTGTTTGAGTGGTTTCATGATTGAAATGTCTATTAGCACTCCGGAAATACCAACTAAGGGCCCTTGAGGAGGACCCCTGCAGTTTGATGTACACTGCATGGAAGTGTCAATCGACGGGAAAGATGGAGATCTGTACATGGATCGACAGGGCATCGAGGCCACAACTGTCCCACACTTCGAAATATTCATGAAGGCCTTTTTTCACCTAGCTATTGTGACACGCGAGGGAAGAGGTTCACGAGGCATCATTGGCTTGACGAGGCGTCAAGGCCACAGTCATCCCATACATTGAAAAACTGGAGGAATCGCTCGACGGTAAAGTCTCTGACCGAGTCAATGGAGTGAAGTACGGAGGTGGGTCGTACATCAACTCACCCATGGACCATCAATCGGGGTGTCGTCGTTGTGGGTCAAATTTCATTGATGAATATTAAATGATTTCATTTAATTAATTAAGTCGTTTAGGGGTTAGTTAGGGATTCAAGAGAGACTAATTGAGTTAATTAAGACAGTCTATAAATACCCTTAACCCTTATTAACCTAAAGATAACTCTCAAAATTAACTCTTTTCCTTCACTCTTATTTCTCTCTCTACATGAACTCACCATTGATGTCTAAAAAGAACTTGTGTTTGGGGGATGGAAAGAGGGTGTATTCTTCATAAAATTTTTTGTGAAACATTAAGTTATGGGTTCTATTCATCTTTGTTATATTTTCTTCAAAAAGTTGAGTTTTCTTTTGGGTTCAGTCAATTACAAAATTAAAGTTATAGATTGAGTTGTTACAAGAAATCCTAGTTCTTACTTTGAAGTGGGAAGACATAAATATGAATTTTGTTGTAGGTTTGCCCCGGACATAAAAGTAATTTGTTTTTACATGGGTAGTTGTGGATAGGTTTACCGAATCAGATAATTTTATTTCAGGAATGTCTACGTATTCGGGAAAAGATTATGAAGGGATCTTCATAGATTAGATTACGTGATGCCACAGTATTTTGTTATCCATCCTATCGGATCGGGGTGCATAATTAACATCTAGGTTTGGGATATCTTTCCATGAATGGTGGGGTACCAAGGTGAAATTTATGCACCGCTTTTCACCCCCAAACAGATGGTTATGTCGAGCGTACTATTGAAGATACGCTTAGATCATGTACTTTTGATTATGAGGGAAATTAGGATAAGCATTTTCCTTTGGTGAAGTTTGCTTTCAACAATACCTACCATTCATCTATATCCATGGATATTTATGAATCCTTGTGGGGTAAGAGGTGTATGTATCCATGTGAATGGTTTGAAGCCGGTGAGTCTTCACTTTTTTGCCCTTCTTTGATTTATATGAGTTTGGACAAAGATCATATCAAAAAAAATTGCTTGGAATTGGCAAATAGTCGGCAAAAGGAATATGTGGATAATAGGAAAAGGGATTTGGAATTTAAACAAGGTGATAAAGTTTACTTAAAAATTTCGTCTATGAAAGGATGGTTAGGTTTTGCAAGAAAGGGAAGTTTACACCTTATTATGTGGGTCCCTATGAAATCTTGCAAATTGTTTGTATGGTTCCCTATGAGTTGAAACTTCCTAGTGAATTGTCTTCTGTTTATCTGATTATCCAAGTTTCTATGAGTATGAAGTGTATCATGATACTGAGTCTATTCTTGCTATTGACGGTCTTGGTGTGAAGGTTAAACTCTCTTATGAAGAGATCCCTATAGAAATCATTTATTGTCATGTGAAGAGGTTGAGAAAAAAGAGGTGGCATGCCAAAAAGTTTTATGGAGAAACTACATAGTTGAGGGAGCAACATGCGAAGCCGAAGCTGACATGAAGTCCCGTTATCCTTATGTGTTTACTGTTGAAGGCTAGTTAATTCTTAATAATTATAAACATAATAACTAAATTTGATATTTCTATGATCATTGGTGATGTTTAGAATAAATGTGCATTTTTGGTTTTCATTACACTTACATTACAGTGAAATGTGCATATTTAACTTCAAAACTATTAATTTTGCTCTTTTATTTGTTTTGAGTTTTATTGTTCATTCTGATGAATTAAGCATTTTGGTAAGTTTATTATTGCCATAATTGATTCTTTAAAAGTATGTTTAGCTCATGTCGTATTTGTGAGAAGGAAATTCCTCATAGTGTGATTTTGAGCCATGTACGTGAAAATATCGATTGTTCGATTCATTTCTGCAAATGCCATGATGATGGGTTGAACATAGTTATGTAGCAGTCCTTGTGTTATAACTCATGTTAATGATGTATTTTGGTGCTTGAGCGTCTAGTCTTGAGTCTACTTTTTTCCTCCCAAAATATTTTAGTCTCATTCAAAGACGAATGAGCCAAATAGGGGATAATGTAACACTCCGAAAGTCTATGACCTCAATTAGAGACTAACATGTTGATATAAGTTTAGTAACACTGTATTAAAGCCTAAAATAATTTTTATTTACCATTTAGGAAATTTTGGATTCAAACATCAAGAAACGTCGATGTTGTCCGCAAGCTAATCTAAATTAGCTAGGAAACATCCTTAGATTTTGAGAAGGTTCTAAAACTTTTAAGATGAATTTAAATTGGTAAAGACTATTAAATAGAGTGAAAACGTCCGGATATGACCCATCAATGGTCGCCCTAGGGGTCCACAAAGGGACCCCAAACATTGTTTGGCAAGCTGCTAAAGAAGCAAAAAAGTACACATTGATGAAACAAGTCCATTTCTTCATCGCGTACTTGGGTGGCTTTTCTAAAAATCTCAAGTTCGCTTACTAGAAGGTAGCCGACTTAACTCTCTCAAAAATAAATGGGAAAATTATGGGGGAACAACTCTGCGTCACGGACTTCTTCCCCGATGAAAATATGAAATTTGAATTTAAAGTTTGACTTCACTAAAGGGTAAACATAAGCCATGGGTATTTTTGGTATTTTATAGGTGTCTATATATTAATTTACTATCAGTTTTCCCTCACATTTGCTCACTCAAATCAAGTACCAAGATAAAAACCCAAGAGCTCTCACCTTTCTTTACTTTCTCTCTCTATTCAATCTCCATTAAAGGAAGAAGAAAGCTTGAACAAGAAGACCAGTTTCTATAGGATTTTGCATCATTTTGTGGAAAAATATTCAATAAGGTACCTTGGGATTCCGTAAACCAAGAGGTCTTGTCAAAGTTTATTTCTAACACCCAATTTCAACGGTTTTTCTATTCTTATGGGTTTTCTTTTGAAATTTAAATTGATGATTGATCTTGATTTATTGTGATTACATCTGACTAATTAGGTATAGGTTTTTGTTTAGTCGATTTTAATTGATTGAATTTCATAGTTATCATGTTCCTTTCTCCAATTCCCCCAATCTTCAATCTTTATTTTAAATGATGGGAATTGATCTATGACTTGATCAATAGACTTGTTTTCTCTATTCTAATTATATAATGCATTTTCTAGGGTAATATGTTGTTGTTATTGGATCTATTTGTCGAAGAATTCATAATGAAACCTATTCCCCTTAACCCTAGGTTTTGAATTGATGTTAATTGGATAATGATGATGTAATTGACCTATCTCTTGTGTTAATTACTGTAGATTATTGTTTCTACACCTATTGTAGGATGTAATTTGTTGGTTGATGGTAAAACAATGAGGATTACTATTGAAAGATATTGATTAAGTTTCTATGATCCTAACCTTTACTTCAATTATGATGACATGTGAGTAGTGTAAGTAGGTGTTGGCATGATGTTTAATTGAAATGTCTTTTCTATGGTTTTTGAGGTGTTTCCTAAGATTAAATGATATAAGTATTGTCATAAATTACCAATGTGCCTTATCTTACATTATTATGTAAATGTGCTAACCTCAGCTTTATGAATTGTGATGAAAGGACTTTACCCAAACAATTCTTATTGAGTTATGATGATCATGATGATTGTATAAGGGATAGAACCTATGACCTACATGAAGCTACAATGTTTTATAAAGACATTAAAAACATTCAAAATGTAGTTAACTTAACACCGAGTGAACTTTACAATAGGAGGTGATGACTTTCCATAGAGTAAGATTCACCCTATTGTTCCACATGTGTTTTTGACTCCCCAATGAAGGTTTCTCATCCTATAGGTTCCCATATGATGAGGCTATAATTGTCAAGGTGCATGTATAGGAACTATACCTATCTCTTAATTTCTTGATTTAAGTTACCTCTATAGGAAGAAAAGCTAGAGGATCCACCTAGAAAGTTGCGTTTATGTTTGATTTTACTGTGGTAGGTAGACCACCTTCCATCGGTGTAAGGTTTGAAAACATCGGATTCCACACTTACCTATTGTGGTATATTTTGGTTAAGTTAAGTGTTCCGTAAACATAATGAAGTAATAGAGAACAAAACCAAATAAAGGGTCTTAAGGGGTTTGACTTAGTCTAGGTAGGGGTATGGGACTCTACATATGCCTTGCACTAGTTTTACTAGAAGGGAATTTTAGAAGATTGTTATTATATATGTATATTATTATGATCGTACATGAGATGCATATGATGATCTTGTATATTATTGATACTATCTGATGATTAGTTTCACTTATGAATAGATGTTGGTGTTTATTGTTAAAAGATTATGATATGTGCTATTAATGACATTATATGAGAAGTTAGATGTTGGTCATGATTTTTTTTAGGTTACTTGATTGAGTAAGTTTATGGGGCTTTGCTTGATCGCTACACTTGTCAGCTTAGTAATGGTTCATTGGTAAAATTTTTTCTTCGTTTAGATTGTAATGAACTCTTATCTACGCTTGTTTTTATTATGGCTTGATGATAGATTGTTTTGACTATGTGTTCAAGTATATAATACGTATATTGTGTATACTATACTTAGCTTTGTTTATATTGTGATGTATATGCTTAGATTTAATTAATGTATCTTATTGGTTGGTATGGTTTTCTTGAATTTGCACAGGTTTTTCTAAAAGGTAAAACCACATGCTTTCATCAAAAGGTCCCTTTTAGCTTGATTTAATTATGTGTGAATATAGTCTCATACTTCGTGCAGGTTGTGTACTAACCCTATTCTCTCTCTTTTTCCCCAACATTTTAGTTTCCAATCATTGAAGGGCTTTGAGACGATATTGAAGGAAGGCTTGGAATTCTTATATTACGTGTATATAAAAGTCTATGTAAACCTTAATGCAGAAGTAATGAAATTTTATAAATTTTCCGTATTTTTGACCTATAAATGTAATGATCTATGTTTGGAGGCTAGTCTTAGTCCTCACGACGACGCCAATGACATCTAGGGGATGCTCTTCATATGTTACACATATATCCTATTCCTAAACTATGTTTCCTCCATATGAATACTAGCTAGTGGATCCACCTAGAATGTTATGTTCATGTTTTTCTACTTCCTTGGCTAGTAGTCCACCTTCATTCGGTGAAGGGTTTCACATCACGGATTCCACATTTAACTGATATGGTCTTTGTCAATTAAAGCAATTGTTCCACAAACTAAAAAGAATTAATGAAGTGAACAATAATTAGGGTGACTTAAGAGGGGTAACTTAGTCTAGGTAGGTGTGTGGTACTCTACATATTCATTGCACTAGTTGGCCTTGAGGTAAGTCAATGGAGGTTGTTCTTATGTTCTTATAAAGTAAATTATACGTATATGTTTACTTTACATATAATTTTTCGATATGATTCTACTTTCCCTTGTGAACATGTTATCAGTCTATATTGCTAAACATGATTGTTTCTACTTATGATGCTATGTTATATAAGTTCGACATTACTTGTGAACCTGTCACGACCCAAAACCGAGCCGCGAGTGGCACCTACACTTATCCTACTATGTCAGCGAACCAACCAATCTAAACCCCAACATTTCAAACATAATGAACAAAATACAATGCGGAAGACTTAAATCATTAATGAAAATCAATTTAATAACTTCTAAAAACTCAACAACTATTATGATCCCCAAAATCTGGAAGTCATCATCACAAGAACATCGATCCTCAATTTCTAAAACTAAGAGTATCTAAGAAAGCTAAAATAAGTAAAACTAGTCCATGCCGGAATTTCGAGGCATCAAGATATCAAGAAGAAGATCCAGTCCAAGCTAGAAGTATTAGCTCACCCTTAAATCCGGTGTAATGAAGACTGGCTAGAGTTGCGGTTGAGTTGAAGACGACAGTACGTTTGCTGCACTCCATAATAACAAAGAAAGAAACATACAAGTAGGGTTCAGTACAAAACACAAGTACTGAGTAGGTATCATCGGCCAACTCAAAATAGAAAACAGTATATATCAGATAATATCATAAAAACCAACTACAATACTCAAAACATAGCAACATCAAGTTCTGTAACCATAACTATGTAACGCAAAGTACCACACATGAGGACTCAAGCCTCAATACCATACTCATTTGGGAAATAGGTTCGTTAAATCGATTATATTAACATCTTTCAAGATTCATTATCTTTATTTCTCTCGTGTCGGTACGTGACACTCCGCTCCATATACTATCTTGGTGTCGGAATGTGACACTCCAATCCTCATATACTATCCTGGTGTCGGAACGTGACACCAGATCCATATACTATCCTGGTGTCAGAACATGGCACTCCGATCCTCATATACTATCCTTGTGTCGGAACGTGACACCCGATCCATATACTATCCTGGTGTCGGAACGTGACACTCTGATCCTCATATACTATCCTGGTGTCGGAACGTGACACCCGTCCATATACTATCCTGGTGCCGTAACGTGGAACTCCGATCCTCATATACTATCTTGGTGTCAGAACGTGACACCCGATCCATATACTATCCTGGTGTCGGAACGTGACACGCCGATCCTCATATACTATCATGGTGTCGGAACGTGACACTCCGATCCTCATATACTATCCTGGTGTCGGAACGTGACACTCCGATCCTCATATACTATACTGGTGCCGGAACGTGACACCCAATCCTCTATTACTATCCTGGTGTCAGAACGTGACACCCGATCCCCTAATCTCACTACTTTCGTTCATCAAGTCTTCTTTTATACAAAGGCATCATCATTAACAATGTAGATTAGGGTTTTTCATGATTTAGGATTCAATAGCTTCATCATTATTATTTTATCACAATTATATAATCACATTCACGCAAGCATACAATTAAGCATATAGAAGGGTTTACAATACTACCCAATACATATCATTCGCTATCAAGAGTTTACTACGAATAGCATAAACCATAACCTACCTCCACCGAAGATTCGTGATCAAGCAAGCAAATTCCCCAAAGCTTTGTTTCTCTCTTCGTTTCTCCTTTTTCTCTTTCGTTTCTCCCTCTTTTGTTCTTTCTATTTTTCTTATTCAAACCCTCTTTCTTTTACCCTAATTAGCATATAATTAAGTTTAAAATATGATGAATTAGCCCATTAATTAATTCAAGGTTATCTCCTTTAACCCCCAAGTAGTTAAATTATTAACATTAACCCACTAGATTTATAATTATTGCAGGAATAGTCCAAAATGCCCCTTAAAACATTTAACAGAAATCCTACCCAGCCTGGGATTACGCAGCCTGTGACGGCCCGTCGTGCCTGCGACGGTCCGTCCTGCTACTTCCGTCACGGAGTTCAGAAACTAAATTTCACTAAGGGTCTGTGACGGCCCGTCATGCCTGTGACGGTCCGTCCTGCCATTTCGTCGCGAAGTTCAGAGAGTCGATTTCAGTATCCAAATTTCAGAATTCTAAGTGTTTTGGAATGAGACCCCCTCGACGGTCCGTCGTGCCCATGACGGTCCGTCGTGGGATCAGTCGACTCAGCCAGTTTTTCCAAAGTAAAAATCTGCTGCTCAAAACGACTAAACAGGTCGGTACAATAGATACCAATTTACCCATCGTTCGTCCTCGAACGATCACAAGAAAAAGAAACAAGGGCGAAAAGGAGTACCTGAATCTGTAAAAAGATGTGGGTATCTTTCTTGCATATCAGCCTCCTTCTCCCAAGTGGACTCTTCAACCGGTCGATTCTTCTATTGAACCTTGACGGATGCAATCTCCCTTGACCTCAGCTTGTGGACTTCTCTATCTAAAATAGCAACAGGCTCCTCCTCATAAGAAAAATTCCCATCGAGCAGAACTGAATCCCAACGAATGATGTAGTTTCCATCCCATGGTATCATTTCAACATAAGCACATGAAATACCGGATGCACTCCTGACAGTCCTGGAGGCAAGGCTAATTCATAAGCCACCTCCCTTACTCGCTTATGTACTTCAAAGGGACAAATATACCTTGGGCTAAGCTTACCTCGCTTACCAAACCACATCACCCCTTTCATGGGCGAAACCTTCAGCAAGACTTGCTCACCCTCCATGAACTTCAAGTCTCTAACCTTTCAATCTGCATATTCTTTTTGCCTACTTTGAGCCGCTAAAAGCTTTTCTTGAATAGACATCACCTTCTCTAATGAATCCCTCAAAAGGTCAGTACCCCAAGGTCTAACCTCAAATGCATCAAACCAACAAATGGGAGACCTACATCTCCTCCATACAGTGCCTCAAATCGAGCCATATCAATACTTGAGTGGTAGCTATTATTGTATGAAAACTCCGCTAAGGGTAAGAAGTTATCCCAATGACCACCAAATTCTATCACACATGCACGAAGCATATCCTCCAACACTTGAATCGTTCGCTCAGACTGACCATCGGTCTGAGGGTGAAATGCAGTACTAAGATCCAACCTAGTACCTAATTTAGCATGCAATGTTCTCCAAAACTTAAAAGTAAACGGCGTACCTCTATCTGATATGATGGAGAGTGGAACCCCATGCAATCGAACAACTTCCGAGATGTAAAGTTTTGCTAACTTCTCTGCATTGTAAGTCACCTTGACCATAATGAAATGAGCAGATTTAGTTAACCTATCAACAATCACCCAAATAGAGTCATACTTACCCATTGTCTTTGGAACACCAACCACGAAGTCCATTTCAATTCTCTCCCACTTCCATTAAGGAATGGGCATTCTCTGAAGTGTTCCTCCGGGCCTCTGATGTTCATAGTTTACTTGCTGACAATTTGGACATTTGGCAACAAAATCAACAATGTCGCGCTTCATTCTACTCCACCAAAAGTGTTTCTTTAGGTCATGGTACATCTTGGTTGCACCAGGATGTATAGAATATCCAGAACTATGAGCCTCTGTAAGAATAGTATGGATCAAGTCATCAACACGGGGCACAAATACCCTTCCCTTAATCCTCAAAACACCTTCCTCATAAATTATTGCCTCATTAGCCTCTCCTCGCAACACCATATCCCAAATTCGGCTTAGTTTCCCATCATCAAACTGTTTTCCCTTGATCTTGTCAAGAAAAGAAGATCTCACCTCTACACAAGCCAATAATCATCCCTTCTCATTTACTTCTAGCCTCATAAAGTCATTAGCCAAGTTTTGGATTTATCTAGCAAACGGGCGTCTAGAAACTTGTAAGTGGGCTAAACTACCCATGCTCCCTGCTTTTCTACTTAAGGCGTCTGCCACAACATTAGCTTTTCCCGGATGATACAGAATAGTGATATCGTAGTCCTTCAGTAGTTCCATCCATCTCCTCTGTCTCAAATTCAAATCTTTCTGAGTGAAGACATACTGTAGGCTACGATGATCCATATAGACTTCACACTTAACCCCATATAAATAGTGTCTCCATAGCTTTAATGCAAATACTACCGCGGCCAACTCCAAATCATGGGTCGGATAGTTCCGTTCATGCACCTTTAATTGCCTCGAAGCATAAGCAATTACATTCTTCTCTTGCATTAGCACTGCACCCAAACCAGAATAGGATGCATCACAATAAACAATGAAGTTCTTACCCTCTACTGGCAAGGTAAGGATAGGTGCAGTAGTCAGCAAGGTCTTGAGTTTCTGAAAGCTTTCCTCACATTCATCCGACCATACAAATGGAACATTCTGCTTAGTCAAGTTCGTCAATTGGGAAGCAATGGAAGAGAATCCCTTGACAAATCGATGATAATAACTAGCTAAACCAACAAAGCTCCTTATTTCTGACACATTAGTAGGTCTTACCCAATTCTTCGCTACTTCGATCTTGGACGGATTCACCATCACTCCATCCTTAGAAACCATGTGCCCCAAGAAGGACACTGAATCTAGCCAAAACTCAGACTTGGAGAATTTGGCATAAAGCATTTTCTCCCTTAATACTTCCAACACAATTCTCAAATGCTCCTCATGTTCCTTCTTACTCTTTGAGTATATCAGTATATCATCAATAAATACGATCACAAAGAGATCTAGATATGGCTTAAAAATCTCGTTCATCAAGCTCATGAAAGCAGTAGGGGCATTCGTAAGACCAAAAGACATTACTACACATTCGTAATGCCCATACCTGGTTCGAAAAGTAGTCTTTGGCACATCCGTTGCCCGTATTTTCAATTGATGATAACGGGATCTTGAGTCAATCTAAGAGAAGACACAAGCACCTTGTAACTGATCGAACAAGTCATCAATGCGAGGAATGGGATACTTGTTCTTAATAGTTACCTTGTTCAACTGCCGGTAGTCTATGCACATCCGAAAACTCCCATCCTTCTTCACAAATAACACCGGAGCACCCCAAGGGGATGCACTAGGTCTAATGAACCCTTTACTTAAAAACTATTGAAGTTGGGCCTGTAATTCCCTTAACTCCGCTGGGGCCATCCTATAAGGGGGTATGGAAATGGGGCGAGTACCCGGTTCCAGATCAATGCAAAAATCAATATCTCTATCCGGTGGCATACAAGGAAGGTCTGCAGGAAACACATCCAGAAACTCACGGACTACCAAAACTGACTCAATAGAAGGTACTTGGGTAGTATCATCCCTGAGGTGGTCCAAGAATGCTAAACACCCTTTACTAACCATTCTCTTAGAACGAAGAAAGGAGATGATACGTACTGGAGTGGAAATGTAGTCACCCTCCCACACTAACGGATCTGCCCCAGGCTTGGCCAACATTACAGTTTTAGCATTACAATCTAAGAATGCAAAATTCGAAGAAAGCCAAGTCATACCCAGAATTACATCGAAATCCACCATCTCAAAAATAACCAAGTCTACATGAGTATTGCTCCCCACAAAAGTCACCAGACAAGACCTATATACCTTTTCAACTATCACAGACTTACCCACCGGAGTAGAAAAACGAATAGGCATGTCAATCAATTCACAATGTAAATTAAGACCAGTAGCAGATGTGGAAGATACATATGAAAATGTGGAGCCAGGATCAAATAATACAGAAGACATGCAATCACAAACCAAAAGATTACCTGTGATAACAGCATCAGATGCCTCCGCTTCAGACCGCTCGGGGAAAGCGTAACAATGGGCCCTATCACTTGTCTTCATGTTGCCCCTACTATGTGGTGTTGTAGTGGCTCCAGTTTGCCCGTCAACCCGGCCGTTTTGGTGACCACCATTACCTCGGCCACCACGTCCTCCAGAATGACGGCCTCTTCCATGACCACCTCTACCTTTGACCATGGGAGGTCTGTAACTCTGTTTTGGACAATACCTCTTAATGTGTCCAGTCTCCCCACATCAGTAACACTCTCTGGATTCAAGCATCGGTCTCTCTAAGAATGACGAAGTCTGGGAAAAACATCCAACCTCAGAGAAATGTTGACCGGTCTGAGGTGTACCCCTAATTACAGTCTGTAGTGAATACTGAATGGGTCGGGCTGGATAACCTCCTGAGCCTTGCCCTCTGGAGTAAGAACCATTAAACTCACCTCCATTTCAAAACCTTTTTGATGTCGATGCCATGGTGAAGTCATCTGGCTTCACTCCCTCCACCTCTATCACGAAGTCTACAACTTCCTGAAATGATTTCGCTGTAGCCGCTACCTGTAAGGCTGAAATCCGCAACTCTGACCTCAACCCCTTCACAAAACGGCGAATCCGTTCTTGTGGACTGAAACAAAGCTGGGTGGCATATCTGGAAAGTGCATGAAACCTAGCCTCATAAGCAGTAACCGACATCCTGCCTTGCTCTAGGCTTAGAAACTCATCTCTCCTCCTATCCCTCAAAGTACGAGGTATATACTTCTCCATAAACAAGCTAGAGAATGATGCCCAAGTCATAGGTGGTGCCTCTATCGGTTGACACTCAACATGTGACCGCCACCACATTTTGGCGTTCCCTTGAAACTGATAGGTCACAAACTCAAATCCAAATCGTTCTACTATACCCATATTGTATAGTAGCTCATGGAAATCAGCCGGAAAATCGTAGGCATCCTTATATTCAGCACCCTTGAAGACTGGAGGTTTCAATTTCAACAACTTACTGAAAAGTTCATGCTGATTGTTTGTCATAATTGGCCCTGTAGTCAGACGAGGAAACGTGCCTATTTCAAATGAGGCATCCATGTGGGGAGCCTCTGCAGCGGCCTGTCGTGCTTCCGGAACCTGAGGTGCTGGTGCAGAAAACACTGGAGTTGTCTGGCCTTGATCAGATAACCCGCTAAGATAAGCAAGAACCTAATTAATCATCTCTGGGGTAGGTTGGGGTGGTAATTCCTCATTCTGCACTTGTTCATTCTCCCCTTCCTCACCCTCTCTTACCACTTCCTCAGTTAGTGGAGGAGTCACCGCCCTAGTACCAGATGGTCTAGGTGCTTGTCCTGTTCCTCTAGAGGACGTCCTCCCGCTGCCTCTACCACGGCCTCTTGACACTGTTCCTCTCCGAGCTACACCCCAGTGGCTGGCTCAGACGCATCTTGCCTTGTCGGTGATTATGTTGGCGCAGTCGTTTCTCTAGTTCTAACCATCTGCGAAATAGAGTGAAGATGGTCAGATACCAATTTGTATCACCTCGATACCAACTGGATCCAAGTAATTGCACGAAAGAAAGAAAGAAAGAAGGGAATTTTCCTAAAGTCTTATAGCGTCTCAAAGAAAAGTAAAGGCGTCCCCCTACCGTTCCTTAAGACTCTACTAGACTCGTTCTTGTGTGATGAGACCAACGAATCTAATGCTTTGAAACCAAGTTTATCACGACCCAAAATCGAGCCGCGAGTGGCACCCACACTTATCCTACTATGTGAGCGAACCAACCAATCTAACCCCAACATTTAAAACATAATGAACAAAATACAATGCGGAAGACTTAACACATTAATGAAAATCAATTTAATAACTTCTAAAAACTCAAAAACTATTATCATCCCCAAAATATGGAAGTCATCATAACAAGAACATCTATCCTCAATTTCTAAAACTAAGAGTATCTAAGAAAGCTAAAATAAGTAAAAACTAGTCCATGCCGGAATTTCGAGGCATCAAGACATGAAGAAGAAGATCCAGTCCAAGCTAGAAGCATTAGCTCACCCTGAAATTCGGTGTAATGAAGACTGGCTAGAGTTGCGGTTGAGTTGAAGACGACGGTACGTTTGCTGCACTCCACAATAACAAAGAAAGAAACATACAAGTAGGGGTCAGTACAAAACACAAGTACTGAGTACGTATCATCGGCCAACTCAAAATAGAAAAACAGTATATATCAGATAATATCATAAAAACCAACTACAATACTCAAAAGATAGCAACATCAAGTTCGGTAATCATAAATAAGTAACGCCAATTACCACACATGAGGACTCAACCCTCAATACCATACTCATTTGGGAAATAGGTTCGTTAAATCGATTATATTAACATCTTTCAAGATTCATTATCTTTATTTCTCTCGTGTCGGTACGTGACACTCCACTCCATATACTATCCTGCTGTCGGAACGTGACACTCCGATCCTCATATACTATCCTGGTGTCGGAACGTGACACCCGATCCATATACTATCCTTGTGCCGGAACGTGGCACTCCGATCCTCATATACTATCCTGGTGTCGGAACGTGACACCCGATCCATATAGTATCCTGGTGTCGGAACGTGACACTCTGATCCTCATATACTATCCTTGTGTCGGAACGTGACTCTCCGATCCTCATATACTATCCTGGTGTCGGAACGTGAAACCCGATCCATATACTATCCTGGGGCCGGAACGTGGCACTCCGATCCTCATATACTATCCTGGTGTCGGAACGTGACACCCGATCCATATACTATCCTGGTGTCGGAACGTGACACTTCGATCCTCATATACTATCCTTGTGTCGGAACGTGACATTCCAATCCTCATATACTATCCTGGTGTCGGAACGTGACACTCCGATCCTCATATACTATCTTGGTGCCGGAACGTGTCACCCGATCCTCTATTACTATCTTGGTGTCGGAACGTGACACCTGATCCCCTAATCTCACTACTTTCGTTCATCAAGCCTTCTTTTATACCAAGGCATCATCATTCACAAAGTAGATTAGGGTTTTTTCAAGATTTAGGATTCAATAGCTTCATCATGCTTATTTTATCACAATTATATAATCACATTCACGCAAGCATACAATTAAGCATATAGAAGGGTTTACAATACTACCCAATACATATCATTGCTATTAAGAGTTTGCTACGAATAGTATAAACCATAACCTACCTCCACCGAAGATTCGTGAACAAGCAAGCAAATTCCCCAAAGCTTTGTTTCCCTCTTCGTTTCTCCTCTTTCTCGTTCGTTTCTCCCTCTTTTGTTATTTCTATTTTTCTTATTCAAACCCTCTTTCTGTTACCCTAATTAGAATATAATTAAGTTTAAAAGATGATGAATTAGCCCATTAATTAATTCAAGGTTATCTCCTTTAACCCCCAAGTAGTTAAATTATTAATATTAACCCACTAGATTTATATTTCTAGCAGGAATAGTCCAAAACGCCCCTTAAAACATTTAACAGAAATCCTACCCAGCTTGGGATTATGCAGCCTATGACGGCCCGTCGTTCCTGCGACGGTCCGTCCTACTTCTTCCGTCACGGAGTTCAGAGACTAAATTTCACTAAGGGTCTGTGACGGCCCATCATGCGTATGACGGTCTGTCCTGCCATTTCGTCGCGAAATTCAGAGAGTCTATTTCAGTACCCAAATTTCAGAATTCTAAGTGTTTTGGAACGAGAGCCCCTCGACGGTCCGTCGTGCCCATGACGGTCCGTCGTGGGATCCGTCGACTCAACCAGTTTTTCCAGAATAAAAATTTGCTGCTCAAAATGACTAAAAAGGTCGTTACAGATCCTTGTTGGGTTTACTTTGTTAAGTGGGGTTATGGGACTTCACTTGATAAGTGCAATTGTAATTTTAGTAATGGGTTATAGGTAATGGTCATGTACGTGTTCAAACGTCATGAACTTATGTACATGCTTTGTTCTTATAACATGATTTTTGAGTTGCTTGGTGATAAATACTACTGATATGCTTCAAATTATAAAGACTTGGCTTATGATGTTGATATCAGTCTGATGTTGTATATGGTCTTGCCTCAAGGAATACATATTTATTGACTTATATGTTATCTTTGTTGCGCATATGTTTTTTGAAAGTACTTAGCATTGTTTCAAACAAATGTCCCTTTTAGCATGATTTATAAAATTATGTCTGCATATGTTTCCATACATAGTACAAGTAATGTACTAACCAATATTTCTACTTTTTCTACAAAATTGAAGGTTACGGTTATTTAGTTCTAAGAAAGCCTATTGAAGAAGACTTGGACTATTTTCTGCAAGTGTTGGTAGGTCCTCACGTTTGGGGATATTACCTATCTCTACATTCTTACTACAAAGTTGTATTGTCTAAAAGACATTGTTCTTTCCATTGTCATTTGGATATTGATGAAAGACTTTATTGGGATGTTGACTTTGTCACACCCCTAGAGTACACCCTAGAAGATATGAAGTTCCCGAAGTGCGACATGGCGTAGTTGATCTTTTGGAAGTCTTGTACAAGCCCTTTGATATCATTGATTATATATATGTATGAAAATGAGTGCGGAATTAAAACTTTTCAAACGAATTATATCTCATAATATCTTAATATAAATCCATAGGAAATAATATGTCTCAATATATGCCAATCATAGTAATGTCCTCGAATCAACTGATAAAATAACCCCAACTTTGCTTGAAAGAGTCCTAGATTCCAAACCTTGCTTCAACTTACCCCTCAGCTGCTAGCAACACCTTTATAAATAGATTAAATGTATTGAATTAGAACAATTCATTTACTAATTATGACATAATGAATAATTTTTTTGAGAAATGGACATTTGTATCAAAATATGATATCTATAGTAAAACCTTAAATCACAATATAAAGGACAGCATATAACACTAGCTTCTCATATTAGTTAGATATGACAAGATAGCATCAACAACACATCAAAACGCTTAAACACGAGGCCCATCTACCAAAGGTGATTCTAAGTCTTAGTTGAGTGAGATATGGAGCAACCTCCCATACAATCCCTTTATACACAGAAAAAAGAGATCCTTTATACTACCTATGATAAGATTATTGCCATTTCATTAATTAAACTCATTCCCTAGAATTTCGCTAAGACTCGCCTAAGTATAACAAGATGAGAACGTCCATATACCCTCTCCAAGCCCTCTAAACAATCCTCAAAGCTACTCTATATACTTGTAGTTTTATTACCATACCATTACATAAATCATTCTGTTCATTAGACCATTAAGAGACATTCAACATACAAGAACATTCATATAGTTGTCTTCTAGACGACCTAAGGACTCACATAATAATATCTTCAAACCCTATTCGTGCAATGTGTAGACCGTGTCCCATTCAACTACCTAAATATCATAGTACTAATCGAAAATTAATATGTATTTCACATGATCAAAACATAGAATAATTGTCATTAAAAGTAATATCTTGGCATTGAATATGGAGCATAACCTACTCCGATGGAGGGTGTTGTACTTGCAAATGGTAGAAGTAGGACACATTCTAGGGTTTATTTGTACTCGAGCCTCATCATAGAACTAGAGGTACTCCCAAAGAATTCTCACTCGGTTCTAACATTTGTTTTCATAGATTAGATCAATTAATGGGCAGATGAAGAGGTACCATATATGTAAAATCCCGAAACCACACCCTAGAAGTTAGAGGCAATCTCGTATTGCAACTGACATACTTGAACTCTTAGAGATCTAGTACAAGCCCTAACATATCATTCATTGCAAAAACATAATGAAAAGTAGTGTGAAATTAAAACATTTCACTAAACATATCATAGTCTTTAAAAACTCTTTCATATAAAGCAAAAAGAAATACTAAGTACACACGGCCCATACACATTACTAATATAGAAATACATAGTTTATTACAATACTTCTAATAGAAAATATAACAGACATATATGCCCTCGAGTAAAATAAGGATATACTTCAACTTCTCTTGAACGATGCTATGGTCTAAGCATAAATTTTCCAAAAGCTCCTCACCTACCAAGAATTATAGAGATAGATAAAATCATGGAGTTAGTACAACCACATGTACTAAGTTTGACATTATGCATAAAAATCATAAAAAACTAACGTTTATTGGGACTATGCATCTTTTCTTTTCAGAACTCATATCATATAAACAAGAAAAACATTTAACAACTTAGAAACACATAAAATAACATTTTAAGCAAATATCATAATTTTTGAGTCACTTTACAGTGAACTCATTTCACTGTGCAATGAAGTTCTTAATTGTTACATTGAAGTGCTTAACCTTCACTATAGACACCTTCTACCAAGTATTCTTCTAACTACAAGCTATACTAAGGCCCACTTAAGAAACACAAAGAGAGACCTCCCATAGAACCTCTCTAGGCATACCTAAATGACCATCAAGAACACTAATAATAAGTCACATACACACTTCAAGACATAAAAGTATCAACAGATAGATAATATAACATTTCCTCATCAAAGGATATCAAGACTACCTAAATTATCCTTAGGACTTCCTAAGTTTTGATCATGTCCACATAATCAACATCATCCCTAAGTAGAGTCATTCTTAAGACTTATCTAGGTAAAATACAAAGTGACCATTCCTATTACCCCTTAACACCATTACTAGACAACCCTTAACTATTCATGATAAGTACTTATTCCATCTACATACTTCATAAGATATATCATTAGTTAATTATATCATTAAGACTCATACATCACATAAAGTATATTCAAGTAATGGTATTAGACAAGACCTAGGGATTCAAACTAACACCATCAAAGACTGTTGTGCAATGTCGATATAGCAACGCATGCCACTACCTAAACTTCATAGAACTTCTCTAATTCTATTGAGTATACGACATGATGAGAAGAGGCAATAACTGACATAGACCATTATAGCTAGACATGGAATCTGAAGTTCTAAGCTACTCCAACGAGGGTGTTCTACTTTCCAATGGTAGAACATAGAAACATCCTATGTAGGCACATAGTTAAGTAATATGAAGGGAATGTTGTAATCTAGTCTCATTATAGAGTAATTCACATAAAAATGTTTAATATCAATTTTATAACCCTATTAAATTTACCCTTCCAAAGAGGTCCTCTTAAGGCTAAAGCTCACGATGACTTTCCTAATGATTAATATGATGTCATTTGATCCAATTAACCTTAACTCCATCATTCCTTAACTTTGAAGAATACCATTACGACTTATGACTTCAACATTCACAACCTTACCACTAGGTTCAAGGTTTCACATAAAAGACTCGCTTACCTTCATTTAAGGGGTCACATGTCATTTATACATTCAAGACTAAGAGACTTTATCATACTAATTATAAACACTCACATATCCATATTCATATATACATCAAGTAAGGAACACAAGTTAACCTAGAAAAGACACCTCATACTTTACTTTAACTCATAATAAATACCATTCTACAAACACGTAAATATAACCATATCATCTTCAATTCATCCTATGCACTATCATAAAATCATCAATATGACAATCATAGACTCATATAGTCAAGTAGGAGTAACAAATACTAAACCCTAAGACTATACACACAAACTAATAGTCATAGTCTAACATGCTCAGCTTCATAAGATCAATACAACACATATAGTTTCACATTTATTAACATGTAGATATATATCATCGTACTTTACATAATGAACTTCACAAATAGAAATATTACTTGAAGTAGTGTCAACAAGGTCATGATCATCATATTGCATAATGTAACGCCGACAAGGCCACGTCAAGTACAAGTAAAGCACATAACACCGCCACCATAAGTGTACCATACCAATAAAAACATAATTAAAGCATAAATAATATCAAAATAAGGTATATTGGTAATCTTACAACCACAACATCCTCATCACCTCAATTTGATGCTAAATAATCCAATTCAGTACCATAAGGACCTTACCAATGAAAAAAGGTCAATTAAATAAGGATTCATAAGTCTAATATAATCTAGATGTCAATTGAACACAATTCTTACATCATTTGGAAGCACATAGAAAACTGCACCATAATCCATACACAATAGTTATATATCAAGTAACACATAGCTTAGTCAAAAACTAGGGTGTCCAATTCATGGGTTCATAGGTAATTTTTTTTAAAATCATAAATACAATATAAATTAAATCATTATTCAATTTTGATAAATCATTAATACAAAAATTGATGCTAGAATAATGAAATTGGACAATTCCACTTGAAAAGTTTAGAAAACATCTTGAGAATCGGCTCTCCTTGATGAAGAGAGTTTCAAGGATTAAAATCCCTACCTTTATGAAGGTAATTCTTCACTTTGATTAAGAATCTCCACTCGATCTATCACTTTTAGACCTTCCTTGAGTTTTATATTCAGTGGAGTTCTAGAGAGAATTCTAAGGGATGTTGGAATTTGATTTAGAAGAATGAAGTCTTCAATATGTTTTAGGCTTATAAAAACAGTTAAAATACCCAAAATACCCCTAAATAACATCCAATACTCTTATTTGGAAGTGGTGTAAAATTACAATATCACCGTTCAACTTATTCTGAAGCTGCGTGTTGACAGACCACCATCGACGGTTGCCCATCGATGGGGCGTTGGCCTATGCACGGTCCATCCTGTCCTTCGTCAATGATTTCAGAGACTTGGAACTTGTAGCTTACCTCCCCAGGATAAGTAACAAATTACTCCCACAACCTACGTTGCATCGACAAAGCTACTGGTCATCGATTGCCATCCGTTGGTGGACAACCTTGGGTAGTGCTGGCCACAAACAGGGGTCCTTCTTCAAGGACTCTTGGGGTATCCTTGGGGATGTTTTACCGGATGGTTATAACATAAAAATTACCTTATATGAGTTTATCACCTCTCACATGAATTTCACAGAAGACGAACACGTTAAACACGATCATGCATTGCTAGGCATACATGGTTATTTAAAGTCACATCTTTCGAATGACATGGACGTTCATGAACATTTTACCTCAAAACTCCACGAAACTTGAAACACTTCCTATAAATATCAAAATAACTCATTTAAAGACCTTAGAACCTCACAAACAACACATAAACACATAAAACCACATATGAGGCACATATGTGAGACCTTAGACTTTGAATGCATCTATACTCTTAGACACTGCCTTATTACCATATGTTTTACCTATTTAGCACCTTAGAACATCAAAACAAACATGTTAAGCTCTAGTTCACACATTTTATTTTTGGGATCTTACATTATATTGTTTATAACCAAATTATACAACACCTATCCAAAGAGGTACCCTAGGGTTGCCTTACTTTGGTTAAGAGGATATCTCAATAAATTTACTAAAGACGATTTCATAACCCAACATATATACATGCCAACATCATACATAAATCAATAGATTGTAACAACATTTATGGGCTAACATAAAAAACATAGTGTAGTCACGACCATAGAAGACTCACCTCTCACTTCCAAGTACCTTATTCAAGAACCTACATTCAACATACAACAACCATAACAACAACATAATGACTTACTCGATAGCATAACAAAAAATAACTATTCTAGTCACATACAAGATTAATTTGTAAGTCATACGATGAGGGAAAAGGGTCATTTAAGAGTTCATTCAAGTCTTAGTACCAATCCATACATTTACATGTTATCAAGTAGTAAGTACAACCCAATAAAACCATTATTTAGAGAGAGATAATGAATGACACGAGATTCATCCATTATTGATCAAACACTCACAAGTTTACGTTAAATCAACCATAGAAAACCATTATTTTTCATCGATATTCATAAATTTATAGTTACGAAGAAAATTCATTTTAGAGTAAAAACCCTAGAATTTGAATTTCTTGAAAACTATCTTTGAAAGGACCTATTGGGCAAAGGAATAAAAAGAGTGAAAAATTCATACCTTATAGAAGAATAATCATTAAAATTTGGTTGGGAACTTGGAAGCCTTCATCTTTTTCCTTAAGGTCTTCTTGTTCTTTAATGTAGTTACGAAAAGAGAGTTTTTCTTGAAACACATGGGTAATTGCGTTTGAATCTCATTTGATTGATACATAAATACATACATACATATATATATATATATATATATATATATATATATATATATATATATATATATCAATCAATATAGATTATTAAGAAGTCTGAAATACATCTCATATTGAAACATCTAAGTCAATAAAACATTTTGGGTTCAACCCACACTTCATTGAAATAAAGGCCTTATATAGGCATATAATAAGCCAAAAAACAAAGTGAATAAACTAAATCGTATTTAAGACTAAATAATATCAAATCACATTCTAGGTGAGGAACTACAACACACATTGGAAATATCCAAGTAGTCTTCAATGGCCTTCAACTAATCTCAAAGGCCATATACTACAATTTGTAGTAAACATAAACATGGGGTTAGTATACACTTGTACTAAGTATGAGTATATGTATTAAAAAGTGCAATCATACTAAAGAAGACATTCCATCAAAACATGCTATTTTACATATAGAAATCTTTATGCACACTCACAACGCCATACCACCAATATGACATATTCATTAAACCAAAACCATAGCTAACACAAGATCAATAATGCTAAGTCTAGTGAACATGCATCTCACTTAATTGAACAGATAGTAAAGGCAATTCTATAATCAATTTATAATATCAACAAGCATGGATAAAAGATCATTACAATATAACCAAAGTAAGTCAATGACCCATGAACCCTAATTATGTCCACAAGTGCAATGACCAAGCAAAGCCTTATAACATTACTCATCAAGTAAACTCAATAAGAACCATAAGTACTATCCACTTCACATAGCATATAATTTAAGAGTACATATCATCATTTTACTTTAGACATAGAGACCAAGCACATACTCATAAGTGAATTGAACCTCAAAAGACACCATTAATGTAAAAGATCATCATATACATATCATGTACCATTATAAGCATGTACATATATAAGAACACCCTCCTCACACTTTTTTCAAGGATAACTAGTGAAATATCAAGGTAGAGTACCATACCCATACCTAGACTAAGCTAATCCCCTAGGGTTATCCTAGTTAACATTCATTCCTTTAGTTATATTTACCTTTTGGGAATATCTTTCTTTAACTGACATAGACCACATGACCTAACGTGGTATCCGCTATAATGGAACCCTACATCGAAGGTAGGAGGACTACATGCCTAGGTAGTACCAAAACATTAACATAGCAACTAAGTGAATCCACTAGCTAGTATACTTATCGGGGAAACATTGTTAAAGAATTAGGAGATATAGTGTAGTCCCTCTTTATGCTACATGCATTATAATATCCAATCTTAAGAGTACATTAGTGATCCTACCTTTCCTTCGTGAGAAGGCACACTCCTCACTCTAGTTCACTCAGTACTAAGATAGAGTTTCTTTTTGAAATATCATTAATATCTTTATTAACCATCATAGCTTAATGTAGGTCATAGAATCTAATCCCTTGTAGAGTTATTGTCATTACATTAGTAGTATTTGCATGAGAATATCCTTTCATCTAAACCCTCATATGTGAGATTAGCATAACATCATCACCATGTTATAATAAGACACATAGGTACTCCATAACAAACGTTATATCATTTTAAATTAAACATTATCTCACAATCACATATCCAAGACATTTCAGTTAAATAAAAAAACAAATACCTACTTAGGTTAATCACAAGTTATGCTTCTATTGAAGTACATCATACATCAGAAGACATCATAATTTAAGTAAAGGTTATGATAATATAGACTTACTGAATCTCCATTAATATACATCATTATGATTTTACGATTAACCAACTAATTAGATACAACAATATTTGTAGTAACATCAATAAATTGTAATTAACTCAAGAACTATGTAACTTGCATCATCACTATCCAATTAACAACAATTCATAACCTAGGGTTAGGGGAAATATGGTTCATCATGAATTCATCAAGAATTTGTTCAAATCCCAACAGTACCTTACCCTTGTAAATCCATACATGAATGAATTATAATAGATAAAACAAGTTTAATGATCACTTCGTAACTTAGTTCCCAACAATTCATTAGCAAGATCCATGATTTTGAAAACTAAGGAAGGGAACATGATAAACGTTAAATTGCATCAATTAACTACAATTAATAAAAAATATATACTCATATAATCATAGTAATTAACAATATGTAAATAGTTTTAAGATTAGAAGAAAACCCATAAGAATTTGAAAACCCTTTACTTTGGAAACACTTATGCATATTCAACAAGACCATACCAACCAATAGGACATGTTCATTAAATCATAGGCATGTACATCACAAGAACAACAACATTAAGTCTAGTCAAGTGAACATGCATAGCATATAGTTATATACATAGACAAATAACTCTATCATCAAATCAAATAGTAACAAATATGAATCGAAGTACATTTGAACAAAACTAAACAAAGACAATATCTTTCCTTCAAAGGATTTCTTTTCCTTTTAGGGTTATGTTTGCAACCCTTCCTTCACATGCTATTCCTGATAGGAATCTTCTAGTAAAATAATTATTGTGTGGCTGGACTAAATGCACTCTATCCCCCACCTTTATCCTTTTGCTAGTATGCTTAACCTTTTACTCATCCCAGTCAGACTCGTTCTAATGGAAATAGGGCGTTGAAACTTGTTCCTTTTATGTGATCCCTATTTTCAAATCATCAAAATCTTTCATGATCCAAAAATTATCCGTTTTGATTATGATATTAATCATTGCTTCTTGTGTGCATCTTTTGTTCACAAATCAACCTATATGTTATATAAGTTTCTCAAAGCACAACTAAGAAAAAAAAGTATTTTTGTAATTTTATCTTTATGTATTTATTAAAGTAGTTTGTCGTGAAGTGTCGGCCAGAACATAAGATGGCCATATGTAAAGTTATGTCGGCCAGTAATAAAGTAAAGGGCCACTAGTAGTTTGTCGCTTTGTGTCAGCCGAATTAACATAGGCCAAGTGTAAAGTTAGTGTCGGACATTTCTGTTGGCCTAATGTGTAAAAATGTTGTATAAATAGAGGGCTTCTCCCTCAGTAATAAACAAGCTGAATAAGCTACTTACTCTCAACTCTCTCTATTATTCTCTCTACTCTCTTAAAAATCGCTTCCACCCCACATTGGGAGACATCGGGTCCTGCAAAAGAGAGTTATTAGTTTCATTGTAAACATCTTACACACCAAAAAGAAGCAAGACCAAATTTGAAACAAAAAAACACTACCAAGTTCAAAACTGCATCACTGAACGACGGGCACTACAGATGGTCCATCGATGGAATAATGGTCGTCTATAGGGTTCGTCTGTGAAATCTTAGCAAATATTTTGAAGGCTTCAGAAACAGAATCAACATTAAAACTTGAGAAAAAGATAAATTGAAAGAGACCGAATTTCCATTTTTCTAGAAATGTTTGTCTCGGCCAAAAATTAAGAGAAAAAGAATAAGCTTGTGGTGATTGATACCACAACCTATTTGCCTTAAACGACAAAAAGAAGAGGCAAAAGAAATAAAAAATTATTAGGGTTGTGGGGATCGACCTAAGGTCCCCCAAATCTGAAAAATGCAAGTACAAAGTTTAATATAATATTAAGTGTTGCTCAAAAGATTTGAAATTTGGTTCTCTTTCCCAATAGCGTATTGACATATCAGTCGTACGTGAATAGATATTTAATGAGTGCTGCTTGTAAGAGTCGTTATCCAGATCTTGGCATACATACAAGATGTATAAGTCTTGTACCACATAATCTTTGGTAATTATAAGTTACTTAGACAAATTATGCATGACGCCTCATGGTTTGTACGTATGGATCCATAAGTCCAGCGTACGTTTAAAAGTAAACGAACCTAAGATGGATGTAATGAAATAATTTGAACCTAGGAGGTTTATGTTATACTGTGGAACATACTAAAAGACAAAGTGCATTTGCATATGACGAAATGAATATTCATGTAAGGAGAGTGTAGAACTATGTAAAGTCAAATCTAAAGCACTCCAAAAGAACGACTTAAGAATGAGTTCATAGTTAATATATAAAGAAGAGTGTGACTACTTGTCTATAGGCTAATGCAAGTGTTATAAGCTGCATCTACACCTAAAAATCAATGTCACTAAATGAAATTTCTAAGAGAGTATATATATACTAAAGGATGAATAAGAAAAGAAAGAGTGGCTACATTAGGATAAGCTAGTACAAGTGAGACAAGTTGTATCTACGCCTAGAATCAATGTCCCTCAATGCAAACTCCAAGAGAGCATATGTATGTCATACGATAAACAAATAATGAAAGGTGAATAGAGATGAAACGAAAAGATGTTAAGAGAAAACAAGGTGGCACAATAATATGAGGATAGTGTAGGTGAGCAAGCTGTACCTACGGCTATATAATGTAACCAAAAGAACTCACCTCAGAAAGTTTTAAATATTAAAAGACAATTCTCAATCACACTGTTATATGTATGTGTAAGGAAAATTCACACTTAATACATAATGATGAGATGAGAAATAATATAATGAGCTATGATGCCTCATGCTAGAATCCACCTTCTATGATGTATGAGATAAATGTAATGGAACTTTATACTAAGCACCGATAGAGTAGCTATGAGTCGAAATTCCTTCTTTAGAGAAGACAGAGGTTCGTTTAATTCTCATGAGATTAGATTGTCCATCAAGACGGGTATGGGTCTCATTATATCTCCTAGTCTTTAAACCTATACTACCAATATAGTGGTCTAACACAGTTCGACTCCCTATTTATGATAGCATATTTTGGTTCACTTTGGCTGATGATTCCACCCTTTTTTTGTGTGTGCCTAAACACTGTACATCATGATGCTCACATGATCTATGTCATTTAAGGTTACAGTTCAAATAATACACATAATTAAATGAACGAGATAAAAAAGGTGTTAGGATAAGATAATTAAGAAGTGAGCTAGACTTAAGTAATGACAGTAGGTTATTCTTGGTCAATGCACATCGAAACAGTCTTAAACTACATTTTAGGTATAGCTAGTGTTTACACTATTCTACGAATGAATGAAAATGAAGCATGTATGAATAAATGAAGCAGACTCTGTGTTGGCTAATGGAGACTACCTAGTTGAGATCCCATATGTTCATAGCCCATTTTGCGATGTCATAATGTCAAATTAATGATTCTAAGGTCTCATGGCACATTAAGAAATTATATTAACTATGTGATATGATATGTGCAATTACTATGTGCTGTTTGCAAAATGATATGTATGATGATGCATGTTATTCTCATAACATGACTTTCCTAATCCGATTTTGAAATTCCACTGACTTGAATTTCCATAACTCATATTATTAGGATAGAGCTCTTATTTATCATGAATGTCATTGGTGTGTGCTTGCATATACTCATACTTAGTACAAGTATGTACTAATCCCATAGAACTCTTTACTTTTAGTTGTTGGTGTAGGTTAACGCTAGACCTTACGAGACTACGCTGAAGTTATTCGAACGTGGAGCATTAATCCGGATTCGGTATGCCCTCTTTATTTCGACACTTATCTTTTATATTCAATATTAGATGTAGGCATGATCTAGTGGAGTATGTGCCACTACTGTTTCTTTCCCAGTTAATTTCAGATATTGTATGTGTGTAATTTAAGCAACTCTATGTTTTTATACAGATATGGCTATGTCTTTCATTTCATTATCTTGATATTAGATGGTTGTTGCGAAAATTTATGAGTTTATGTAGATAGTCTTATACGAGTTCAATGTTTCCCTCTATGAAGTGTAAGTAAACAAAAACTTCATATTTTTATTCTAAAATTAACCTAGATGATGTAACGATGACTTGTGAAGGCTTCTCTGCACCTCTTAGAGGTCAACAACGCCGGTTTCGACTTTGTCTATTCTCCGGTCGTGACAAAGTTTGTATGAGAGCGTTAGGTAAAATTTTAGGATAATAAGTTCACATTAAACACATAGAGTATTTTCTAGTTCATGGTAGTGAAGTGCACCATTATCCTGAATTAAAAAGTGCATGATGCATAGGAAAAATTCCCTTTTGGATCTTATCATAACTTTTCTAATGTCTTATTTCTTAGTGTTAAGAGTGTATCTAACATCATTTCTTGAGATTCAGAAATATGAACACGCGGAGAAACGCAGGTGGAGAGATTGGAGGAGCAACTGCTGGATGGAGATGCCTGTTAACCCAACAGGGTCATAGATTGGGAAGTGGGGACAGCTTTGGTACAGTGGCCCAAGCCATTACTTTACAAGCTTTGGCTATGACGCAGGGGGAGCAACAAGGTGTTCCCAAGGAGAAACCACCTTCCAACACATTGGCTAGCAAGTTAAGGGACTTTAAGAGGGTGAATCCTCAGGTTTAGACTGGATCTAAGATTGTTGAGGATCTCGGGGAGGAGTATATCGCATCTATGCTGCATGATAGCATGAAACATTAGAGGCTTATGGTATATGTCCAACAAGTGGAGGAAAGCAGGAAGAGGAAGCATAATAGTGCAGGGAACACTTAAAGGCAAGCTGAGAAGAACTTTTCAAGGAAAAGTATTACTGAAATTAGGGATAAGTCCTGGTTTATGAAGGAAATATCCCACTAAGGGTAGTAAAGTTCATCCAAGAGTCTCTATGATAGGGATTTCGATCCCAGAAAAAAGAGAAACAATGAAGTAGATACACCTCAGGAGTGCCAACTTGTAGGGAACTTGGCAAACTTCCTGGAGGAGAGTGTAGGAGGGTCTCTAACACTTGTTATAGTTGTAGCAAACTAGGTAACAAAACGAAGGACTGTTCGCATATGAGAGGTTGAGAATAAAGGGATGGATAAAGCTCAAACGAATGGTTCAAATGAAGAGGCTGCAAGGAGGCAACAATTCTTCTCACTCAAGTCTATGGTGATAGGGGAAGACACTTCCGGTGATGTCTCTAGTGCGTAGCCTAAATTTGTTTTTTCATGTGTATGGTTTTTTGCACTAGTATGAAGTTAATATATTGGAGTCATAATGTTGGTTGCTGAGTTACGTGACTTATCTTTTTAATCATGTTGAATGCTTTGCTGAGACTAGTTTAGGAAGGAATTCCTTAGTCTATTAATGCGAAGCTGCTAGTAGGTTTCAAAGATGTGCACCAACATAATAATATGTAAATTGGATATTCACCAATAAAAAAGAGCACAGAATAGGTTAGGTATGGATTTTCTCCATAAGTTTTATGCTACCATAAACTATCAATCCATGCAGTGAGGTTTTGGTTTTTAAATGAGATAGTTTATAAATGGGAAGGCATGGACCAATCCAACGAAGCCATATAATTTCAAATCTTAAGGCCAACAAGATGTTATCTAAGGGGTTAGATATACTCCTCCAAAGGCTTGTCTTGTTTAGGAAACTATAAGTTTTAGTGCAATAGTAAACTTGGTGTTGTATGTCCAAAATCGTAATTGTAATAAATTGCACTATGTGAGTTAAAATGAATTCAAGTTTGCATGTCATGTTGTTGTTTTTGTATAGCGTGGACATAATTGTATGTGTTGAATGAGTCATGAGGTGCATTCACTTAAGTGCAATTGAGAAGGAACTTACTCATTCTCAAATATTATGCTTCAGATAAGGTTGTGAAATATGCACTATCGGGAGTATGTGTGAAACAGTAAAGTCTCAAGTATGTTAACATATTTTTGAAAATAACCCTCTTTATTTTAAAATGATGTGTAGTGTCATTCGGGGAGTAATGTTCCTAATGGACGGATAATATAAAAACCCTAAAATGACTATGATAAGTAATGTCTATCGTATGTAGAATGCCTAGATTAGACCGAGTTCACACAGAGTGATGCGCGTAGAACTAGACATCTGAACCTTTGCAACAGCCAAGCCAACTAACTTGATAGGTTGGTTAAGCTACGAAAGGTTGGGTCCTGCCATGTAGGGTACCTAATTAAGAAAACTTACCTAGATTAGTATTAACCGGACTTTAAAAGGGGTAATAGTATGTTTACAGAGTCTAGAGGTAAAATGGTCTTTTCCAGGATCGAGGTAGTATTTAAATTACCCTAATTTAGGCTTGCCTCTACTTCAATGTTTACTTTACCAGAAGTAAGTAAAGGTTTTGCGCTATATTGTTACTATTCTCGAGTGGGTTTGGGTTGTGTCTTTATGTAATAGGCGAATTTAGTAGCCTATACCTATTATAAAACTCAAGGTTCATGAGAAAAACAATCCAACACATGATCTTGAATTAGAGGTCGTAGTATTTGTTTTAAAATATGGAGACATTAATTGTATGGTGTCCATGAGAATGTTTTCACCAACCATAAGAGTATTTTATATGTGTTCACTAAAAAGAGTTGAATATACGACAAAAAAGAATGTTGGAACTCTTAAAGGATACGACATGAGTTTCCTCTACAAAGCCGGTAAGTGCAATGAGGTTACGGATGATTTAAATCGTATAGCCATGGGTAGTGTATCTCATGTGGAAGATGGTAAGATAGACCTAGTTAAAGAAGAGGGTGTCTAATCAGGTTCCTTCCATGTTCCCTAAGGCTCGTGAGGATAGGGTGTCCAAGCCTAAGTATTATAATGGAAGGGATACTAGTTCACCGAACACGAAACCTACTTGTGATAATTGTAGAAAAGCTCATTTAGGTGAATTCTTAGTTAGAACGAGAAATTGTCTTGGTTGTGGAAATTGTCTTGGTTAGGTATTTCCCTAATGTGAGGGGTCAATAAAAGGGTAGTTCTCAAGATCAAGCAACTGATTCAAATGATGCTCTGAAGAATACTCACTTTTATGATCTCTGCTCTAGGGGTGAGCAAGAGACTTCCTCCGACGTGGTGACCTGTATGTTAAATGTCTGCTCTGTTGATGTATATGCCTTACTTGATCCGGCTGCCAGGTTATGATTTTTTACTACTCTAGTAGCTAAGAAGATTAACATGTAGACCGATATCTATCATGGAACTTTTGTAGTGTCTACCCGTTGGTTGAGTCTGTCGTTGCAAAAAGGGCGTATAGAAATTTTCCTATACTGTTGCCCATAAGATTTACTTATGTTGAACTAGTAGAGCTTGATGTGGTTGATTTTCATGTAATTTTGCGTATAGATTGGTTGTATGCTTTCTTTGCATCTATATATTGTAGAACAAGGATTGTGAAATTTAACATTCGAAATGAACATGTTTTTTACAGTGGAAGGGGGGAATTGTAATCCTTGAGGTTGTATCATCTCTTTTCTTAAGACTTGTAGAATGATTTGTAAAGGGTGTTTATACGATATTGTAAGAGTCTAAGATTTAGAATCCGAAATTCCTCCCATTGAGTCGGTCCGCGTAGTGAATATATTTCCTAAGGTATTTCCTAATGATTTTTTTTTGTATTACTCCAACTTGGGAAATTCATTTTTGTATCGAGTTGTTAACGTATACTAATTCCACTTTAAATCCTTCTTATCTAATGGCTTTGACAGAATTGAAAGAATTAAAGTCTCAACTCAAAGATTTACTAGATAAAGGCTTCATTAGATCTAGTATTCTCCATGGGGTGGTCTGGTTTTGTTTGTGAAATAGAAGAATCGGTCTCTTAGAATGTGCATCAATTAACGCAAACTCATTAAACTCAATATCAAGAACAGGTACCCTCTCCCTCTGATTGAGGACTTTTTTGATAAACTCCAAGGGGAAAAATACTTTTCTTACATTGTCTTGAGATCGGTGTATCACAAACTTAGGGTGAGGTGAGGATATACAGAAAATGGCATTTCGGACTACATATGGTCACTACGAGTTCTTACTAATGTCTTTTGGTCTTACCAATTCACGACGACATTTACACTTCTCATGATTTCAAAGTTACCTATATTTATTTCGCATTATTTTCTTTGACGACATATTTGTATATTCAAAAAATGAGGGTGAACAGAAGGACCATTTGATGGCGTTGTTACAAGTGCTTAAGGAGAACCAATTTTTTGCCGAGTATAAAAAAAGTGAGTTTTTGTTGAGGTCTGTGGTATTTCTTGGTCATATCATATGTATTGAGGGAATTGAGATTTATCCAAGAAAAATGGAGGTGGTAAAATATTGGCCAAGACCATTGACTCCAACCGACATTAGTAATTTCATGGGTCCAGTAGGATATTATAGGACGTTTGTAGATGGTTTTGCATCCATTGCATCTCCCTTGACTTCATTGACATAAAAGAGTAAGAATTTTGAGTGGTCAGAAGCACGTGACAAAAGCTTCGAAATCTTGAATGATAGGGTTAATTCTGCTCCAGTGTTGACTTTACAGGAGGTAAAAAGGGATTCTTTGTGTATTGCGATGCATACCGAGTGGCCTTAGGTGTGTGCTTATGCATTATGGGAAAGTAATAGCCTATGTTTCAAGGCAACTTATGGTTCATGAGAGGAACTGTATAACTAATGATCTTGAGTTCAGCGGTTGTGGTATTTGCTTTGAAAATAATGAGGAATTATTTATATGGCGTCCATATTGATATGTAAACTAACCACAAGAGTCTCCAATATTCTTTTACTTAAAAGGAGTTGAATCTCTAACAATGAAGGTGGTTGGAATCAAGGAATGACCTAGTTAAAGATGGAAGATTCCCGAAATGGTGGTTCTATGGTCCATCATAACTCCGAGTCATCTTTTGTGGCTGAGTTGAAGTCCAAACAACACATTGATCAACCATTGATGGAGTTTATGGAATTAGTTCTTGGTAAAATTAATGAGTCATTCTCCTTAGGGGGGATGGTGTCTTAAGATAAAAAGGAAAGTCGTGTGTTCCCAAATTTGTGTGTTCCCAATGTAGATTATTTGAGGAATAAGATCCTTTAGGGAGCTCATTGGTCCCATTACTCCATTCATTTAGTTTCGACAAAGATGTACGATATGACCTTAGGGAAGTATTTTTGTTGGATAGTTTTAAGAAGGACATAGCGAAATATGATTCTAACTTTCCAAGCCAAAAAGTGAAAGCCGAACATCAATAGCCGGTGGTTTACTAAAAGAAATCCAAGTTCTTACTTGGAAGTGTGAAGGCATAAATACGGATTTTGTGGTAGTTTTTTCTCGGACATAAAAGTAATTTTACTCTAGATTGGTAGTTGTTGAAATGTTTACCTTATTCGCTCATTATATTCCCGTAATATCTATGTATTTGGTGGAACATTATTCAAGGATCTTTATAGATGAGATTATGTGTCGCCGTTGTATTCTGTTTTTGATCCTATCAGATCGTAATGCCCAATTCACGTCTATGTTTAGGATGTTTTTCCAAGAAGGGTGGGGTACAAAGGTGAAGTTAAGAACCGATTTTCACCCCCGAACGGAAGGTCAAATTGAGCGTACTATTAAAAATCCTGAGGATATGCTTACAGCGTGTACTATTGATTTTGATGAAAATTAGGATAATCATTTGCCTTTGGTGAGATTTTCTTACAACAATACCTACCATTCTTCTATATCCATGTCTCCTTATGAAGCCTTATGTGGTAAGAGGTGTAGGTCTCGAACTGAATTGTTTGAAGATGGTGAGTCTTCACTTTTGGACCCCGATTCGATTTATAAGACTTTGGAGAAAGTTCATATCATAAGAAATCACTTGCAAACGGTCAATAGTCGGAAATAGTCGTTTGCTAATCATACGAAAAGGTATTTGGAGTTTAAAAAAAAAGATAAAGTGTATTTAATTATTTTGCCAATGAAAGGGTGATTAGGTTTTGCCAGAAAGAGAATTTCACTCCTTGTTATGTGAGACCATACGAAATCTTGCAAATTGTTGGTAAAGTTGCTTATGAGTTGAAACTTCCTACTATATTGCCTTCGATTTATCCAAGTTTTCCATGTTTCTATTCTTAGGATGTGTATAGGTGATCCTTAGTGTATACTTCCGATTTATTGTCTTGGTGTGAAGGATAACCTCTTTTATGAGAAGATCCTGGTAGAAATCCTTGATCTTCATATGAAGAGGTTGAGGAACAAAGAGAGGGCCTCCCTAAAAGTTTTATGGAGAAACCACCGAGTTAAGGAGCATCATGGTAAGCCGAAGCCAACATGAAGTCCCGCTATTTTAAAGCCTTTACTAGTTACTGTTGGTTGGTTCTTACTAATTATGAATAGAAAAATTAAATTTGAAGTTGATATGATCATTGATGAAGCTTACAATAAATGTGCATTTTAGGGTGTCATTACAGTAACATTCTTGTGAAATGTGCATATTTATGTTGAAAATTGTCAATTTTACTCTTTGGTTTGTTTTGAGTTATGTTGTGCATTCTGATGTTTTGAGAATGTTGGTAGGTTTAGTTTTGTCATAATTTATTCTTTAAATGAATGTTGAGCTCATGTCATTTTTGTGAGAAGGAATGTCCTCATAGTGTAATTTTGAGCCTTGTATGAGAAAAAATTGATACTTTGATTCATTTGTTCAAATGCCATGATAATGTCTTGAACAGAGTTGTTTAACACTTCTTGTGTTGTATCATGTGTTAATCATGTATGTTGTTGCTTGATCTTCTATTATTGAGTCTATTATTTTTCTCCCCAAATATTTTAGTGTCATTCGGGAGCGAATGTACCAAAGGGGGGATAATGTAATACTCTGAAAGTCTTTGACCTTAACTAGAGAGTGACATGATGATATAAGGTTACTAACACTGTAATATGGCCTATAATAATGTTAATATACCATTTAGGATGTTTTGGAGTCAAGATATCAAGAAACGTCCATGATGTCCGAAAGCTAATCAAAATTAGCTATTGAAACATCCTTAGGTTTCGGGAAGGTTTAGAGGTAGTGTAAGAGGTATAAAACCTGCAAGATGAAGTTAAGTAGGTAAAAACTAGTATATAGAGTTAAACTGTCCTGGTACGGTCTCCCAAGGGTCGCCGTAGGGGTCCACGAAAGGACCCCAAACTTTGCTTGACAAGCTGCCAAAGCAGCAGAAAAAATACACATTCCTTTTGGGTGTCTTTTGGTAAAATCTCTAGTTCTCTTCGTGGGAAGGTAGTGGACTTCACTTACTCACAAATTAAATGGGAAGAAGATGGGGGAACAGCTTTGCATCGCGGACTAGCTCCCGATGAAAATCTTAAATTTGAAATTAAAGTTTGACTTCATGAAATGGTCAACATATGTGATGGGTAATTTGGGTATTTCATACGGAGTTTATGTATTAATTTCAAAACACTTTTCCACCAAAATTGGTCACTCAAATCCACATATCAAAATGCAAAATCTCTCACCTCTCTCTACTTTCTCTCTCTATTCATCCTCCTTTCAAGGAAGAAGAAAGATTGAACAAGAAGACCAATTTCTCTAGGATTTTGCTTTATTTTGTGTGTCAATAATCAATAAATTATGGGTTCTTCACTCCTGGGATTCAATTAACCAAGAGGCCCTATCAAAGTTGATTTCTAAAAGACCCAATTTCAAGGGTTCTTCTATTCTAATGGGTTTTCTTCTGACCTTTAAATTTATGATTTATAATGATAAATTGGGATTAATTATGACTAATTATGTAAATATTTTTGTTTAATAAATGTTAATTTATGAAATTTCAAGGTTATCACATTCCTTTCCGTAATTACCCAAATCTTCTGTCATGATTGTAGATGATGGGAATTGAAGTATGAATTAATCTATAGACTTGTTTTATCTATTCTAATTCATTCATGGATTGTCTAAGGTAATTAATTGTTGTGATTGGATCTATTTCACAAAAAAATCATGATGAAGCATATTCCCCTTAATCCTAGGTTTTGAATTGATGTTAAATTGATAGTGATGATTTAATTGACCTAGATAATATGTTAATTACTATTGGATAATGTTTCTACACCTATTATAGGATGTAATTTGTTGGTTGATGGTAATACCATGAAGATGACTATTCAAAGAGATTGAGTAAGTCTATATGATCCTAACCATTACTTCAATTATGATGACTTGTGATTAGTCCAAGTAGGTGTTGGCATGAAGTTGATTAGAAATGTCTTTTCTATGGATTCATAGGTGTTCCCTAAGATGTAAATTTTATAAGTATGTTCATCACATATTAATGTGCCTTATGATGAATGTTTATGCAAATGTCCTAACGTCACCTATATATATTGTAATAATAGAACTATACTCAGACAATTCGTATTGAGTTATGATGACAATGATGATTGTATAAGGGATAGACCCTATGACCTACATCAAGCAACAATGATTAATAAATACATTAAAAACATTTAAAAAGGGACTCAGCTAAACATCGAGTGAACTTCACAATGGGAGGTGATGAATTTCCATAAAGGAAGATTCACCCTATAGTTCCACATGTGCTGTTGACTCCCCAATGCGGGATATATCTTTGTTTTTGAAATATTTTTCCCCAATAGCAAGACTACCTAGTCGATCCACCAAGAAAGCTACGTTTATGTTTGGTTTTACTTTGGCTGGTAGGCCACCTTCTATCGGTGTAAGGTTTTAAAACGCCGGATTCGACACTTAGCTATTGTTGTCTATGTATGTTAAGGCAAGTGTTCCATAAGCTAAAATAAATAGTAATCAAGTACAAACACACTAAAGGGACAGAAGGGGTATGACTTAGCCTATATAGTAGTATGGGACTCTACCTATGACTTGCACTAGTTCGCCTTGTAGGGAAATTTAGAATATTGTTATTATCTATGTATATTATTATTATGGTACATGACATGTATATGATGATCTTGTATATTGTTGATACTATATGATGATTACTTTCACTTTTGAATAGGTGTGGATCTTTATTATTAAAAAAATATGATATGTGCTCTTAATGACATGCTATGAGAAGTTAGATGTTTGTCATTATTCTTTTTAGGTTACTTGACTAAGTAAGTTTATGGTGTTTTGCATGATCACTGCACTAGTTAGCTTAATAAGGGTTCATGGGTAGTTTTTTTGCTTCGCTTAGGTTGTAATAAACTGTAGCTTGTTTCTATAATGCCTTGATGATACAGTTGTTTTGAATGTGTGTTCAAGTATATAATATGTTTGTTGGCTATACTAGACATAGATTTGTTTGTCTTGTGATGTACATGCTTAGATTTAATTAATGTGTCTTATTGATCGGTATGGTCTTTTTGAATTTGCATATGTTTTTCTAAAAGGTAAATAACATACTTTCATGAAAGGTCCCTTTTTATCATGATTTAATAATATGTGTGCATGTGGTCTCATACTTTGTAAATGTTGTGTACTAACCATACTCTCTGCCTTTTCCCCTACCATTTTAGTTTTTGATTATTGAAGGGCTAAGATACGACATTGAAGAAAGGCTTGGAATTCTTATTCATCAAAGTTGGGTAGGTCCTAACTTTTTGTGGGAAATTCCACTATCAAGATATGATGTTTATTCTGTTTTAAGTATCTTATGCTTTTTCCCTTTCATTTTAGTACTAAACGCTGTATAGCCTGTATGAGGCCTTTTTGTATTTATTTATGGGCTAGGCCCAATTCGATATACTCTTGTTAGATGGTAATGAGATGACACATCCATTAGAGAGTGCGTTATATTTTATATATCCATGTGCAATAAAAAAGTAGAAGACTAAGTAATCTTCCTACACGAATGGTCTATGTAAAATATATATAGATATATATAATGAGTATGTACAGGTCTATGTAAATCTCAATGAAAAAGTAATGAATATTTTTTCAATTTTCCTTATTTTTAACTTTAATGGTTTCCTAGAGAGAATCCTAAGGGATTTGGGAATTTGATTTAGAAGAATGAAGGATTTAATGTGTTTTAGGCTTATAAACAAATTTAAATACAAAAAGATCATTCAATAACCGCCAATACTGTTATTTGGAAGTGGGTTAAAATTACTACAACACTGTTCAACTTGCAGCGAAACTACGTGCAAGCAGACCATCATCCACGGTTGCGCATCTATAGGGCGTAGGTCCATGCACGGGCCATCCTGTCCTTCGTTGATAGTTTCAAAGACATGGAACTTGTAGCCTAGCTCCCCGTAGGTGGTCTGGCTTTGGAAGTATTTACAACCAACATGGGTCCTTCCTCAAGGACCGTTGGTTGGTCCGTGGGTATGGTCTCCCAGACGTTTCCAAGATATACATGATCTTCTATGAGTTTATCACCTCTCACATGAATTTCACCGAAACTGAACACATTAAACGCGACGAAACATGCGTAGACATATAAGGTCATTTCATAGTACATATTTCAAACGACATAGATGTTCTTGGACGTTTGACCTCCAAACTCTACGAAACATGATACACTGCCTACAAACTTTAAAATAACTCATTTAGGGACCTTTAAACCTCACAAACAACACATAAACACATAAAAAAACCACATATGAGGCACATATGTGAGACCATTGACTTTGAATGCACCTAAACTATTAAATATTGCCTCAATAACATATATTAGACCTATTTAGGACTTTTGACAATAGAAAAAACATGTTAGGCTCTAGTTCACCCATGTTATTTTTCGGGTCGTAAAATATGTTGTTCATACCAAAATAATACAACACCTTACCAAAGAGGTCCCCTATTATTGCCTTACTTTGGTTAAGAGGATATCTCAATAAATTTACTAATGATGATTTCATAGACCACCATATATACATGCCAACATCATACATAATTCAATATCATTGTAACAGCATTTATGGGCTAACGTAACAAACAAAGTGTAATCACGACCTTAGAATATTCACCTCTAACTCCCAAGAACCTTATTCAAGAACTTACATTCAAATTACACCAATCATAACAACAAGATAGTGAATTGCAATAGCATAGTCAATACGAACTCTTCCAGTCAAATACAAGATCAATTCTTAAGCCATAGGATGAGGAAAAAAAGTCTTTTGAGAGTTCATTCAAGTCTCAGGTCCACTCAAAACATTTACATGTTATCAAGTAGTAAGTACAACCCAATAAAGGCCATTATTTAGAGAGATATCATAAATCACACGAGATTCACACATTTGTGATCAAATACTAAACAGTTCTTGTTAAATCAACCATAGAAAACAATTATTTTTCATCGGTAGTCATAACTCTGGAGTTAGGAAGAAACCCTATTTTTAGATTAAAACCCCTAGAATTTTAATTCTTGAAAACTATATTTAAATGAACATAATGGTAAAGGAATCAAAATAATGAAAAACTCATACCTTATTGATGAATAATCCACGAAAAATTATTAAAAACCTTCTGCCTTAATCTTTTTTCTTGTGCTCTTCTTATGCTTCAAATAAGCTTGGAAAAGAGAGTGTTTCTTGAGAAACATGTGTAATTGGGTTTGAATCTCATTTGGACTTGTAAAGAGTTGTCTAATACTATCGTAGTTTCCATATATAGGTTCTTTTATGAAGTTAAATTAGCAAAAATAATACTTAAACAATTCTGAGAAGTGGTCGCGTATCACTCAAGCAATTCCTATTATTATTCTATTATTTTGGGTCGGGACAGTGAGGTACCTTTCAGCCTCGCATCGTACAACTCATAGCCCAATCTAGTTCGCGCAGGCTGCTTTGCAAGTCTTCATACCCATGTTGGGGTCCTCAACAAGGACCATTCGTGTGGTTCTTGGAGTGTCGTTACCGGACATTTTGACCGTTTGTACTGCATATAACCTATCCAAGGTATCATTACATGTTTTGGACTTCATTTGACACTTCAAAACCTTCACCAGACATAGGGATGTTAACTAGTTTCAATTACCTAGTTTCTGGAAGTCAAGGTCTGATTTTTATCATTTTGTCTCTACCATTTTCTTAAGGCAAAAGTATTCATTACCCCCCTGAACTTGAAGCTTTTTATACAATGTACACCTAAACTTTATTTTGTTTCAATTACCCCCCTGAACTTGCTTATTCATCCTACACGTACACCTTTTCCGTCCACCTAGCATAGAAACTGAAATCAAACTCTAGACGGCGCGTGAGACAGCAATTTTTTGCCACATCATAAAGTTACAACGGTAATATAAGGTAAAAATCTATTTTTTCGTTAATATTTGGGTTATTTTTAGATTTTTTCTCTCTCTATTCTCTACCTATTTATTCTTCTTCATCCCTTCTCCCTTTTCAAATTTCAGATTTTTCTCAATTTTTTTGTTTTAATTGTTATTGCTAAATTCATGAACAATAGCAGGAGACTTGTTTGTTTATGTGGGGCTCCTCCAATTCTGAAAATTTCATGAACAAATGACAATCCCGGACGTAGATTTTTCGGTTGTAGACACTATGGGGTATGTATTGTTACTCCTTTTTTGCTTTTTATTTGACAAGTTCGTATTATGCAATTTCATTTTTTTAACTTTGATTTTATGAATGCAGTCCTCATTTCGAAATTCTTGTAAGTTTTTCGATTGGTATGATCCTGAATTTCTGACCGAAGCGAATATTGTAATTTTGGGTTTGTTGAAGAAAACCAACAAACAAGAAGAACAGCTCAAGTGCAAATGGATATTGAAACTGATTTTGGGTATTAGTTTTATATGCAATGTGATATTGTTCTTTTATTTAGTGGGTCGTTGAATTTTTTTTTAATGCAATTGTTATTAGTTTGGTTTGGTGTTCCTTGTTCAACAGATCTAGGGTACTCATTTTGTGGATTAGTTTGGTTTGGTATTCTATTAATGTATGTTTTTGCTGTTTTTGCTGATCAATACAATTACATGTAATGGGTACTATGATACCATGAAATAATAACATGAAGGCAACAAACACAACATAACTAGTGCTTTCTTGATCATAAAAAAGAAGCATCATAGTGTTTCATTGTTTCAACCAACAACCACAATAACTTAAGTTAACTATCAAAACATAAAACAATCACTACTTTAAGGTTAGTTGAATAACCACACAAGCACCAACCAACAACCACAATAACTTAAGTTAACTAGCAAAACATAAAACAGTAACTACTTTAAGTTTGTTTGAACAACCATAGATTCATCAACACATAAAACCACATAAAACACTATTTCAAGTTTGGTTGGACACTACAACCACACAACTAAGAAGTTTTCTTTGAGAGTGATTTTCCTTTGGCTTGTGACCTTGTTTGAATGCCATCAGCTTTTGATCTGGTTTGAATACGACGCACAACACTTTCGACTTGAAGTTGTCTTTGAGTCATGGCCTGTTTGCCTTTCCACTTCAGTCCCTTGGTAGGTTTAAAACCAATATCACCTGTCACATGTGCAGAACTCACCACACCAGTATTAACCATCCTTCTGCTAGACAATCCTTGCTGCAATATCAACTACATAGTTATTTTGGGATTCACATTTAGAAGAAAAATATAATTTTGACAGTTTATAAGACACTTACATTAATACACGTATATCCAGTATCAGCAACAAATACACCTTGTCCAACAACTTTAGGCCTCTTCTTGTAACCACTTTCTGCACCTCTTCTTGTACCAGTCTTACTGGTGCTTGTTCTTTCATAATGACCTCTACCCCTCTTTTTTCCAGTGGTGGACTAATATGATTGGAAAAAGAACACAACAAGACATTAAATATAATAAGTAATCTAACTTAATTTATAAAAGCAAATTAATATGAATGTACCTCTTGAGTTGGTGTTGGTGTAGACTTAGTTCTAGGATTTTTTGGACAATTTCTCTTGTTATGATTTGGTCCTCTGCAAAGTGAACATGTAATTACTATCCCCATTCTTGGCAACTTTCCAGCTTTTCTCACTTCACCAATTTCTCTTCTTCTGTTCTTTGGTAGACTACCAGGCATTTGTCTTGCCTCAGGTGGTTGAACCATTGGGTTTCTACTTTCAGGCCACATTTCCATATTTGGGACTGGTTGAATGAAATGAGAATATGTCTTCATATATGTGCCTTTTCTATACCAACTAGATATTGCCTGTGATGCATCCATGTTCAAGTGGTTCATTGCTGCTATACGATCTGCACATGGGATACCTTTTAATTCCCATGATCTGCAACTACATTTTTGTTGACCCAAGTTCACAGTATGCTTGTATACCCCTTCTAACACTTCAAATCAAACATCACCATTCCATTTAATGTTGCACTACATTGATCTTGTTATATTTGTATTGAATACCATCATTGCCATTGGAGATATACCATCTGTCCATGTTTCAGCAAATGCTCTTGACTTACTCACTCTACTCATCACCTTAGCTCTAATTTCTTCCAACATAGTTACAATGGTCTTGTTCCTAGGTCACAAGATCCAAGAATTGAAACTCTCTGCCATGTTGTTATCTATGCTATCACACTTTGAAAATGTTTGAATAAAAGCTTTACACCATGTCTCCTTGTTGTATTTGACAAGGGATTCAACAATACCTATTCGCAGCTTGGACAGGGCATTAATATTGTACTTAAATTGTGCCTCAAATGTTGATCTAGCACAAGCCCAAAATTTATTTCTTCTCTCTAAGCCTCTGAAGTTTTGTGACCAATTTGCTAATATGTGTCTAGCACACATTCTATGCTCATATTCTGGAAATAGTTCATCTACAGCAGCTATTAGTCCGTGTAGTTGCAAAGAAAAAAAAAGCAAGTTAAATTTTAGTCAAATTAAATTAGCAATTACATGAAACATAAACAAAAGAAAGATATTCAATTACCTTTTGCATATCACTAATGATAGTTAGCTGGGAACCATTTCCTAGATTAAGATCATCTTTCAGAATGGTCATGAACCATTTCCATGTCAACTTGCTTTCAGTATCAATGACTGCCCATGCTATTGGATACATTTGGTTGTTTGCATCTTTAGCAACAGCTACCAAAAGTTGACCCCTGCAAATTCCCTTTAGAAAACACCCATCTAGCCCTATACATCTTCTGCATCCTTGTTGAAAACCCTTTTTCATAACATCAAAACAAATATAAAAAGAGTGAAATTGTTTCATCCCATTTCCTAGGTTGAGAAATAATCCTATCTTTCAGATACTTGCATAAGAACTTTGAATTACACAAAATATTATTGGTGGTCCTGGTACATTTGTGCCTTGGATTGTATGTCTTGATAGTAAAGTTCTCACTCCTTCCTTCCTTGCTTGCATATAACAGCTATGGACAACCACTTTTACACTTCACTCTCACTCTAGTACTCTCATTCACAAACTTATCTAACTCAACTCCTTTTTTATAGCATATTTTGTAACTGCCTCTCTAAATTGCTTTACACTTTCAAATATCAAACCACACTGCCATATTAAAATATCACAAGAAGAATCATATACCACCCTATTACTCTTCTTTCCCCCCCTTAAACTCCCTCCTTCAAGTTCATCATCAGAAACAGGTTCTTCTTCATCACTTTGAAAACTATCACAGTCAGAACTGTCATAGTATGGCTCATCCTCTTTTAGCATACCCTTGAAATTCTTTTTCCCTTTTTAAATATCCTCATACCCTTCATCAAATCCAACTTCACCTAAAAAACCTTTTGGTTTTTCCTTCTTCTTTCTCCTCCTACTTTCTCTAAGTTTTCTCACATCTTCCTTATCAATTCTCAACTCCTCATGCACATCACTACCATAGTCAATAAACTGGTGAGAACAGACAGAATCACTGTCTATGTCTTCCTCTGCATTTTCTTGGGTAATTGGCTCAACTTCTTGTTGAATAGAAGGTTCAATTCCTTGTTGGATAGTTGGTTTAACTTCTTCTTCAGTATCAGTCCAATCTATTGAAGAATAATCATCATCACTTTCTTGTTGGCATTCTTGTTCGACCCTTGCAATCCCATCATTTTCAAGTCTTTTAGTAGCTGGAAAGGAAGAAGAGGAACCTAAACCTAGATCTGATTTTTTTGGTTGTGCAGTTAGAGATTCCCCATGTGAATTAAAAGACTCAACCACTTGACTTAAAGATTGACTAATTTGACCTTCACTGGGACCCACATCATCCAAAATAGTGCCATCACACGCATAAATATCTATTGTGTCCACATCATGCATAAATAATGCCATGCTACAAATGTCTATGTCATTTTTCAATTCCACCAAATAACCCCCTAGAGATGGAGCTGCATATGTTTTTCCTAACTTACTAATCCCAAAAGACTTAGCATAATCTGCAAGTTCAGGAATTGATAAATGATCTTCATCCACATTGTCTACATATTCAGTCCTACCCCCAACATATACTGGACCTACCTCACTCACCAACATACCCCCAAATTTGAACATTAAATTGAGGTACTTATTAGTCATAGTGTCAACCTATAACCACAATAATAATCAGTATATTGTACAATGCAAGCAACAAAATCGAAACATATATAATAACACCAAAACATAAGCAACAATTGGTACTTAGGATAGTAGGTGTATTAATCAACAACATACAATAGGCATCCCACACAATATACTTAAAAAAAATATAAAGGCTGCCAATTATAAAATACCCCACCATTTAACAATACCAGAAACCCTAATACTTAGAACCTTAATTTTACCAAAAAAGCCTAAATTTCATGCATTAATAAGGTAAAAAGCTTCATAATAACACATTCATTAAGTGAAAATTCTAGTTGAAAAGTATTAGACCCCTAATCGGAAACTCTGGCGAAACGTTAAACGAATTAGGCAAAATAGGCAAAATATGTATGAAAAAGTAAAGAAAACAGACAACAATACATCAAGACTACGCGAAATCGAGTGGATAACCACTTTCTTGTAGACACAATTGCAGACAAGATCCAAAGAAAAACGACCAAACACTTCACGAACTGCAACTGGCAGAAATATGCCGTTACTTTGTCGAATACACTTGCCAAATGTACTCGTTACTTTGTCGATTGCACTTTCGTGAGAGGTTTAGAGAAAATCAAAGACAGATTTAGGGAAAATCAAAGAGAGGTTTAGAGAAAATCGACCAAACACTTCACAAATCTACTCGTTACTTTGTCGATTACACTTTCGTCAGAGGTTTAGGGAAGATTAAAGAGAGGTTTAGGGAAGATAAAAGATAGGTTTAGGAAGATCAAATAGAGGTTCAGAGAATATCGAGAAGCTTCTTTCAGAAGTTTACATTTGAAGGTCGGTATTATCTAGGTAACATAATAATTATCTAGGTGGCAAATTATTTATCTAGGTGGTAAATTATTTATCTACGTGTCATGCACGTGTAGACACGATCATATTGAGTGGACGGAAAAGGTATACGTGTAGGATGAATAAGCAAGTTCAGGGGGGTAATTAAAACAAAATAACATTTAGGTGTACATTGTATAAAAAGCTTCAAGTTCAGAGGGGTAATGAATACTTTTGCCTTTTTTTTAATGAATTTATTAAACTAATATAGGTCTAGCAACATTATATTAAACTTCATCAAATAGGTTAAGATCTAGTCTATGTCATGGAATTTCCAGAGTGTCTGATTATCCCCCCCCTAGGAACATTCGTCTTTGAATCACACTAAAATCTTTTGGAGGTTAGAAATAGACTCATTACTAGAAGCCCTACCAACAACAACATAAATCACAATGAGTCACTGCTCATTGGAGTACTTCAAAACTCCTTTCGACACCTACCAAAACACTACACATAACACTCAATTCATGATGCACTAAGAGTGCTTAATATTTCATAACACATAGTGTGGAATCTCCTTTTCAACATCAACATGAGATCAAAATACATCAAGAGAAAACATGATATCATTCCATTAAAGACAACAACAAGAAAATAAAATCTCTAGAACACACATGCATACATATTTCATTTACCTGCATGAAAAGAGTATGAAATCATTCTCTTAACTAAAATTTTTATGATTTTTACCATAACATGCACCTATTTATAAAATAACAAATTTCATATATTTATTATTTTCTTAAATAAGAGGAATGTATAACTTCAAGGAGTAAAAATATGAGGGTATCGGCACTTCATGTTTGATTATGCCTCCCATGTTGCACCCTCGAAAAGATAGTTCCTTCATAGAACTTTTACAGAGGCAACCTCCTTTTTTGTCAACATATTGACTTGGCAATGTAGGATCTCATTGGGAACCTCTAGATCAGAAAGGTTCTCTACTACCCCTAAACCTTCAATAGGCAAAATGGAGACTTGATCGCCTATGCATTTCTTGATCATAGAAAAATGAAACACAGGATGAACTAAAGCTACTTCACTAGGTAGTTTCAAATCATAGGAAACCTTCCAAATTCTCTATTAAACATCAAAAAGATGGGGAATTAACTTGTCCTTATTACAAAAAATCATCACCACTGTCATAGGTTAAATCATCAAGTAGACAAGATCACTTATTTCAATTTCAAGGTCTCTTCTTCTATTGTCAGCATAAGACTTTTGCCTTCTATAGGATGTCTTCAATCTATCTTTATAGCCTCATAGAAAATCTTTGGATCAAGGAGTGATGAATAACAAACCTCAAAACCTCAAAACACATATCTACAGCTTTTACCATAAAGAGCGTCAAAAGGTGCCGAGGAGACGCTCGAAGGATAACTATTGTTTTAAGAGAACTCAATCAATGGTAGATGATCATCCCAGTTTCATTAGAAATGAATAACATAATATTTTAACATTTTTTCAAGGGTTTTAATTGTAAGTTATGCTCGACCTTCCGTCTGAGGATGAAATGAGGTGCTTAGTTTCACTTAAGTACCTACACCCTTTTGAAAAGCCTTCCAAAAACGAGCAATTAATTGGGTGCCTCTATTAGAAATGATGGTCAAAGGAAACCCATCAAGAATCACTATCTCTTTAATGTAGATCCTTGCAAAATCTTCAGCCGTGTAAGTGGACTTGACAAGAACAAAATGGGAAGATTTGGTCAAACTATCCACAATAACAAAGATTGATCATTTTGCCTCCGTGTTAGAGGCAACTAACCTACGAAGTCCATATTGATGGCTTCCCACTTGAAAGTAGGAACATCCAAAATATGGGATAAACAACCATGTTTAAGATTCTCAACGATAATAGGTTTTCAATTTGGACACTTAGCAAAAGACTCTGCTATGTCCCTTTTAAAAAAAAATTCACCAATAGATCTCTCTAACGCCACAATACACGTTGGTGACACCCAAATGTATAGAATAGCAAGAACTATGGGCTTCTTTAATATTTCGATATCTCAAATCCTCAATATTGGGTACACATAATCACCCTTGGTAACTCAGAACACCATCAACCCCTTCAGAGAATTACTCATTGAGATTATCATGTACAGATTCCATAAACTCCATTAATAGTGGATCAAGATGCTTCTTAGATTTCACTTCCACCACTAATGATGAGTCGGAATTATAATGGACCGTGAAACCACCATTTGTATATTCGTCTAACCGCACACCTAATCGAGCAAACTAATGAACATCTTTTAAAAGTTTTTTACTCTCTTCATCCGCAGGAGACACACTACCCATAATCATACGACTCAAAGCATCCGCAACCACATTGTCCTAGCAACAGTTCTAAAAGACACTCATGTCATAATCCTTCAATAATTCTAACCATCTTCACTATTGGAGATTCAACTCTTTTTGCGTAAACACATATTGGCGACTTTTATGGTCAGTAAATACATTTAGATGCACACAATAAAAATAATGTCTCCATATTTTCAAGGAAAAAATTAGAGCAGTTAACTCAAGGACATTAGTTTGATAATTTTTCTTATGAACTTTGAGTCGCCTAGAAGCATAAGAAATCATCATACAATGCTGCATGAGGACACATCCCAAGACCACTAAGGAAGCATCATAATATACTATAAAGACTTCATTGCCCTTCGGTATGGTCAATACTGGAGCGGAGGTAATCTTATCTTTCAAGTTTGTAAAACCTTTTTCACAAGATGGAGACCACTTAAACTTCAACTTCTTTTTGTTCAAGGCTTTCAAAGGAGAATAAAGTGAAAAAAAACCATCAACAAACCTTCTATAATGCCCAGCTATTCTTGAGAAATTTCTTATATCTTTGGGAGTCAAATGTTTAGGCCAATTTCTTACCGTATCTCTCTTCTTTGTATCAACCTCTAGACCACGATTGGATATAATATGGACAATAAAACAAGTGACCTAAACAAAAATTCAAACTTACTAAATTTGGCATAAAGTTTGTGTTCTTTGAGACTTGCAAGGCCAACCTCTAGTGACTCTCATGATCATCTTCATTCTTGGAGTATATCAAAATATCATCAATGAATACAATCACAAATGAGTCGAGGTAATCTCTTAAAACTCTGTTCATTAGGTCCAAAAACACTTCTCAGGCATTTGGTAACCAAAAACACATAACTAGAAATTCATATTGACCATATCTAATTCAGAAAGTTATTTTGGGAAACTCTTCACCTCTCACCCTAAGCTAGCGATATCCCAAACACAAGTCAATATTTGGAAAATAGATAAAACCTAGGATACTTGTTCATTATGGTGACCTTATTAAATTGGCCATAATCAATGCATATTCTAAAACACCCATCTTTCTTCATCACACACAATATCAGAGCACCCCATGGAGAAATACTACGCTGGATAAAACTCCTGTCTAGTTAATGATTGAGGTTCAGCTTCAACTCTTTCAATTCATCCAGAGCCATCTTATATGGAGGAATAGGAATGAAATTCGTATTCGGTAATAAATTAATGCCAAAAAAAAAATATCCCAAGATCTAAAAAAATAAAGAGTAGCACATGCATCAACCAATACATAAACATTAACTGAGAAAACTTGTAACATACCCGTCACAACGTCGGGAGAGTTCTCTTATTCACTCCTACCTTGAGTACATAGAAACAGTTCCTTTTGGGACCTTCAGAACTAGGAATGCTTTATTGAGATTAGCCATTCCCCTTACCTTGGCTTATCATATTAGGATAGTCTTTCACTATTTTGCCACCCTTGCAAAAATGATAGCAACTATTAGTCCAAACAAGACATTCACCAACATGTTTCTTACCACACTTACCACAAGTTAGTATCTGTTTTGGTTTAATAACATTTCTCTCCTTTTGATGTTTTGGATTAGAACATCTATCATTGCAATTCTTGTAGAATATAGAAGGAACCAAATTTTAAAACCTCTTATTGAACTTAGACTTGTATTTCACATCAAGCCTACTATTAGTAGAACTACTTTCAAAAGACCTTTCCTTCTTAGCTTCCTTATTATTCTTCCATAGACGACTATACTCAACCTTTTGAGCATGAACCATCAACCTGGAAAGTTCTGTATTGTCATGAAGCATTGATGCAAAAAATTCTCCTTTAAGCTCTTAGGTCATGCCCGTTACATAACTTCTCATTTCATCTCTAGCATTGGAACCAAACAAGAAGCATAGTTATGTATCTTAATGAATTTCAAAGAGTATTCATTAATACTAATTCCTTCTTGATGAAGGTTTGATAAACTCCTCTACCTTAGATTCCTTTTTCTCCCATGGGAATAATCAGTCAAAACATGCCCTTTTTAAGATTTCCCAAGTCATGGGACAACCACCTTAAGCCTACCCTTCCACTGATTGTACCACATCTGAGCCATGTTCTTGAGTTAATAAGAAGCAAATTCAGCCTTCACAGTAGTCTTGGGAGTGTTCATAATCTTTTAGTCCAAAGAAAATTGGAAGATTCATCCTCGTAAAATCTCTCAAACAGCTAGCCATAATTCGAGCACGTTGGTTATCTAGAGGAACAACCTCCTTGTTAGGTTGTGCCGTAATTGAAAGTGCATTGGTATTGATGGGTTGGGACATTTGAAAAAAGACTTCCCTCACTGCAACATCCATCATTGTAGGAGGATTAACCGATACTTGTTCGTTTGCAGCATCAAAGAGCATTTCGATTGCCTAAGGGAGTAGCTCACTTGTTCGCAATCTAATCTCAAACTCTTCTCGCGGTTGTCCTTAATGTGTTCATCTCCTAAAACCACAATAAATAAATTAGATGGTAAAAGACACATAGTGTAAAAACTTTAAAGGCACAACATAGAATTGTCAAGAAAGAGAAGACATCTAGTCATCACATACCCTCTCATTCATAATTGTGGCCTGCTTCACAATCATGAACAAGATACAATGTAATGTGGATTAGTGAGACATTGATCCTAATAATATTTAAACTGATCCTCTAATACATAGTTTGTCACACCTGGAGACTACACCAAAGAAGTGGCCGACGGCACCGTCCTACTAGAAGACTCAGAAAAGCCCTTAGCATTTGTCATAACATGTCATCACTTAAAATTGTAGAAAAATTAAAAACTTTTAATAGTATGTGAAGTATACTAAGACTTCATACTTAACATTCATATTAGCAAAAAATATTTTAAAAACTTGTCTCACATGTATATAACCATCTAAAGAGTATGAATCTAGACTTAGACAATATATAGTCAATATTCCATATAGGCCTTAATAAAAAAGAAACAAAAGAACTGAAATGGAAATAGAATATTCTTAAAACTATTAAAGTCTTCATAAGCTAGAATATGAAAGACAACATCCCCGAACGTGAGGATCTACTAATACTTTGAGAAAGGGTTCGAAGCTTCTTCAATTGACCTTCTTAAATTTTCAATGGTCGGACACTAGATTTGTACTAATATGAAGTAATTGAGTTAGTACGCAACATTTACTAAGTATAGGTATATGCACATAACATTTAAACACATGCATGAAAAACATCATTTACCAGTTCATTGAAAAGCATGCTAAGTTATATGAATGTCTTCAATGTACATAAATTAAACATCATCGTAGTACCTACTTAGGCTAATCACAAGTCATGCTTCAATTGAACTACATATTATATCACAAGCAATCGTAATTGATGTAAATGTTATGATCATAAAGACTTACTCAATATCATTTAGTATCTATGTTTATTCTTTTGCCTTAAACCAACAAATTACATAAAACAATAGTTGTAGTAACATCAATCAATAGTAATTAACACAAGAACTAGGTCAATTGCATTGTCACTATCCAATTAACAAGAATTCATAACCTAGGGTTAGGGGAAATAGGGTTCATCATGAATCATCAAGGTTTTTATGAAATCCCAAGAATACCTTACCCTTGTCAATCCATACATGAATTATAACAGATAAACCAAGTCTAATGATCAGTTCATACTTCACTTCCCAAAAATTCATTAACAAGATCCATGATTTGGGAAACTAAGGAAAGGAACATGATCAACAAGAATTTGCATAATTTAACATCAATTAATCAACAATCTATACTCAAATAGTCATCACAATTTATCATTAAATTGAAGTTTATAAGAAAACCCCTTAGAATTGCAAAACCCCTTTAAATTGGGTAAATTAGAAATAAACTTTGAAAGGAACTCTTAGGGAAAGGAATACCAAGAGTGAAGACCCCATACGTTAATGAAGAATAATCCAATAAATTGAAGTGAAATAATAGGGAAATTGACCTTCTCCTTTAAGCTATGTTCCTTCTCAAATGGAGGAAATTTAAGGAGAGTGAAAGTAGAGATATGTAACAACCCTAAAAATTACTATGCTAGGTAATGTCCAAGGTATCTAGAATGCCTAGATTAGTCCGAATTCACCGAGATTGATGCTCATAAAACGAGACCTCTGAAGCTCTACAAACTTAGGGAGTTAGTTGAGCTAGAAAATGTTGGGACCAGCCATGTAGGGCACCTGAATATGAAAATTTACCTAAATGAGTCTAAAACGGACTTAAAAAGGGTAATCTTATGTTCGTAAGGTCTAGGGGTAATATTTTCTTTTGAAGTCTATGTGTAGTTTGTAATTACTTTAGTTAATTAATTAATTAATTAATTAACATTGTTATGGGGAAATTTGGGTTAGTTAATTTATTGTATTTTGTAAATTAGTTAAATTAATTAATATTTTATTTTCTGATTTAATTAAAGGAAAATCTGATTTTTAATAATAATAATAATAATAATTAATAATAGGGAGTCCTAGTTTTACTAAGTCTCCACCTAACTCTCCTAATCTTAATCCTCTCATTCTCACGTCTTTCACTTTCATTCGAAGGTTTTTTATCATGAAAACAACTGAAAATAATAGTTCTTCCCTCTTGAAGAACTTACACACAAAAACTTAAACGAAAAGCTACGCTTGAAAGGAAACTCAATAACACTCTTTTTGATGGATTGGGTTTTGGATTTTGGTGGTGAGACAGTGTTGTCGTGGGAATAGGCAGCATTGAAACAAGTGTTCAAAAAAATTAAGGTATGGGTTTACTTCTCTCTTGGTTCCTTTTCCAAGAGACTTCTAAGTTCAGTTTAAATTTCAATCGAGAAACTAAGGTTGTCCCCGTTGCATGCCCTTGTCATTAGATCATTTGAAAGATTCAAAACATTGATTGGTATGTCTTCTGGTGGATAATTTTAGGTATGGTTATGAATATCTATTGAAATTGTGTTGTGATATTATAAGGAACAAAAAATGTATTACGAAAAAGTGTTTTACGTTAATTGTTTGAGCACGGGTGTGTTGTAAATTAACTATGTTTTTGCCTGAAATTTGTGTGTTATAAATGTTGTGTTTTTTGTATATGTAAAATGTTAAAAGTGCGATGTCACCTGAATTACTCCAATAAACAACATTAAATATTGAGAGGAAGGTGGATTCAAAGAGACCAAATTTCAGCTTGCTGGAAATATTTGTCTCTATAAAAAATATTGAAATGTTAGCTATGTTTTAAAAAATTTTAAAAATTGTGAGGTCATTGGGAATTGAACTCAAGACTTCACCCAATGCATATTACATAAAAAGTTTATGAGAAAAACTAAAAGAAAATTCAATATGGTAATTGGGGATTTACATTAAATGAGTTGAGTGGGGATTGAAACCACAACCTCTTGAATAGATGAGAGAGTAAGGTGAAAAATAAAATTAGGTGAGTGGGGATTGAACCCACAACCTCTTTGATCAGTGAGAAAGTTTAGAGAAAACTTAGAAGAAAACGAATGAGCTTGTGGGGGATTGATCGTACAATCTCATTTCCTTAAATGAGAAAGAGAGATGTGAAAAGAAAGAAAATATTATGGGGATGATGGGGATTGACCTAGGGTCCCCCAAATCTGAAAAATGCAACTACCAAGTTTAATATAATATTAAGTGTTGCTCAAGGGATTTGAAATCGGGTGTCCTTACCCAATTCCGTATTGACACATAAGTCGTACATGAAAATACTTAATTAGTATTGCCTCTATTATTAGAAATTGAGATCTTGGCATACCAACAAGATGCATAAGGCTTGTACCACATAATTTTGGGTAAGTATTAGTTACTTTGACGAATTATGAATTAAGCCTCATGGCTTGTACGTGTGGATCCACAAGTTCTGCGTACGTTTAAAAGTAAGCGAATCTAAGATGGATGTAATGAAATAATGTGAACCTAAGAGGTTTATGTAAGAGTGTGAAACATACTATAAGGCCAAGTGCATTGGTTTATGACTAAATGAACATTCGCGTAAGGGGAGTGCAGAATGATGTCAATTCAAATCTCAAGCATACTCCAAAATAAAGTGTTAAGAATGAATTCATAGTTAATATGTAAAGAAAATAGTGACTACATAAGTATAGGCTAATGCAAGTGAGATAAGCTACTTCTACACCTAAAAATCAATGTTACTAAATAATGTTTCTAGGAGAGTATATATATACTTAATTATGAATAAGTAAAGAAAGAGTGGCTACATGAGGATAGGCTAGTACAAGTTAGATATGTTGTATCGACGCCTAGAATCAATGTCCCTAAATGTAAACTCCAACAGAGCATATGTATGTTATACGATGAACAAATAATGAAAGGTTAGTAAAGATGAAATAAAAAGATGTTAAGAGAAAACAGGGTACCTCAATAATATTAGGCTAGTGCATGTGAAAAATGTTGTACCCACGCTTATATAAGGTTACAAAAGGTACTTACCTTAAAGAGTGATGAATATTAAGAGACTACTCTCAATAACACTCTATTTGTAAGTGTAAGGACAACTCACACTTAATACATAATGAAGAGATGAGAAATCATTTAATGATCTATGATTCCTCATGGTAGAAGCCAACTTCTATGGTGTAGGAGATGAATGTAATGTAACTTTACATTGAGCACTTATAGTCTAGATATGAGTCGTGATTACTTCTTTTGGGAAGGCAAAGGTTCATGTAATTCTTATGAGATGAGACTATTCGTCCAGACGGTTATGGTTATCCTTTAATCTCCTAGTCTTTGAACTCATAATATAGGGTTATAGCAGGATTTGACTCCCTGTATACGCTAGCATGTTTTTTGTAACTCTGGTCGGTGATTCCACCTCTTTTCACTGTGTGGTTAAACACAGGAATTAATGATACTCACATGATCTATCTCAGTTAATTATAAAATTCCAAAGTAAGAATGAGGCCATCCTCAAGTAATGCACATAATGAAATGAACAATACCAAAGGTGTTTAGGTAGGATAATCAAGAGGTGAGTTAGATTTAAGTAATGATACCATGGTATTCTTGGTCATTGCACAGAAAACACGACAAAAGGCGTAACTACATCCTAGGTATAGCTGGTATTTACACTAGTATAAGAATGAAGAAAATGATGTATGTATGAATCAATAAAGCAGGCTCTGTTTTTTGTAATTGAGGCTCCCTAGTTGAGGTACCATATGTTTAGCCCTCATTTGGGAAGTCTTAATGTCATGTCCATGATTCCAAGGTCTCATGGCATATGAAGGAATGATATGAACTATGTGATATGATATGTACAATATGTTATGTGGTATTTCCAAAATCATATATATGATGACGCATGTTACTCTCATAGCATGACATTCCTAATCCGATTGTGCAAGTTCAGTGACTTGACTTTCCATGACTCATATCATTAGGAGAGAGATCTAGTTAATCATGCATGTGCTTAACGTCTTCTTGCATATACCTATATTTCGTACAAGTGTGTCCTAATCCCATACAATTCGCTACTTTTAGGTGTAGGTGCAGGTGAACTCTAGAGCTTACGAGAATACGCTGAAGATATCCAGACGTGAAGCAGTCATCTAGACTTTGTAGACCCTCTTGCTTTCGAGGATGCCTATATTTTATATTTTAGATGAGATGTATGCATGATCCAGTGGAATATGTTCCACTAGTATTTCTTTCCCAGTTATATTCAGATATTGTATTGGTGCCACTTTCGTAACTATATATTTTTTATACAGTTATCACTATGAAACGCATATGAGTTTATAAAGATAGTATTATACGAGTTTAATATTTCTCACTATGAACTCTAGTAAACAAAAAGTTCAAATTTTGCCACATAAATATACCTAAATTATGTAACAATGACGTATGTATGATTTTCTGCGAACTTAAAGAGGTCAACGATGCTGGTTTTTTCTAGGGTCTAGACTCTGGTCTTGACAAGAGAGGTGAGTGATATTGGTAATTGGGTTTGGAGTTAGTTATAATGGCTTAAAAACAATCCTAATTCAATATATAGTCATCCCCTAAATTACCCAAAACACACCTCACTTAAATGGTCTCTTTGGAAAGTCAAAATGTCAAAAATATGATTTTATAGGATCTGGGAAGTTGCTCCACGTTGCAGGGACAACATGTATTTTTTTTTTCAAAATTAGACTGAATCAGTGAGTTCTGTGTTGTCGCGCAGCATCCAGTGATTCTTAACATCCGCAGGATGCATTGGCTGCCTGCCCACCTATATTGGGGTCCTCTTCAAGGACCCTTCGGGGAGTCCTTCACGTTTTGTTATTTGATTTTTAGGAACTCTATATCACACTTTACCTAACCAATGTATTTTTACATGTATTAGAATTTACTGGGCCCTCCAAAACCTTCACCAAACATAGCGACACCAACTACTTCAATTTAGATAGTTTGAGGGCGTCATGGACATTCTTTGACGTCATAGCTCTAAAACTTCTATAATGAGTTATAAACAATATTTAAGGTCTTAAAACAGTACCAAAACTTTTAAATACTTATTTCAGCCTCTATGGTAGCTCTCGACTTTTTGAAGTGTTACATTATGCCCCCCCCCTCCTTTAGGAACATTCGACCCTGAATGACACTAAACATTTAAAGGGATGGGATAGTCTCAAGACTAGTAACCAATGCACATATTCCATATCAATAACAACTTCCATATGACTTACAACTCAAGGAGTTTTACACAATTCCATTAGACACATAATCATGGCATTGACCCATATGATCAAAAACATCAATTTTTACCCTTAGAAGTTCAAAGTCTCAACATGAGGAATTTCTTATTACAACAACAACATGAGCTAAACATATCATTTAGGAGTAAATTATGTCAATGTTTCTATCTCGAATACTGATACGCTCAATATCACATATGAAGGCAACAACATACCGAAGACACAATGAAATGCAATTCAAGCAAAAGAGCATTTTTTTCCACTTAGTTCCTTTAAACAAAAACCTTTTACCATAGTAGGAATAACTAACCATAGAAAGAAAATAGATGAGGAAAGCGTAACATCATGTCGGCCTCGACCTCCCATGTTACTCCCTCAACTAGGTGGTTCATCCATAATAGGTTTCGGATGCCACCACTTTGTTCCTAAACCTCCTGACGTGACGATCAAAGATTTGAAGCGAAACCTCCTTGTAGGAGAGGTTCCCTTTCACTCCAAGACCTTCAGTAGGAAGAATTGAATTTCGGTCAGCGATACACTACTTAAGCATAGAAACATGGAAAACCATATAAACCAAAGCCAGTTAACTAGGTTATTTCAACACATAGGCAATATCACTAACCCTTTGCAAGATTTTATAGAGACCCACATAAGGAGCACAAAACATCCCTTTCTTTCAAAATCTAACCACCCTTTTCATAGGCGAAATTTTCAAGTACAGCTTATTGCATTCTTCACATTCTAAATCCCTTCTCCTATGATCGGCATAATACTTTTGCTGGCTATAGGCTGTTTGCATGTGATTTATAATGATAAGAAAATTTTCCAAAGTCTTTTAAATCAAATCGGGACCCAAAAAATAAGATTCACCCACTTCAAACTATCCAATTTGACATCTACACCTCCTAACATACAAAGCTTCATAAGGACCCATAAATATGGATTAATGGTAGATATTGTTGTAAGCGAACTCCACCATAGGCAAATACTTATCGCAGTTTCCATTGAAATCAATGATATACGCCCTAAGAATATCCTCAATGGTTTGAATAGAATGCTCTGCTTGACCACTCATTTGGGGATGAAAGTGGTGCTTAGCTTCACCTTGTTAACCATCCCTTTTTGGAATGACCTCTAAAATCTAGATATGAATTGTGAACCCTATCCAATATGATGGATAATGGAATACAATAGCGACACAAAATATTATCATTGAAGATCCTTGCATAATGTTCCGTCTAATAGGTAGACTTGATCAGAATAAAACGAGCGGATTTGATCAACCTATCAGCAACAACCCATATGAAGTCATATTGTTTTTGTGTCCGACGCCAACCTACCACAAAATCCATATTGATGTCTTCCCAATTCCAAGTTTGAACTTTGATTTTTTGAAGTAAACTACCCGACTTTGATTTTGATGTGTCCTTCTTCAGGCATTCCCACCGAAACACTTCCCCAAGGTAATGCTTCATCTTTGCCGAACCCAGATGAACAATTTTATAGGAACCATGAGCTTCTTCAAGAGTCCGTTTCCTGAAACAATCTACACTAGGAACACACAACCTTCCTTGATACCTCAAGACACCATCCTCCCCTGACGAGAATGACTCTTTAAGCTTGCAAAGAACTGATTCCATCAACACAATCAATGGTATCAAGGTGTTGTTTGGACTTCACATCAACTACAAAAATAATCCAAAGTTATTATTGACTATAAAACCACCATTCAAAGAATCTTGTAATTTAAAACCCAATCTAGACAACCTATGAACATCTTTAACAAGGTCTTTCTTAGCTTACTCAACATGAGAAACACTACCTATGGTCATACGACTTATAGCATCCAGAACCACATTAGACTTTATGGGGTTATAGAGAATAGTCATGTCATAATGTTTCAACAATTCCAACCTTATTTTTTATTAGATATTCAACTCATTTTGTGTAAACACATGTTGAAGACTCTTGTTGGTGGTATACATTTCGCTATGAACACCACACATGTATGGCCTCCATATTCCAACCATATTTTTTATCAGAGTGGTTTTTTTACATTGATGTATTCCCATATGCGGTTTTTTGTATCTTTTGGCAGCACATGCCAACTAGTGTACATCAAGTTGATGAATCTAGGATTCCTTGTAATTGTTCCTATAAAGTTTCTTAATTGTGACCATATCTTATTAGTTGGTCCAACCCCTTGTACTTTATCAAATTTCACCTCCTTTCTTTCTTCCAAAATTCTTGCATGAATATCCTTACATGTTGTATGTCCTCGAACTTTTTGTGGCTTTGACATTTCTAGATTGATGTAACAGACATGAAATAAGATATTTCTTTTATAATTTGTTCTAAATCTTACAAGGTTTAAAACATAACTTTTATACTAAAATCAATGTCAATTTCCTCTTCGACATCAGATTTATCTTTGCTGAATTCTTCTTGTTCCACACGATCATCCAATCCTTTGTTATGTTCATGAATAATAGGAGTATGTATAAATTCGACATCACATGTTGTGTTGTTGTCACGTTTTGTTTCATCATCTTTGTGTATCCCTTGATCTTTTAGAAACTGATCAAGAGTACTAGCTTGTATGACCGGCTTCCTCTTTACCTGTTTGCAATTCGGTAGTTCAATAATAGCATGTCGTGCCTCTCCATTACCTAGTGTATTTCCAGTCACATGTGCTGAAGGAGTAACATCTTTCTTGATGACGTATGGAACCTAGAGTTATTCATAGGAAGTTTAGTTCCATTATCTTAAGTGGACTCTTCAAATTTAAATAACCTCTGCTTAGTTTGTCTTTTCCCTGCAATCATATGTGAGGTTCTAAGCTCTTCCCTTGAAGACGATTGAATGACTTATTTGTGCACAAGTAATTTACTCTTTCCTTGTTGTGGAATGAATTCCTCAAAATTCTTTCTTTTATGTGGTATTGGTGCCTGCTCTTTCTTAGCTTTATCATTGCGTTCATTTGCAAGTTGTTTTCTCTTAATATTGAATTTGTTGGCCAATTCAGCACTTGATCGGTATTGCATATCAACATCCATATTCTTCAATGGAGTTTGAGCTTTGTTTGGATTCAAACCCTTTTTCTTTAGCATTGTTGATTGGTTCATTCTATTTGCTTTGTTTAAATCTCTTCAATTTGTTTCCCAATAGTAAGTAAACCTACAAAATAATAAGATTTTTTAAGTGAAAGAAGTAGCAACAATTTAATTTTGATATAAGGTTGACAGATGGATAGCTTATTATAGTAGATTGCAACATTTGAGTTTCTAAAATTTTCAGAATGTCTACAATTTCCAGAACATCCCAAACATCCTGAATTTCCTGAATTTATATATTAAAGTACTGTATAATATTGCAAAACTCATACAAAAAAGTAATGTAATTACAGAACTCATTTTCAATCACATAATAAGTCAAACACACATACAATAAATAAAGAACACAACAATCTTTGTCTGAGGCTTCTGATGGCCCCTCTCTGTAACATACAAACATAATAGTACATTGTGGTTAAATGTTGAATGAAGACTCCTAACAGCTCTATATTTGCATTCCTATTATTTCAATAGTTTAAACTGAAAAATAGTTTTAGCCCGACATGACCATCCATGTTAGTTAAAGGCAGTAATGTAAAAAAATCATGAAATTGATTCAGTACTCACTGGCACAACGATTATCATAAGTAACCTTAGCCGTTATAATCTTTCTAACATGTACACACTGTTCCACTATGTCATTACCCTTAATTTATGAGAAACAATGTGCATATTACAATTGAGGAGCTACTTGGGTTAAAAATTATTTAACCGAATCATACTGCACAAGTTGCTTGGGTTAAAAAATTCATCGAAAAATTTGTCATCAAGATACAGAGGGCAGTTTTAGTTTACAATGGCAGCAACATAGACAGATCAACTGTTTTGAAGATGACAGGAAAGAACTAAAACGAGACTCGGTTAACTTTAATAAAACAGATCGAATCGATCATAACATCTAAGAATCTAATAATCAATAATCAGTACATGTTCATCAAATAAATAATAGTCAGAAAAGAAACTAACATAAATCGTATCAACTAAGACATTGTGAAACAAACATACTCATTTATGTGCACATTGTTCCTTCATATCATCACAATGTAGTTAAGATAATGATAATCCTTTTGGTTTATACCATGCAGAGGATAAAAACAGAGTAAGTTGTCTAAGATGGTTTGCACTATGTCATATGTGAACATCCATACGTACAACAATCTATGTGCAACCCTATAATGAGTAAAGGAGCTAAAAGAGGAGGTAGACCTAAAATCATACACGCAGAGTAAGAATCTCTCATATAAAGGATTCATATATAAAATACCAACTAACTGAAATAAAGCGTAATTGTTGATACACTTTAATTAAGTTTGGTATTTGTCATAAGACTCATTAGTCTGCATATAGACTTAGATAACAATGTGCATGTTGTATTTCAGACTTAAAACTCCTCTTCTTTTCATTTTCAGACTCATCTTCAAACTCATCTTAAAACTCCTCTTCATACTCGACTTCAAGTTGTTGATTGACAAATTCCTCCACAGGCACATCAATGATTGTTTCTTGTAAATCACTCCTTCTTAAGAGTACTTCACCATTATATTTTGGTATAGATGGACTCTTCGAATATTCAGATGGCTCATTTTAATAACTTTGTGGGAGATTAGGTTCAAATCATCACCCATGTTAAACAAGTATCTTGGAACAATCTTCATAACATAATTCTCGGAGCTCAAATTTTTGTAACATTATACTTTCTACTTGAGGATTATTCTTTCTTTATTTTCTGCTATTTCTTACTACCAATAACAGAATAGAATTAGAAGATTTGTTTTTTAGTATGGACAACCTATTGAGTTTTGGATATTGCTGAATGTGAGGGGAGTTTTAGAAAAATTAGGAGAAGTCAGTGCAAATAAAATGGAGAGAAAGTTTTGTATGATGGTAAAGTTTGTCCTATTTGATAAGCTAGATTTAACAAAAGAGATATAGCTTGTAGCTTTCTAATTTCATTACATGTCATGTTTTTGCAAATAGAATAGAATAAATAGAACTGTAAATATAGTCTATGGTCAAGTGCTATAAAACTATTTTTGGATGATGCTAATGTCGGTTTCTACGTCTGTCCTTTTGATGAAGTTAACAACTTCATTATCAACCTTTTCCTCACTGACTTTATGTTTCTCCTTCCAATCAACTTCAATGGTTCTGTCATGCTCCACAAAGTGGGCTATTTTACGAGCTTCAGGGGGGGGGACCTATGGTGGTATGCACCAACACTTTTTCTCTGTGACATCAGTTGATAAGATGCCTTTCCCTTTAGACTATGTAAAACTGTGGATATTTCAGCTAGTAATGAACACGAATAAGCCTACTAAAGAGATTAAAATATATTTATTCTTTTGAAATTTTTGAAGAATAAACATGTTGTAATTTGTATGCTTCCAAGTTTGAAACTTGTGACCATATATTTTAGACTATAGTCTATTCATCTTAGGAAACAATGCTTCCAAGAGAAAAAATGATGTAATTTCCAGTGTGATAGGGGTGGCAGGGAGAGTGCAAACAAAACGTTGGGGTGGTGAGAGCAAGGTCTTAATAGTATTGGGTGTTGAGTTTAGAGTTGATATAGCTCGCCTCGTGAACGGAGAAGGAAAATCCATGGAACATTGTTCCCCCTTGACACGTGGGTTCTCTTTTGACTAACAATAATGAGTTATGACCCATTAATTTCTTATCCATAGATATGAAATTACAAAAAGATGTAACGTAAAACATGAGAACTAGCAGTATAACTTAGGTATTACGATATATAGTGACCACTTGGCATTTGCTTAGCTTATCAATACTAAACTGTCTCTCATGTAACACATTATCATATGGTCCCTACCCCTCTCTGCATTTTTTTTGCAAACAAAGAATCTAAGCAAAACATTTGACGACCAACGTGGATTACCCTACACCTGCTGACTGATAATTTTATCAATTTATATAAACCAGCTAACAGACAATATAAATGCCTTGGTCTATACAGTCTTAGATTACTAAATGCTTTGGTTGTTTAACTTAATAAAGAAAATATCCACTTTTTATTTTTATCTAAACTTGTAAAGTTCACCATTTACTACATTTGTAGCTTAAGAAATTTGGTCAAGTTATTGTAAAAAGTTGTTTTCAAATAGATAAGCATGCAATATTTGAAAATCATTTCTCTCTGTTGATTTTTTCTAGTCACCTTTGATGACTTCTTGTTCTATGGATGTGGAAATACTTTGTTTAAATTTATGTGGACTTAATCTTTGATAAAGTAGGACTGATAAGGAATCATTGCTTCACAAGAATGTTGGCTTTACCGGTGGTTTAAACCATGTTCTTTCTAAACACTAAGGTACTACCAGGTGTAATAAAAAATCAATGTTGAAGAAACATATGATGAAATACTTGTTGAATTTCAAAATTGCTCTGAATGAATGTTTACTTACATGATCTTCAGTTTCTCACGATATACTTTTTGGTAATGAATTAAATTCAAGTTTCATTTTTGTGTTGAATTAGATTCAAAATACTTTTCTGATTTGGTGTTTTGACTTGCTTACTCAGTTGCATGGTTAAAACATAAGAAGATAAATCCACATCCTTTAAGTTTCTGAAATACAGTAAATGGATTTATAAGAGAACTTTAAGGCAAACAGAACGTATAGGACGTACATAAAATATAAACACGCTTAAAAATTCTTCTACTAATTTGACCTTGGAAACATGTCTGGAAAACTAGGAAACCCCTAAAAGTGTCATGTTTCCCTTGGACAGCCTTGAAGGAAGCATGTCTAACACAAGACAACCTCAGGAAAAAAAGGTGTAATACTTATCAACAGATGTGTCATGTGCAACAAAACCAATGAGAGTGTTAATCACCTTTTTTTTGCACTGCCCTGCAACAATTAGCTTATGGTATTATTTTTACTCTATATTTGGTCTATAATGGGTAATGCCCTACAACATGAACTATGCTTATGCCAGCTGGATATTGTGGAAAGTTGACAAATCCATCAGAAAGATCTAGAGAATGATCCCAACAACCATTTTTTGGAGCATATGGAAAGAGAGAAACAACAGATGCTTTAATGGAATATCAACCTCTTTATGCACTCTTAATGCCCAATGTCTATTTAGTTTATTTAGCTAGCACTTTTATGCCAATGTAAACATTGTGGATAACCTTTTTGATTTTGTTAGTTCCCTATCTCTAGTAAAGTAGAGTACCAGGGTTCCCTATGGACTGTTTCACAAGTTTTTGCCAAGCTAGCTCCATTTTTTCTGTTTGGAACAGCTTCTTTGCACAAGGTGCTTTTGTAGCTTCGCATCTTCTTGATGCTTTCTAATATCATTTAATTACTTTATCAAAAAAAATATTGAAAGTAGAAAAAGAACCAAAAAAATTAAACACGTAGAAACAATTGCATTAATAAGGAATTAAGTTATACACATTAACAATTAAAGCATGTTACGCTATCATTGTAGTTTTACCAGTTATAGAAAGGTAATGAAATGTGCACCAATCAAACTTATCATACCCAATTACTTGTTATTGTAAATTATAAGAAATTATGTACTGTCCAGCTCTTGTAAAACACTCTCACAAGTTACTGCTCCCTCTCTACCCCTTCTAGACTTCAAAAATATATCCTATATCGTCTATCCCTAAGGCATATGATTCATTTTCTATATAGTGCAACTCAAAATACAAAGAAAGTATAGCAAATTCATAATACGAGGTGATCCGAAACAACTAATAAATATTCAACTTAAGTTTCTTATGTACACTTGAAAATGCACTAGTGAAACAACAAAATTACTTCTAACACTTCAAGGCATGTAGTCAAAAAAATAAAAATATTACAAGCGAATAGCTACAAGACATAATCAATGTGGTTAACAAATGAACAAACCAAGCTTAAGGTGAGCACAACTATGAACTCAGGAAGACTAAAAAACAGTGACATTAAAACAGACATTAAAACTTTTTAAATTCATGTAGAGTAGATACTTACACTTGATGAAATCTATATTAGGGAGAACATATCGTAGGTATCGCCAGCTTCAAGAATTTAGTTCTTCGATGAAAGACGACTTAGCTACAACTCAATTCTTCATATAAAGGCGACTTAGCTTCAGCTTGTACATTCAACATTGAAGCGCAAAAACTAGTGAGTGAAAGATAATCTGCCCATTTATACGTAATACAACTATAAACTAAACTCCCACAATAAACAAAATTCGTATCAATAACACAAGAACATAAAAACACTAACATCAATTTTAGACTGAGACACAAGCATATCAAAATCTTAATGCTATAATTTAGAATTTGAAGGTAAAATCTCTTACCTGATAAACTCGATTCCAACAACATAATACCTTAAGACATGAAGCATGTTGATTTGTGAATTATTTTCTTTCAATTTTCAAAAGGAAATCTGATGGAACAGCTGTTAACCCAGAAATCATTAAAGAAAATCGTCTTCTTCAGCTCTCCAATCTTGAACAATGAAGCTGAGAGGAAAATCTTCTTCCTCAGTTCATGTTCATAGAAATCGCAGTGCTCTTTGATTTTTCAGCTGAAAATGGTGTTCTTCAATTGAAGTTTAATAGAAATGTGACGAAAATTGTAGTACAAACATATTTCTTCCGTTCTTCGATTCTTCTTCAGTTCAGGCGAATGGTATTCTTAAGCTGAAAATTAAAGCTTCGGATGAAGTTTTAGGAAATGTTGCCTTTTTTTATTTCTTTAATGTTTTATTCTTTTTAATTTTTCTTTAATGTTTTAGTTTTTTGGCCAAATAAAAATGGGAGGGAGATGAAATTCTTATGTTAAAATGTTGGAGGGAATATAAAATTTTGGTGAAAACACTAAGGCCACATTTTTAATGTGTTGTATTTACAATTATAAAAATAACACACTTTACAAGTATGGCCATTCATGTAAATAGTTGTTGCAAACTATAACAACACTTATAAAGTGTAGGTTATCCCATTAAAGAGTACACTTTAGATGTGTTGCTAAAATAAATGTAGCAAATAGTCAAAAATTTTGGCTACACTTTAAAAGTGGTCCTAAAAGTATTTTAGACAAAACTTTATAAGCGTTGTCCAGATTTAGTGTTGCCGTAGACCAAAAATGGTGTAGTGCTTATAACATTTACATCTTAAGCTAACATCTCACAATCATAATCAAGACATTTAAATTCATCATCGTACACTCATATCAGTCCTAATACAAGGAATACTCCAATACAACATCATGACCTAATCACTATTAACAATAATTTGATGTAAAGGATAGAGATCGTAAGACTTACCAAGTCTTCGTCATAGTTCATCATCAAGGTCTTACCATAAACCTCCAATCAACCCAATTTGGGTATACATCATCATATGATAATAATCAACATGATAACAATGCTAGGAGAAGCGCTACGTCATTATTCAATTTACACCAAACTTCCAAACCTAGATCACCTTCTTAAGAACTAGTATCAAAACTACAATTAACACTAACTAGTTCATATTTAAGATAAAAACTTTATCTAATAGTCATTCAACAAAAAACAAAATTAATTGAATAAAGTACAATCTAATTCATGTTAAGATCAAACCTACGTTAAGGGTTAAGGGTCATCTTCTATATACTAGACCAATCAATCAAGATATATCATAAATAGGTCGGATTACATGTTAATAAATTTATATTATACAATAGAAAACATAAACAAACATATTCATAACATAACATTCGATATTGAGAAAGACATATATGAAAACTCACCTTCTGAAAATAATTTGAAGGAACCCTTTGAAGAAAGTGGTCTCAAAGATGAATTGTTTTCGATACCTCAATGTTTGATGAACAATTTATGGTCATATCGTCTCTTTGCAATCCCTAAATCCCTCCCCTAGCTTCTTTTCAATGGTGTCTTCCAATAGAGTGGGAAAGAAGAGAGAAAGAAGAGAGTTTTATGTTGAGAGTTGTAATTATACTAATGCGGTTTGGATATTTATATGAGGAGGTAATTAAGTAATAAGACATTACTTAATCCCTAAATAACCACCAAACCCTTCAATTAATTAGTAAAGACTAACTTGAAAACGTGCAAGAATAAAAGACCACTTAAAAACAAAACCTCATCGATGTCTCCTGGCTCAATCGATGGACAAGCACACCTTAGGTGATGCACGCCCATCAATGTGTTTAGTGTGAAATCTATCCTCTTAAAGTAATTGTTTAAGTGTCGGTCGATGGTTGGCATCGACGCCCAGTTGATCAACATACGCCCCGTTTGTACCCTTTCATTGGTGCACACTGCCTTGGCAGTGTTGACTCAACTTGCAAGGGTTTTCCTCAAAGCCCCTTGGTTAGTCCATCGGGAGTCTTACCTGTAAGTTTCGACCATTAATCAACTTAAACACATGTTGGACACCTTTCCCCTAATTTTGGAATCCTAAAAACTAGTCAAATAGTCTAAGGAAAGCTAGCACCTCCTTGAATTACTTTCGTGATGTCATGGCCGTTTTTGGACATTTTTGTTTCTAGACACTCTAAATGACTTATAAGCATTAAAATAGACATTAAACAGTGTCTAGACCTCATGAAATTATATGTTTGGTTTTAGAACATGTCTTGAATTTTATAAGTGTTACATTTTTCCACCCTTGGGAACATTCATCCCCGAGTGACATTAGAATTCTTTAGAAGGAAGGAATTGACTCCAGAATAGAAGCCCAACCAACAACAATACATAAAAAAAGTCAATCATATCACTTACAGAAGGCAATTCAAAAATTCAATTACCATATCTAGGCTGGACATTTCATTATGTGAAATATCCTTATCACAACAACAAGAGCTCAACATAGCATTTATGAGTCAATAAGTCAAAAGTTCAACTTACTAACATGCTAAATGTCATTTCATAAAGACTTACCATATAAAAATGCACAAGATAACTCAAACAAGTCAAAGTTTAAAATTTTAAGTTCAAATGCACAACTTCACTATAAGTCACTGTAAAGCTTTTCAAAAATGTAGACATTTCAAGACTTCACTAAAATAAAAGCAACTTCCATTTTTTTCCATTATTGCCATCATATTTAAGAACAACTATCCTTAGTTATCAAATAAATGAGGGTAACGGGACTTCATGTTGGCTTCCGCTTCCCATGTTGCACACTCAACTTGGTGATTCTTCCATAACACCTTTGTTGAAGCAACCTCTTTATTCCTTAACTCTTTGACGTGCCTATAAAGAATTTGAACCGGAACTTTCTCATAGGAAAGGTTATTCTTCATACCAAGACCCTTAATAGTAATAAAACAGTCGAGATCGCCGATACGCTTCATAAGCATGGAAACATGGAAAACTGTATGAACTTATGTCAATTCACTTATAAGTTTCAATTCATAGGAAACCTTACCAACCCTTTGCAATATTTCATATGGACCCACATAAGGAGGACTAAGTTTCCCCTTCATGAAAAATATAACCACCCTTTTCATAGGTGAAATTTTCAAATACACCCTATCATTTTTATTAAAGTCAAAATACCTTGTCCAATGATCGACATAAAGCTTTTGCCGAATATAGACCATTTGCAATCAGTTCTTATGATATGAACTTTCTAATCAAATCGAGACAAAGAAGCGGTGGCTCACACACTTCAAACCATCCAATAGGATACCTACACGTCCGACCATACAAGTCTTCATAAAGAGACATGGAGATGGATGGATGAATACTATTATTATAAGACAACTCAACCTAAGGCAAATGTTTAGTCCCAATTTCACTTGAAATCAATAATACAAACCCTAAGCATGTCTTTAAGGGTTTGAATAGTACTTTCCGCTTGACCATCCGTAAGGAATGAAATGACCTCCAAAACTTCTTGGAATGACCTCCAAAACCTAGATCTAAATTTTTTCCCCGATCCGATATAAAGTATAACTGAATACCATGGCGACACACAATATCCTCTATGAATATCCTAGAATAATCATCCATCGAATAACAAGACTTAACAGGAATAAAATTAGCGGACTTGGTCAACCTATCCACAACCACCCACATAGAGTCATATTTCCTTTGAGTCCGAGGTAAACCCAAAACCAAATATATATTGATGTCTTACCACATCTAAGTGGGAATTTGGGTTTCTCGTAGTAAACTACCTAATTTTTGATGTACGGACTTCACTTGTAGGAAATTTGGACATTTAGTAACAAATTCCACTAAATCCTTTTGTAAACCTTCCCCAAATATACTTTACTAAGGCCATGATACCGGATGAATGGAGTAGTGGGACCATAGGCTTCCTCAAGGATCCGATTCCTCAACGCATCCACCTTGGGAAGACACAATCTTCATTGGTACCTTAAAACACCATCCCCGCAAGGAGAATTCCTCATTAACCTAGCCAAGGACTGATTATTTAAATTTTATCAATGATTTATCAAGGTGTTGTTTCGACTTCAACTCAACTACCAATAATGACTTGAACTTATGATGGACCACGAATCCACTATTCCAAGAATATTCCTACCTCACACCAAACCTAGAAAACCATTGAACTTCCTTCACTAGGTCTTTGTTGGCTAAATCTATGTGAGCCACACTAACAATAGTCATACGACTTACAACATCTGCAACAACATTTGCCTTGCTGGGGTGATAGAGGACACTCATGTCGTAATCTTTCAACAATTCTAACCACTTTATTTGTCGGAGATTCAACTATTTTTGGGAAAACACATACTGGAGAGTCTTATGGTCAGTATACACATAGACATGGAAACCATAAAAGTAATGCCTATATAGTTTCAAGACAAATGCCATGGCCGCAAATTCAAGGTCATGAGTTTGATAGTTTCTCTCATGCACATTAAATGTCCTAGAAGAATAGGCTATCACCTTCCCATGTTGCATAAGCACACACGCTAAACCTCCTATAGATGCATCACACTACATAACAAAACCCTTTGTACCCTTCTTTAAAGTCCACACCAGAGCACACGTAAACCTATTTTTCAACATTTGGAAAGTTCTCTCACATGCATCCGACCATTAAAATTTCATATAATTTTGGGTCAAAGTAGTTAAGGGACATGCAATGGATACAAAACCCTCAAAAAACCTCAGATAATAATCCGCTAAACCTAAGAAACTCGTAATGTCTGTGGGAGTGAATAGTCTAGGGAAATTTTTCCCGCCTCAATTTTCCTTGGATCAATCTCAACTCCCTCACTAGAGATTATATGACTAAGAAATGTCACCGACCTCTACCCAGACTCATATTTGACATAATTGTCAAACAATTGATGTTGTTGAAATACTTGCAACACTACCCTTTAATCATTCATGTGGTCACCCTTATTTTTGAATATACCAAGATATCGTCAATGAAGACAATTACAAATGAGTCTAGGTAACATCAAAACACCCTATTCATGAGGTCCATAAACACCGTCGGAGCATTAGTGATACCAAAATACATTACTAAGAACTCATAATGACCATATATAGTTCAAAATGTTATCTTTTGTATATCCTCACCTCTCACCCTAACTTGGTGATACCCTGACATTCAATATATTTTAGAAATGTAGCTTACCCCTTGCAGTTGATCAAACAAGTTGTCAATCCAAGCATGAGGATATTTTTTATTTCTTAATACATTATTGAGTTGTTGGTAATCAATACACATTCTTAAATACAAATCTTTCTTCTTCACAAAAAAAATCGCAGCACCCCATGGAGAAATACTAGGTCTTATGAAGCCTTGGTCTTGTAGATCTTTGAGTAAGTTGTACCTTAAACTCTTTCACTTCAGCTAGAGCAATACAATAAAGAGGAATTCAAATTTTTATTTGTAACCGGTAATAAGTCGATGCGAAAATAAATTTCCCATTAGGGAGGAATATCGAGAAGATCATGAGGAATGACAATTCACTCACTACGGGGACCGACTTAATGGGAGAAGTATTGGATTCTAAATCTTGTACTCTTACAATATGGTATAAAAAATCTTTAGAGATCATTTTGCATGTTTTTATACATGACATTATATGACCTCTAGCAATAAAATTTCCTCCATTCACTATACAACATGTTAATTTGGAAAGTTAAACTACACCACCCTTGTACTACAATCAATAGAGGCAAAGCAAGTATGCAACCAATCCATACCCAATATAATATCAAAATTAAGCATATGAATTTTTACCAGGAAAACATAAGAAAATCTATTAAGCAACGTTATTGGATAATCTCTATACGCCCTCTTTGCAACAATTCACTCACCCACCGGTGTAGACACTTTAAAAGGTTCATGCAAAATATCGGGGAGAATGTCAAACTTTTTTGCTACTAGAGGGGTAAAAAATTGATAAAGTAGCACTGGAATCAAGTAAAGCAAATATATCAATGGAGAAGACTTTTAACATACTTGTCACCACGTCAGGAGAAGTCTCATGCTCACCCCTAGATCGAAGAGCATAGAAGACACTCTTCTTTTGAAGATCATTTGAACCACTTTCTTCAGCTTGACCACCCTTTTCTTAACCCTTCATATTGGGGAAATCCATAACATTGTGGCCAATCCTGCCAAAACAAAAACAATTCCAGTCCCAACCAAGGATTCACCAGAATGACTTTTTTCACACTTGGCCTATGTAGGCTTCTGATTGGGTGAGTTTCAACTCCTTCCATTTTATGATCTAGGTTTAGTCACCTCATCTTCACAAGCCTTAGGGAACTTGGATGGAACATTATTAGAAACCCTTTTCTTAAATATAGTCTTGTATTGTATCTTAAACCTATTTTTTAAAGAACCTCTCTTACAAGATCTTGCCTTCTTATCATCATTACTCTTCTTCTTAGATCTTGCCTCTTCCACTTGTCTAGCATGCACAATAAGATGAGAAATGTTCAAAGTGCCTCATTTCACCAATAAGATCAAAAACTAAATAATTAGAATATTCTGAGAGTTTAGTGAACTTCAAGGAGTATCCATGAAGATTCATACCTCCTTGATGAAGGTTGATGAACTCCACCACTTTAGCTTCACTCTTCTCCCTAGGTAATAAGTGATCAAGAAAATCCTTCTTGCAGATTTCCCAAGTCACTGGACCACCCCTTAATGACCTATTATACCTCCATTGTACATACCATATTTGAGCCAAATCCTTGATCTGATAAGTGTATAACAAGACCTTCTCACTATTGGATAACCAAATATCAAAGATAATCTTTGATACCTCATCAAGGAACTCTTGGGGGTCTTCTTAAACCTTAGATGCGTTGAACGTAGGAGGGTTAATCCTTGTGAAATCCCTTAGACGGGAGGCCGGACTAGAAACATGTTGATTAGGATGGGTTTCAACATCCTAGTTAGATTGGGTCGTCATATCTTGGGCTTGAGCGGTGGCGTATAGTTATTGGCTAGTAATGGCTTGGGCCATTTTGAAATGAGCGAACCCTATGTTCTCATCCGTCAAGTGTGGAGGATTGACTGAAGCTTTGTCATCATTCCTACCTTTTTCAACAGGAGGAACTTTATCACTACGGGGAGGAGCACCCGCATTGGCAATCGTCTCTTGAAGCCTTCGTGTAACTTTTCTTCGGGTGTTCATTTCCTATAATCACAACAATAGTATTAAATACAAAAGAAAACCATGAGTATACTCTAATGGCACGATATTAGATTTACAAGAAATTGAAAGTTTCCTAGGCATCACGTAGGTTCCTAGCAATAAGTGTGGCACACTTCACAATTCTTAATATACAATTACATAGATGTGTTTGAGAGGGAGACATTGAATCTAAGATAATTCAACCTCGTTCTCTTATACGAATTTCGTCACGTCCGAGATTACCCCCTAGAGGCAACAGACGTCATTGTCCTCTTTAAGAACTAAGACTACCCTCTTAGTTTACATCATTATATTCATATGTCAAAATTTAGCAGAAAATTTAAAGCTTTTTATTACTTTTACTTGGAGGTTTACAAACACCTCTACATACAGATAACATATATATATCGAGTGTACATAGACCTTTTCATATAAGATCGTCGCATAGCTTTCTACTTTTATTGTACAATAATACTATAATATAGAACATATACTTCATATATTGTCTAATCTCATAACCATATAACACGATTAGCAAGTTGGCCATAGCCCATACATCAATTTAAAGATAGCCACATCGAGGCATTATATAATCTGTACTCCAATGAAAGAAAATAGAATGAAATAGTCTTAAAACTAAAGCAATAAAAAAATCTCCATATTGGCATCTCCCTCGGACAATGAGGACCGACCCTACTTGACTGATCAATGAATCAAAGGCTTCTTCAAATTGCCTTTTAAAACACTTCAACAACCGGCACCTATAATGTTTGAGAAAATTGAAAAAATGGGTTTAGTACGCCACTTTAACTAACTATGAGATCATATGCACACATACATTGAAATCAAGCCAAGAGAGAGGGACATTTATCAATACGTACTATTTTATACTTTGAAAGCATTATGCATATCAAAGGAAGTCATCAAATAAAAAATGAATACTCATCAATTCAAAGAAAATAATAGACTTGTCAATATTCTTTAACCATTAATACACTATAACACTATCATCAAGTAATTTACATCACATTTCAATAAGCAACACTACTACACATGAATCTGCATAGACCAAACAAGTGCAATAACCAAGCAAAGCCCCATAACCTTACTCAATCAAGTGACACAACAATAATCATGTCTAAAATTAAAATTCACATAATATAACCTTTTAAGAATATATAACATCATAACTTTAAATTCTTAGACCAATTACATGTTCATAAGAGTATCAATCACAATATAGTATTATCTACATGTAAAGTCATCACACCATCATCTTTAGCATTAATTATGATATTCACACATAATATCATTCTTCTTAAGCTTCGATCAAGGCAAACTAGTGCAAGGCATAGATAGAGTCTCATACCCCTACCTAGGCTAAGTCAAACCGCTCAAGTAACCTTAGTTAGTTTTTCTTTACTTGTTCATTTCTATATAGGGAACACTTGCCTTAAACGACAAAGACCACAAGTGCTAAGTGTAGAATTTGGTGTTTTCAAACCTTACACCATTATAAGATGGTTTACTGGATAAAGTAAAGCTAAACATAAACATAGCTTTCTAGGTCGATCCACTATCTTATCTTCTTACAGGCGATCATAGTTCAAGAAATTGGAGATAGGTATTCTCCCTCTACATACCACTTTTAAATTATGGCATACGCTAATTAGAATCCATTGGATGAGTATTCCTCTTTGGGGATTCAACACCACATTAGTACTATATGGCTAATCATTCTCATTAGGAAGTCATCACCTCCATTGTCAAGTTCATTCGGTGCTAATCTAATCCCATTATTGAAATGTCTTTTATATATTTATTAATCATAATAGCTTAGTTTAGATCATAGGGTCTACGGATTGTATAATCATAATCATCATAGCTCGATAAGAATTGTATGAGTATAGTCCCTTCATCACAATTCATGTAAGTGAGGTTATCCCATTTTCATTTTCATTCATAATACGGCACATTAGTAATCATCACCATCCTTATAAAATTTACATCTTAAAAAAACCTCACAATCATAATCAATAAATTAAAATTCTACATCACACCACCCTATAAAATCTAATACAAGGCATACTCCAAAACGACATCATGACTCAATCATAATTAACCATAATTTGAAGTAAAGGATAGAGATATTAAGACTTACCAAGTCTCCTTCATAGTTCATCATCAAGGTCTTACCATAAACCTCATACAACCCAATTATTGGGTATATATCATCATAAATAAATAATAAATACTACAACAAACACAATGTCACAATTTAATAATAGATAATAGCCTAAGAAAAGATACTTAGGTCAATTCACTTCCTATCCTAGATCATCTTCTAAAAAACTAGCATGAAAAACTACCATTCGCTCTAATTTTTTAATCAATAATATAACAACATCATCTAATAGTAATTCAATCAATAACGAAGTTACTTATATCAACAAAAACCTAATACATATCAAAATTAAATCTTATGTTAATGGTTGAGGGTTATCTTCTACAAAATAGATCAAACAATCAAGATATGTCAATATTAGGTTAGAATACATGTTAATTAATTCATATTTAACAATAAAAAATATAAATAAACAAATTCGTAACTTAAATTTCGAGATTGAGAGAGACCCACATTAAAACTCAACTTTTTCAAATATATTGAAGTAACCCTTTGAGGAAAGAGGTCTGAAAGGTGAATTAGATCTCATACCTCAATGTTTGATGAATATTTGATTGTTAATTAATCCCTTTACATCCACCAAAACCTCTCCTAGCTAGTCTTCAATGGTGTCTTCTAATATAGAGAGAGAGAAAAGAGAAGGAAGATAATTTGATTTGAGAGTTGTAGTTAGACTAATGGGGTTGGGGTCTTTATATGGACGGTTAATTTAGTTAATTAGGCTTCTCTTAATAACTAACCACCAAAACCTTGACATAATTATTTAGTACTTGAATTAAAACGCGTAGGAAAATTGTAGTACCATCGACGACACCACGATCGACGAATCGTGGGTCATTCGATGCACAATGTGTCCTCTATGATGCACATTCGTTGTCCCTTTCAATGAATGTGTCTGTGAGGGCCCCCGAAAAAATTTCTAAGTGTTGGTAAAAGTTTGTCATCTATTACCCATTGATCAACACACGAATCATCGATTGCCCTCTTGTTGTTGCACACTACATAGGGAGTGTTGACTCCTATGTGAAAAGGGTCCTCCTCAAGGTCCCTTGGTTGGTCCATGAGGAGTTGTACCAGATGTTTTCGAACTTAAATTAACTTAAATAAATGTTATATAGCCTACAACAAATTTTCATGAATTTTTGACTCCTACAAGCTAGTCAAATAGACTTAGGCAAGCTAGTACCTCTTCGGACTAGTATCAGGACGTCATGGACCTACTTGGATGTTTTGGTTTCTAGAATTGCCAAATTACTCATAAAGATTAAAATACGCCATAAAACATTGTCTATACCTCATGAACCTTATGTTAGGGTTTAATACAAGTCTTGAATATTTTAATTATGAAAAAAAATCAACTAAGATACGATAATTCGATTTAATCACAACTCCTTTATGAGATTACTTAGTATAGGTACGATTATGGTACCTACCCATGCATTGCACAAGTGAAAATCAATAAAGGATAAGATTAGTATGTTTATGAAAGTAAGACTAACTTTATATTATGTATGAATTGTATAACTTTTCTATGTTAAGACAAGAATTATGTGTATGAATTGCACTTAAGACTTTTAAATGGGTTTACTTAATATATGTCAGGTTATGGGACTCCATGTTTACATTGCATATGTACACTTTTGGGCGGGTTAGGATGGTGTTTTACTATTGTATGAACTATATGATCATGACTAAGGTTGTATTGAAGGAAAGAGTCCTTACATTATGCTTTGAAGTATATGACTCATGTTTATTTCAATATGAAAGTGTTAAGACTTGGTGAGTATGATATGTATGGTCTAGGGTGAACTCTTAGGTATACTTGGTGTAAGTAGTATTATGGAATGCTACCAACACATTGCACTAGTGTGTTCAAAGAGTTATCTTATATGGTATTACATGGTTTCCATATTTAGAGTAGTCTTATAAAATACAATTCATCTTCATATTTCTAAACAAAGTGTATGTGTTGATATATAGAGGATGTCTCCCAAGGAAGGAGCTTGGGTAGATATCCCAAGTTCAACTGAAGGAATCCTTATCATTCAAGGGTTGCCTATATCAAGGTTTTTCTTTAAGATTATATAAAAGTTAGATTATATTTTATGTTGTTGTTCAATGGTCTTTCTCTATTCTTTTCCATTAAGTTCTGTTTAGTTGGCAAGTAAGAAGTCATTCTATCATATGATGTGCTGTAAAAATTTAAAAATGTTCCTCTATTTTTATTACTATTATGCAATGAAATATGTCCAAGGGCTTATATAAGATATTCGAGAGGTCGAGTACTCCGTGTTATTTCTACTGGGTGGTCACTGTCGTGACAAATTTTGTGTAAGAACATACAATTATAAAGGTATATTTATGGTCAAAAATATAATGTTTTGATGTCTAGTAGAGTCTCGTTCATCCGTGGTGAATTACGTCACATCTATGAGTGAGATTCTATTGGACGATAGAGTTTAACTTTCTTAACTACTCTTTTATGGTGCTATATAACTATACTCTATATGATTTCCCTCTTATGTTTCCTTGTCCAGTTGTCTTTTAGATGTTATTTATTCAAAAGGATGAAAGATCAAAGCTTCAGGTAGAAAAGGTGAGTTTTTGATGCTTACCTTATTATTGAGGCTTTATGACTTATTGTGAAGGTGAATTTTGACATATGTTGATGTTATGCCATTTATGGATAAATATGTTAATAATGAGGATTCAGTTCTCATGTTAAGGAATTATAAGTATAATATGGTTATAACTTGTTATGAGATGTTGTAGTTGAATGGAGTTCCCTTCATATAAATGAGTTTTATATGGTTATGCATGATGGTAAAGTAGTTTTATGAAATAGGCTTGAAATTTTTTGGAGAAAAGTCATATATAGTGAAAGAATGATGTTGCCCTTTTCTTTGAGAAATGTCCCATAGTTGCCCTTGTATGACTTTGAGTCCTTGGTGTAGACTTGCTCCCAATTAAGGAAGATGGGTGTTGAACCTTGTAAGGTGGTTTCGAAGTATGCTAGCTAAAAGGAGAACCCTTATGACTAGTTGATTTGTTCCCTTATGAACCTATTCTACCAGTGGAGAAAAAGGGGACAAATGGTTTTTTTTCGATACGTTTTAATATATCTTTTCCCTAGAATGACTTAGAGGGTAGTTCAAACCCTTTACTCTTAAAGAGATCTAGAGAATTGATGTTGACCTACTTTAAAGTTGTTACTCATCTTTTATGTTTGATATTAAGTATGATCATTTGAGGAAGTGCTTAAGTTGTAACTAGGTTTAATGGTTGGAAGCTCTACCTAATGCGATTACCCTTGAGTATTTAATCCGAAACTACTACCTTTGTTATAACTTAGTTGTATAAAGTGATAAAATATGGAATTATCTTTGGTATTCAAGGTGCATTTACGGCCTTATATGCTTGTGTAGTATGAACAAACATAATTGTTTGAGTTTTTTTAGGTGATAAACATAGAGGAGAAATGGTACTTGAGGGATACCTCTTTGTAGTTTAATTATTAAACTCCTTGAGATGAGATTAGGAGTGGAAAATCTTAAGTATGTCAAACCTTCTTATGAATAAGAGTATGTAGGTTTGGTCGAACCATCGGAAATCAATTTTACCCTCAAAATATACCCCAAAACTCTACTTTAAAACACTTAAGTAGACTACTTCAACATCGATTATTTCTCAAAAATCTTGGACGTTTAACGCCATACGTAGCCAAACTTTGGATACTTCCTCAAAAAACAATTACAAACCATTCTACGACTAATAAACCTCATGACACATATGTTAGAGGTTTTACATTCTCCCGCACTTGGAAATCATTCATCCTCAAATGACACTTGCTTAATTTTAGACAATACATATAGATAAACTCAAGACTACCAGCACATAATCATATCACACGTAATGTAATTGACATATTCAGAAAGAGCACAAATTTAACATACTGAATAGACTCAAAAATTGACAAGAGTATAGAACTATCTAGGAATAATTATGCATCAGATTCACATTCGTCATTTAAAATAGGAGGAACTCCTATTCTATATATTATCATGCTTATATATATTAATTATATACACATTTCAACAATTTTCAACAAAAGAACAATTTAGTCAAATTTCTGAAATTTTTGTAGTGAGCTGCCAAAACGGTACAATGAATCCTGCTGAAATTTAAAAAAATGCTACTTTTAAGAGATTGATAATATAAACATGACAATTTTAAATATAAAACCACATAAAATAATTTTACAACATAACTATAGCTTCATAAAATGCACAATGCATGGAATCAATGAAATTCAATTTCCACAAGACTCCTAAACAACATGCAACATTCTACTACGATTTTTTTACTCTAATGCTTGAGTTGAATAGAAGTGAAAAGACAAAAATCACACCACACAACTGACCATGCTTCCCTACTTAGATGGAACTCATAAATCGAAAGAGAGGATATTATAACTTACCAACTTCCTCATCATCCTTCGGCTTTAATCCTCTAACCCAGAGTGCATAGAAGTGATTCCTCTTTGTAGCACCACCTTCCGAAAAACTAGGAAGATCCTACATAGCTTCTCCCCATCATGACGAAACATTAGGGAAATCCCTCATCTTTTGCCCATCCTTACCACATAGAAAGCAAATCGTGGTACAAACTAGACATTTCTCAGAGTGATTCTTCCAACAAATACCACAAGTAGGCTTACATCCTTGAGAACCACTACCACCTTCACCCTTGACCTTAGGAGCACTAGGACCATCATGGTTTGGAGACCTCTTCTTAAAACAAGATTGGTTTTTATAATTGCATCCGCTCCTCTTAAAATTCCTTGAGATCCTACTATGTTTACACTCTACAATGGATTGAGCATATACCATAAGCCTAGACAAGTTCATGTAATTATGGAGCATTGTCGTACGACATTCTTTTTGCACTAGGTCGGTATCACTGGTCACAAACCTACTCATTTCATATCTAGGGTTAGTGTCACATTCCAGAAGAACCCCCTTGAACGAAATATGGCATAATTGACCTCTTTGCGGTTTTACACATGCTCATAGCTATCATTCATAGCATTTTCATAGTAAATTTAGAAAGAAAATTAGTTTTTTCATAGCACATCATATGCTAGACACTTTACTTTATAGATGTAAAAAATATCATATTACATACATAGACTCTAAGTTTCTTTTCCATAATAAACTCATCAACATTAAAATACATTAGGGACACGACCCTTAAAATATAAGATATAAATATTAAACATTTATTAAACTTTACAGCAAGACGTGAGTAAGGAATCCTTGAAAATTAAGGACCCATTTCCTGGATCTTGGAAATCATCTATCAAACTCCTCAACAATAGACATACTTTTTAAGCATCCATAAGCTATAGTGTGTAAAAAGTAGAGAAGAATGGGATAAGCACAAGAATGCAGTAAGTATGACAACCATGAAAAAACATGCTTTTAAAAAGAACATTTTCTTGAAATTATACTTCATGCATTTTTTAGTAAATCTTCATAAAACTATCAGACAATTACATTTTTATCATTCACATACTTTATATAGATATATTAAAAGGCCAAACATCACACAACATAACATATAGAAATGATGACATTTTCAAGTCAGAAGCTATTTTCCTTAAGAGTGAACAATCCTCTCTTTTATTCATTAACCTCCCAAGTAACCCTCTAGTGATACACGGTGCAATGCATCAACTTTAGGTCAAGAATAAAGCGTACATATAACCTAACCCTCTTTATGCCAATATGGGGCATTAGGCTTATTAACTTTTGGAAACATTATTCTAACACCATTTCGGGTCATGACTCAATAAACACATCCCTTATTGGGATGGGACACAACTCATATTCAAGTTCACTAGGTTCTAAGCTAAGTTCCATTTATTGAAAATCCATTATTAACCTTACTTAAGAAAATATTGTCTTAGGAGATTCATTCCTTCATATTCTTAGCTCATAGGTTATACATTAAAGTTCATTAACCTAACACGTGTAAGAAGATCCGCTCACATGGACACAGAATACATATTAGCACTATATAGTTTAGGATACACTTGAACACACCTTTTAAGTATATTCCATTTACTAGATCATCATTCATGTGTGTGTATACATATATGTTAGCAAACCTTTAACATAACACATAGTGACACACATGTTAATATATCAATGCATAGTTCAATATGTGTAACTATATGAGCAATCCTTTCATCTCAAGGATCAAAAACACTATGCATATTCATACTTCATCAAATCATATGGTTAACATCATAGAATATAAGTCTTACTCATAGCATGTTCATATAATCCTATACATCTCCTTCGAAGACAAATCTAGGTACTATCCCATTAAGTTGCACATGTGTCATTCACAGTCAAAGTCACATACCCTTGCCTATTATAGTACATTTATCAAGTCATCATAGTGAATGATACGTCACACAACATCATAGAATCGTTAGCATAGCATAAGACACAATTATTTAAAACTTACAACATTTTTACAATAAGTTTTAGTCTTTATGTACCTATCTTAGCTACATAACTGTAACGACCTGTTTAGTCTTTTTAAGCAGCAGATTGTAATTCTGGGAAAACTGGCTGGGACGACGGGTGTCACGACGGACCGTCGTGGTCACGACGGCCCGTCGAGGAAGTTCGTTCCATGACACTTATAATTCTTCAATTTGGATATTAAAATCGACTCTCTGTAAATTGTGACGGACCTGCAGGACGTGCCGTCACATCCACGACGAACCGTCGTGAGTTTCCGTTGCAAAACACTTAAACTTTTGAGAATTTGGTACAAGAAATGAGTTTCTGACCGTCATGACGGAGGTGCAGGACGGACCGTCACAGGTGTCACGGGCCGTCACAGCCCCCTGGAATTTAGGGAGGTTGCGACGACCACCGTGACGGACCGTCGCAGGCACGACGGCCCGTCACAGGTTGCGCAAATCCCAGGCAGTTTAAGATTTCTCCACACGTTTTAAGGGTCGTTTTGGACTATTCTTTCCTTAATTATAAGGATTGAGGGTTAATATTAATAAGTCTAATTACTTGGGGGTTAAAAGAGGTAACCTTAAGTTAATTAGTGGGCTCTATTGTCCTCTTTTAGTCTTAATTATATTTTAATTAGGGTAAAAAGAAGGAGGGTTTGAATAAAGAAAACAAAAGAGAAAGAACAGATTGAGAGAGAGAGTCGAACAAGGGAAGAAGATATCAAAGCTTGGGAATTCTTGCTTGATCACTAGTCTTCGGTGGAGGTAGGTTATGGTTTATGTTACGATATTCGTAGTGAACTCTTAATAGTGAATGTTATGTGTTGATAGTATTGTAAACCCTTCTATGTGCTTAAATTGTATGCTTTCATGATTATGATTATGAAATTGTGATGAATTAACAAAGCATGATGAAGCTATTGAATCCCAATCTTGAAATAACCCTAATTCGCTTGATATATTATATAATAAGATTGATGATGCCTTAGTATGAAAGAAGGCTTGATAAATTATATAATGAGAATGATGATGCCTTAGTGTAAAAGAAGGCTTGATGAATTAGGGGATCGGGTGCCACGTTCCGGTACCAGGATAGAATGAATATGAGGCTCGGAGTGTCACGTTCCGACACCAGGATAGAATATGGATCGGGTGCCACGTTCCGTTACCAGGATAGAATGAATATGAGGATCGGAGTGTCACGTTCCGACACCAGGATAGAATATGAGGATCGGAGTGTCACGTTCCGACACCAGGATAGTATATGGATCGGGTGCCACGTTCCGGTACCAGGATAGTATATGAGGATCGGAGTGCCACGTTCCAGCACCAGGATAGAATTAGAGGAGCGGAGTGTCACGTACCGACACAAGAGGAAGAAAGATAATGAATCTTGAAAGATAATGAATATACTCAAACTAATGAACTAAATTCCCAAATGAGTATGGTATTGAGGCTTGAGTCCTCATGTGTGAACATGACGGAAATTGTTAATGATATAATATTGTTGTTGCTACATGTTGAGTATTGTAGTTGAGTTTCATTATTATTGATATATACTGTTCCCTATTTTGAGTTGGCCAATGATACCTACTCAGTACTTGTGGTTGTACTGACCCCCTACTTTTATGTTCTCTTCTTTGTTATTTGTGTAATGCAGTGAACGTTCCGTCAACTTCAACTCAACAGTAGATCTAGCCAGTCTTCTCTACCTTCGGAAATTCAGGGTGAGCTAACGCGTCTAGCTTGGACTGGGTCTTCTTCTCAAGTCTCGATGCCTTGAACTTCCGGCATGGACTAGCTTTTATTATTTTAAACTTCTTAGACAGTTTTAGTTTAGCAATTTGAGATAGATGTTCTGTGATGATGACTCCAGATTTTGGGGAATAATAGTTGTTGAATTTTAGAAGTTATTGAATTGGTTTTATTAATTAGTTTAAGTCTTTCGTATTACTTTCTGTTGATATTATATTGAAATGTTAAGGGTTAGATTGGTTGGTTCGCTCACATAGGAGGGTAAATGTGGGTGCCAGTCACGGCTCGGTTTTGGGTCGTGACAAACTTGGTATCAGAGCATTAGGTTCGTTGGTCTCATCACACAAGAACAGGTCTAGTAGAGTCTTAAGGAACGTAGGGGGACGCCTTTACTTTTCTTTGAGAGGCTACAAGACTTTAGGAAAATTCCGTTCTTTCATTCTTCTTTCGTGCTACTACTTGAGTCCAATTGGTATCTAGGTGATACAAATTGGTATCTGACCATCTTCATTCTATTTCGCAGATGGTTAGAACTAGAGCAACGACCGCACCAGCAGCAACAACGGCACAAAAGAAACATCTAAGCCAGCCACTGGGGCTGTGGCGCGAGGAAGAACAACGGCAAGAGGCCGTTGGAGAGGTCGTGGGAGGACGTCCTCTAGAGGAAGAGGACGAGCCCCTAGCCCATCTGATTCTAGGGCGGGGACTCCTCCACCGACTGAGGAGATGATAAGAGAGGGTGAGGAAGGGGAGAGTGAACAAGTGCAAAATGAGGAATTGCCACCCCAACCTACCCCAGAGATGATCAACCAGGTACTTGCTTATCTTAGCGGGTTATCCGATCAGGGTCAGGCTCCTCCAGTGGTTTCTGCACAAACACCTCCGGTTTCAGAGATACGACATGCGGCTACTATGGCTTCCCGCATGGATGCATTATTGGGAATAGGCACATTTCCACGACTGACTACTGGGCCTATTATGACAAATTATCAGCATGAACTTTTCAGTAAGTTCTTGAAATTGAAACCTCCAGTCTTTAAGGGTGCAGAATCAGAGGATGCCTACGATTTTCTGGTTGATTGTCATGAGCTACTACACAAGATGGGTATAGTAGGAGATTTGGTGTCGAGTTCGTGAGCTATCAGTTTCAAGGGAACGCCAAAATGTGGTGGCGGTCACATGTTGAGTGTCAACCAATAGAGGCACCACCTATGACTTGGGCATCATTCTCTACCCTGTTTATGGAGAAGTATATCCAAGGACTTTGAGAGATAGAAAAAGGGACGAGTTCTTGAGTCTAGAGCAAGGGAGGATGACAGTTAACGCATATGAGGCTAAATTTCGCGCACTATCCAGATACGCCACCCAACTTTGTTTCAGTCCACAAGAACGGATTCGCTGTTTCGTGATGGGGTTGAGGTCAGAGTTGCGGATTTCAGCCTTACAAGTAGCGGCTACGGCAACATCCTTCCAAGAGGTGGTAGACTTTGTGATAGAGGTGGAAGGAGTGAAGCCAGACGACTTCACCACGACATCGACATCGAAAAGGTTTCGAAGGGGAGGTGAGTTTAATGGTTCTTACTCTAGAGGACAGAGCTCCGGTGGTCACTCAGTTCGACCAATTCAGTCTTCACTACAGACTGTAGTTGGGGGTCCACCTCAGACCGGTCAACGTTTCTCTGAGGGGCCGACGCGTGAACCCAGAGAATGTTATGGATGTGGAGAGATTGGACACATTAAGAGGTATTGTCCAAACCAGAGTTACAGAACCCTACTAGCTAGAGGTAGGGGTGGTAATGGTAGAGGTTGTTATTCTGGAGGGCGTGGTGGCCGAGGTAATGGTGGTCACCAAAACGGCAGAGGTGAAGGGAAAATGGGAGCCACTACGACACAACATGGTAGGGGCAACGGACAGACTGGTGATAGGGCCCATTGTTACGCTTTCCCTGGGAGATCTGAAGCGGAGGCGTCTGATGCTGTTATCACAGGTAATCTTTTGGTTTGTGATTGCATGGCATCTGTATTATTTGACCCTGGCTCCATGTTTTCATATGTATCTTCATCATTTGCTAATGGTCTAAATTGGCATTGTGAATTACTTGACATGCCTATTCGTGTTTCTACTCCGGTGGGTGAGTCTGTGGTAGTTGAAAAGGTATATAGGTCTTGCTTGGTGAATTTTGTGGGGAGCAACACTTATGTAGACTTGGTTATTTTAGAAATGGGTGACTTTGATGTAATTCTGGGTATGACTTGGCTTTCTCCGAATTTTGCGATTTTGGATTGTAATGCTAAAACGGTGACATTAGCCAAGCCTGGGGCAGATCCGTTAGTGTGGGAGGGTGACTACACTTCCAATCCGGTGCGCATCATCTCCTTTCTTCGTGCTAAGAAGATGGTTAGTAAGGGTTGTTTAGCTTTCTTGGCACATCTCAAGGATGACACTACCCAAGTACCCTCGATTGAGTCAGTTTCTGTAGTCCGTGAGTTTTTGGATGTGTCCCTGCAGATCTTCCAGGTATGCCACCAGATAGGGATATAGACTTCTGCATTGATTTGGAACCAGGTACTCGCCCCATTTCTATACCCCCTTATAGAATGGCTCCCGCAGAGTTAAGAGAGTTAAAGGCACAACTTCAAGAGTTGTTGAGCAAAGGCTTCATTAGAACAAGTGCATCTCCTTAAGGTGCTCCGGTCTTGTTTGTAAAGAAGAAGGATGGGAGTTTTCGAATGTGCATAGATTACCGACAGTTGAACAAAGTAACTATTAAGAACAAGTACCCCATTCCTCGCATTGATGACTTGTTCGATCAGTTACAAGGTGCTTGTGTCTTCTCAAAAATAGACTTGAGGTCCGGTTATCACCAATTGAAAATACGCGCAACGGATGTGCCAAAGACTGCTTTTCGAACTAGGTATGGGCATTATGAGTTTGTGGTAATGTCTTTTGGTCTTACGAATGCCCCTGCTGCTTTCATGAGCTTGATGAATGTGATTTTTAAGCCATATTTGGACCTCTTGGTGATCGTATTTATAGATGATATATTGGTATTCTCTAAAAGTAAGAAGGAACATGAGGAGCATTTGAGAATGGTGTTAGAGTTGTTGAGGAATAAAAACTTTATGCGAAATTCTCCAAGTGTGAGTTTTTGCTAGATTCAGTGTCCTTCTTGGGGCACGTGGTTTCTAAGGATGGAGTGATGGTGGATCCATCTAAGATTGAGACGGTGAAGAATTGGGTAAGACCTACAAACGTGTCAGAAATAAGGAGTTTCGTTGGGTTAGCTAGCTACTACCGCCGATTTGTCAAGGGATTCTCTTGTATTGCTTCCTAGTTAACGAACTTGACTAAGCAGAATGTTCCATTTGTATGGTCAGATGAATGTGAGGAAAGCTTTCAGAAGCTTAAGACCTTGTTGACTACCGCACCAATTCAAACTTTGCCAGTAGAGGGTAAGAACTTCATTGTCTATTGTGATGCATCCTATATGGGTTTGGGTGAAGTGCTAATGGAAGAGAAGAACGTGATTGCATATGCTTCAAGACAATTAAAAGTGCATGAACGTAACTATCCAACTCATGACTTGGAATTGGCCGCGGTAGTGTTTGCATTGAAGCAATGGAGGCATTATTTATATGGGGTTAAGTGTGAAGTCTATACGGACCATCGTAGCCTACAGTACGTCTTTACTCAGAAAGATTTGAATTTGAGACAGAGGAGATGGATGGAACTACTGAAGGACTACGACATCACTATCTTGTATCATCCGGAAAGGCGAATTTTGTGGCAGATGCCTTGAGTAGAAAGGCCGGAAGCATGGGAAGTCTAGCTCATTGCAAGCTTCTAGACGCCCATTGGCTAGAGAAGTGCAGATTTTGGCTAATGACCTTATGAGGTTAGAAATAAATGAGAATGGAGGATTGTAAGCTTGTGTAGAGGCAAGATCTTCTTTCCTTGACCAGATCAAGGGAAAACAGTTTGATGATGAGAAACTAAGGCGAATTCGAGATAAAGTGTTGCAAGGAGAGGCTAAGGAAGCAATAATCGATGGGGAAGGTTTTTTGAGGATTAAGGGAAGGGTATGTGTACCCCGCATCGATGATTTGATCACCACTATTCTGACAGAGGCTCATAGTTCCGGATATTCTATACATCCTGGTGCAACCAAGATGTATCGCGACCTGAAGCAACACTTCTGGTTGAGTAGAATGAAGCGTGATATTGTTGAGTTTGTTGCCAAATGTCCAAATTGTCAACAAGTAAAGTATGAACACCAGAGGCCCGGAGGAACACTTCAGAGAATGCCCATTTCGGAATGGAAGTGGGAGAGAATCGCGATGTACTTCGTGGTTGGTCTTCCCAAGACATTGGGTAAGTATGACTCTATTTGGGTGATTGTTGATAGGTTAACTAAGTCTGCTCATTTCATTCCGGTCAAGGTGACCTACAATGCAGAGAAGCTAGCAAAAATCTACATCTCAGAAATCGTTCGGTTGCATGGAGTTCCACTCTCAATCATATCAGATAGAGGAACGTAGTTTACTTCTAAGTTTCGGAGGACACTACATGCTGAATTAGGTACTAAATTGGACCTTAGTACTACATTTCATCCTCAGACCGATGGTCAGTCTGAGCGAACGATTCAAGTGCTGGAGGATATGCTTCGTGCATGTGTGATAGAGTTTGGTGGCCATTGGGATAGCTTTTTACCTTTGGCGGAGTTTTCATAAAATAATAGCTATCACTCTAGTATTGACATGGCTCCATTTGAAGCATTGTATGGGAGGAGGTGTAGATCTCCCATCGGTTGGTTTGATGCCTTTGAAGTTAGACCTTGGGGGACTGATCTGTTGAGAGATTCTCTGGAGAAGGTGAAAGCTATTCAAGAAAAGCTTCTAGCGGCGCAAAGTAGACAAAAGGAGTATGCAGACCGAAAAGTTAGAGATTTAGAGTTCATGGAAGGTGAACAAGTCTTGTTGAAGGTTTCGCCCATGAAAGGGGTGATGCAGTTCGAAAAAAGGGGTAAGTTAAGTCCAAGGTACATTGGACCATTTGAAGTGCTTAAGAGAATAGGGGAGGTGGCTTATGAATTAGCCTTGCCCCCAAGGCTGTCCGGAGTGCATCCGGTGTTTCATGTGTCCATATTGAAGAGATACCACGGAGATGGAAACTACATTATCCGTTGGGATTCAGTTTTGTTGGATGAGAACTTGACTTATGAAGAGGAACCGGTTGCTATTTTAGATAGAGAGGTTCGCAAGTTGAGGTCGAGAGAGATTGCATCCATCAAAGTTCAATGGAAGAATCGACCGGTTGAAGAACCTACTTGGGAGAAGGAGGCAGATATGCAAGAAAAATACCCACATCTGTTTACAGATTAAGGTACTCCCTTTCGCCATTGTTTTCTTCTTTTGATCGTTCGGGGACGAACGATGGGTAAATTGGTATCTATTGTAACGACCTGTTTAGTCGTTTTAAGCAGCAGATTGTAATTCTGGGAAAACTAGCTGGGACGACGGGTGTCACGACGGACCGTCGTGGTCACGACGGCCCGTCGAGGAAGTTCGTTCCATGACACTTAGAATTCTTCAATTTGGATATTAAAATCGACTCTCTGTAAATTGTGACGGACCTGCAGGACGTGCCGTCACATCCACGACGAACCGTCGTGAGTTTCCGTTGCAAAACACTTCAACTTTTGAGAATTTGGTACAAGAAACGAGTTTCTGACCGTCATGACGGAGGTGCAGGACGGACCGTCACAGGTGTGACGGGCCGTCACAGCCCACCTGGAATTTGGGGAGGTTGCAACGACCACCGTGACGGACCGTCGCAGGCACGACGGCCCGTCACAGGTTGCGCAAATCCCAGGCAGTTTAGGATTTCTCCACACGTTTTAAGGGTCGTTTTGGACTATTCTTTCCTTAATTATAAAGATTGAGGGTTAATATTAATAAGTCTAATTACTTGGGGGTTTAAAAGAGGTAACCTTAAGTTAATTAGTGGGCTCTATTGTCCTCTTTTAGTCTTAATTATATTTTAATTAGGGTAAAAGAAGGAGGGATTGAATAAAGAAAACAAAAGAGAAGAACAGATTGAGAGAGAGAGTCGAACAAGGGAAGAGGATATCAAAGCTTGGGAATTCTTGCTTGATCACTAGTCTTCGGTGGAGGTAGGTTATGGTTTATGTTACGATATTCGTAGTGAACTCTTAATAGTGAATGTTATGTGTTGATAGTATTGTAAACCCTGCTATGTGCTTAAATTGTATGCTTGCATGATTATGATTATGAAATTGTGATGAATTAACAAAGCATGATAAAGCTATTGAATCCCAAATCTTGAAATAACCCTAATTCGCTTGATATATTATATAATAAGATTGATGATGCCTTAGTATGAAAGAAGGCTTGATAAATTATATAATGAGAATGATGATGCCTTAGTGTAAAAGAAGGCTTGATGAATTAGGGGATCGGGTGCCACGTTCCGGTACCAGGATAGAATGAATATGAGGATCGGAGTGTCACGTTCTGACACCAGGATAGAATATGGATCGGGTGCCACGTTCCGGTACCAGGATAGAATGAATATGAGGATCGGAGTGTCACGTTCCGACACCAGGATAGAATATGAGGATCGGAGTGTCACGTTCCGACACCAGGATAGTATATGGATCGGGTGCCACGTTCCGGTACCATGATAGTATATGAGGATTGGAGTGCCACGTTCCGGCACAAGGATAGAATTAGAGGAGCGGAGTGTCACGTACCGACACAAGAGGAAGAAAGATAATGAATCTTGAAAGATAATGAATATACTCAAACTAATGAACTAAATTCCCAAATGAGTATGGTATTGAGGCTTGAGTCCTCATGTGTGAACTTGACGGAAATTGTTAATGATATAATATTGTTGTTGCTACATGTTGAGTATTGTAGTTGAGTTTCATTATTATTGATATATACTGTTCCCTATTTTGAGTTGGCCAATGATACCTACTCAGTACTTGTGGTTGTACTGACCCCCTACTTTTATGTTTTCTTCTTTGTTATTTGTGTAATGCAGCGAACGTTCCGTCAACTTCAACTCAACAGTAGATCTAGCCAGTCTTCTCTACCTTCGGAAATTCAGGGTGAGCTAACGCGTCTAGCTTGGACTGGGTCTTCTTCTCAAGTCTCGATGCCTTGAACTTCCGGCATGGACTAGCTTTTATTGTTTTAACTTCTTAGACAGTTTTAGTTTAGCAATTTGAGATAGATGTTCTTGTGATGATGACTTCAAGATTTTGGGTAATAATAGTTGTTGAATTTTAGAAGTTATTGAATTGGTTTTATTAATGAGTTTAAGTCTTCCGTATTACTTTCTGTTGATATTATATTGAAATGGTAAGGGTTAGATTGGTTGGTTCGCTCACATAGGAGGGTAAATGTGGGTGCCAATCACGGCTCGGTTTTGGGTCGTGACAATAACATATAGATTATAAGACCTCACCATAGGATTCAAGTACATATTACCTTAACATATTAATTTATATGCTCATAACAATAGTGACATCACATATATTTTCAACTAGAGAAGAAGACTAGGGACAAGATACAGATAAGATGATCATCATAAACACTCCTTGATATAATAACTAAATTGTATTCAAGTCCATGGTAAACACATATATAATAAAAATAAAGTAAACACCGCCATACAAGGCTTTATCAACTACAATGCTAAAAGGAAAGTTAAGGAGATAAGCATTCTTACCAATTTCTCATCCATTAATCATTATTGATCAATACACCTTGTTTATCAATAATTCATATATAGGGTAGTAGCTAAATGTATGATTACTTTAACGGAATCATGCTTTATCTACCATAACATTTAGATAGCATTATGTCCATTCTTTCTCACTTTCATTATAAAATTTTCATGCTCACAATTAATAAATCATACATTAGAATGTCTTTAGTTAATTAGACGAAATCCTAAGACAATTCAACTAGAGGTCAATCTTTTAGTGAACAATCATGGAATTACAATAGAGAGGAATTAAGGATCAAGTCTTCAAGCATCAATCAACATTGGATACCAACACATAATTCATAATTATACCTAGTATATGAAATATCAAAGATACAATTGAACATATACAACATCATGAACCAATTACCCTGAAATCGAGATACAATAGAACCAACCCAACATCAAGATCACAAGTTACCATTTGATAGACTACAAGAACCTAGTTCAATTTATATAAAACTTCTTTATATTGATCATACAAGATTAATATCAATATTTAAAACCTATATCATCTTAAAATTGTAGATACAAAAAACATAACATGATCAAAATCCACTTTTATACAATTAAGAACCCATACTACGATAATCACAGTAATAACTAGGTTACGCCTGTTCAAACCTTCATACATTGATCAACATGGATCCTTCATAATCAATTCAACATAAATTCACCTAAATAATAGTAGGTATAGGAAATTCAATGTAAGAGAATCACAATTCAACCACTAACCAGCCATGATCACAAAACCCATGCAAGGACTACATCGATTTAGGGAAGGAACATGGATTAGTCATGCATTAGGAAAAAAATCACGTTAAAATCGATCCATTAAAATCATTTAATCATTATTTAATAATTTAATATGTTTTGAGAAAGAACTCATGGCTTGTATTAAGAAAAAGAGATTTGATCATAATTTCTATTTAAAAACATTGAGATTAACTCTCTAGATTGAAGGATAACTAGAGATAAAGGATCACCATAAATTTATCAAAATTAAAACCTATTAAACATTGTGAAGAATCCATGAAAATCCAATATTCAAGTTGTTCTTGAGCTTCAATAACAATGGAGGTTTCAAGAGAAAATTGGTTTTGGAGGGATCGTTTAATTTGAGTGAATGGGATTGGAAATGGGTAGTTCATGTTTTAGTTTAATCATATGCACCCAAAAAATGTAAATAAAGTAATTTGAGTCAGGTTAGAACATGGGTTAATTTCCCATTAACCCCTTAATAAAGTACTGTTCAAGGAACCACATTGAGGCCACCATCAACGGATAGTAAGTACATAAACAGGCCGTCTAAGGCTTCTGTCAATTTTTCCTTTGCCTGGTCTTTGGTTAATGATTTCCCAAGATAATTTTCCATCGATTAGACCCCACCAAAAGACAGTTGGTCAACCATTTTTGCATCGTTTGGCTCATTGATTGATACTGCGAAGGCAGTGTCTGGACAGCCTTGTGTTCTTGTTGTGGGAAATTTTACGGGTTCTTTTAGAATTTATACACATACGTTCCCAACGGCAGTAAAAATCTTAAAAACTTTTAGACGTCCCACATGAGTTTTAACCAAAACAAATACATGTAACACGTCTAAATAGGCTAGGCCCCATGTAATACCTCAAAATGAACTAAGGTAAACTAGAGAATAATGAGTTTTTATTGAGTTAATTTTAACTTAAAATGAGTTATTCTAGATTTATTAGTTAGTGTGTGATTTTTTGTTATGTTTTGAGGCCAAACGTCCATGAACGTCCCTGACATTTGGAAGGTGTGTCTTAGATACAGCTTTTGTGTCTTGAGGTGTTTGAGCGAACGTGTTCCTTTTTATTGAAACATATCTTAGGTGTTTATAATACATACAAGACTTAGTTTAGGGTTTTAATTTCAAGGAATTACCCCACCTACGACCCACAAGGGTCCCTAGATAAGGGGCCCAAGACATGGACAAAATTGTCAAGAACATTGCCCAATCAATAGTCATTCTACTGGGCATAGTCCCATCCATGCCCCATTTACTTGGGCTGTCATTCCATAATTTATGGGATGTCAAGCCCTCCCTTGAACCAGCCTCTCATACCATCTACGCCTAGCAGCACTGGTCGTCGACTCATCGGCGCCCAGTATCTTGGGTCATCCATTCGCCACTTCCAAAAGTTGTATGTTTGCTGCCTTGGCTTGGGTGTTTTGGTAAATTCACCCTAAGTATTTTATGACCCTAGGACGTTATTTTTAGTTTTATTAGGTATATTAAAGTGTTATGAACACTAAGACCTCATTTTAGACCCCCCTCTCTCTCACTCTTACAATTCTCTCTCAAGTATCCATGATATCTAGAAGTCAAGAAATGCTAGGAGGGATGATGGTGGTCGTTTCATCATCAAAAACCATTGGTATTTCTTCAATGTGAGGTATGGTATCCATCCTGTAACTCCCTTTCATTCAAGGAGTCCCTTCTAATGAATTTTAAATGGGTTTCTTCTATCTTCAAATATAAATATAGGTCTTGCATGAAAATATTGCTAATGACTTAATAAGGGTATTTCTAATGTTAGTTGATGATTTTTAGGTTTAAAATTCAATGAAATCTTGGTATAGATTTTCATCAAACTTTGACTTAAGAAATGGGTTATATTAGAATGATTTGGTTGTCTTTGAGCTTTAATTTCTTATGGATGTTATTTTTGTTTAACTACTACTCAAAAGGAGTAATTAATGATGAATTATTGAATAATCTGTCATAGGTTATGATTTAATGGATTAGAGGGAAAGTTGGTTATGTTTTTTAGTTTTAACCTTGAAATGTTCTTTAGTGGTATGTCCATTTTCTTGGCGGCGGTGTTTATTTGAATTGTATGAATGTAAAGTTACTAGTCTATTCTGAATGAGGCTATTATTGCTTGTTATGTGAAGTAAGATGATTAATATGCTATTCTTGTTAAATGTGCCTCATGAGTAGAGAATGAGTTACTTAAAAGCAATCTTCTTATCCCTTAACTATGCCCTCATATAGGTGTAGCTATTGGCAAAGCCATGTAAAAAATAAAAATATTGACCTTAACCTACGCAATTGAGGATTCCTCATCTTATAGGGGTAAATGTCGGGATTCCATGACTATTTATCATGGTCTATGTCGGTTAAGCTATCTCCCACAAAAGAAATGAACGTGATAAATCTTCTAAATGAGTGTTCAACTTAGGTTAGGTAGTGGAATGTGACGCTATCTATCAATTGCAGTAGGTAGGCAATCCTAAAGGGGAGTCTTGGTGAGACTTTTTTGAACTGAATGAACTAAGTGTTCTAAAAGAATGTACTACTTAGGGCAGGTGGTGGTATGGGACACTATCTATCCATTACACTAAGTAGGACCTTCCGAAAGGGAAGACTTGGTGCCAAACCTTTTGAAAAATGTCCTACTTAGGGTAGGTGGTGGTATGGGATTCTATCTACTCATTGCACTAAGTAGGCATCCGGAAAGGGAAGAGTTTGGTGGTTTGTTGGGTGTCTTTTAATATCTTGCCATTGATTAAGGGTTTTTTTTCACCCGGGTTTGGTAAGGCAAAAGGGTAGTCTTGATGAATACTTTAAAGTATATTCAAGGAGGCATATGCATACTTCCATCATGTCTTACCTTAGTGAGGCTTCGGATAATCATGAGGTAGGGAAACACTTGTCGAAACTGAGTTTACTTTATCTTTCACTTGTCCTTGGAAGTTCACTCATTTAGAATAGGATAATTCATTGTGAATGCCTTAAATAATTCACTATTAATGTTAAAATTAGTACACCGTATTGTTACTTGGAGTTTACAGTAATGTTTTGGAAGTTACTATAAATGGTCTCTCTTAGTTTAAAATTATGGAATCTCTTACCTAAGTGTTAAGTGATGATTCTTATGATGTTTTTATTTTATATCCTTGAATGTTTTACTTAAATTTCATGAAATGTTATTTTACTAAAATGTCCCTTGTTGTATGTTTTTGCATTTGTCATACTTAGTACATTATTCGAACTAACCTCATAGTATTCTATATTATATGTATAGGTTGGAAGAATTTTCAAGGTAGAAGTGTAGAAGGTGAAGCTTGGGAAAGCTCCTCTCAACACAAAGTATGTCCTCACATAATTGAGGGCATAGTCCGTTTATTAATTTCTTAGTTAAAGAATTATTATGTATTCCTTTCCATATAAAGGGGCGTGTCCCTAAGTTAATTATGTCATGTCTTTAAGTTTGGCTTGTGAGAATAAGATTTTCTAAGTATTTATGAATGACTTCCTTTTAATTTAAATTTTTCGTTAAAAATTTTCATTTCTCACTTCTTTTCATGTCTTATGTAATGAACGATAATTGAAGAACTTCTATAAGATCCCAATGAATCAAGTACGCCCAATCACGAAACAAGGATTCCTCCTAACTTCTAGGAGGTACTTTCGGGTCATGAAAGACTTGGTATGAGAGCAAAAGGTTTTGGAAAATAGTTTCAGGTCTAAAAGTCTCACGAGCCACGTCCGGTGGTATGTTGATCATTGTTGTGACTCGCAACACATCCATGGACAAGAGGCTATAGGATGATAGAATTTCACTTTCTTCATTACTCTTGAATTGTGCCATAGAACTTAAATCTATAAGGTCTCACTATCTTCTGTTCCCTTGTCCGGTGCTCTTCGAGGTGTGATCACTTTGAGGGGGAGATGTTTCTTCGTTTGAGGGAGAGAAAATGTAAGTTTTGATATTATTATGGTATTGTGGCTAAAAGAGTAGATTTGAAGGTAAGTTTTGAAATTGTGATGTAATGCCATTTATGGATAGGTTGTAATTATGAGATTTGGAGTGTTGTGATATGAAACTTTGTGGTGATTTAGTTCTAAGCATTATAAGAATGATAATGATTGGATAAAGTGCTTTTAAGAAATAATGAGTTATCTTGTTATCATGTTCAATGATGGTAGATATGATTTAAGGTGTGAATTTGAGGAAAAGTTAAGAGAGTGTGGAGATTTATTAAAAGTTGAAGGCAACTCCCTATGTGACTAATGTTTAATAGTTGTTCTTGTGATTGGTTGATGTTGTGGTGTAGGCTTACACTAAGATGGAAATGTTGTTGAATATCTAGTGAGGAAGTTTTGTTTTATAAAATTGAGTAAAGTGATGCCTAAGAGTTTAATTAAGTGATGTTTAAGAGAGTTTTTCTAGGCTTGAATACTAAGATGAAAGTTTTATGCTTAAGTTGTAAAATTGATGTTTAATATTGATGTTCAAGATCTGAGGGTAGCGTTTGTTATATGTTTTGAGAGGCATAATGGTGCTTTGGAGCATGATTCCTTGAGGTTTGTTTTACCCTAAGTGGGGGAGAGTGAGTTGAGTAAAATGACATGTAATATACTTAATCCAAGAGAATACTCAAGGGTCACTAAGTGGGAGTGGTAGTATGGGATTCTACTCTGATATTGAACATAGTGAAACCTACCTAGTATCTTTGGAGTAATTTAGTATAGTCTTGTCTCTCATATTATCATGTTTTGATTTCACTGTCATGAAGTTCGAATTTTGATTGAATTGCAACTTTCATGAATTATGGATTCAATGTGTTATAAGATGAGTTTATATGGTATGATACTTCATTTGATCATTCCCTCTTGAATAAATTCTCAAAGAATCATAGTTTGAAAATTTTAAGAATGTTGGAAGTGAATACATTCAATACTCACTTTGAAATTTCTCATTTTTGAAGAAAATTATTTTGTCTTTGAGTGAAGAGTCAATGTGTGCAAAAGTGTTTTATATGAGCATGTTAAGGTTGGAGAAATTTGTTCCTCCATTAAACAAGGTTAACAGTGAGTTTTGAAGTTTGACAAGAGTTTCTTATATTGCTAGTCTTTGATAAGTGTGAATTGATGCTCCTTGTTAGTTGATTCTTTGATTTTGACTGTTTTCACCATGATTGCAATTTTTTATTTGATGCTATGTGAGTCCTTGTTGTTCTTCAAGTTTTAGTGTCATTCGAGGACAAATGTTATTCTAAATGGGGTATAATATAACACCCAAAATAAACTAAGGTGAACTAGAGCGTCATGAGTGTTTCTTGAGTTTATTTGAATTTAAAATGAGTTATTCTAGTGTTATTAGGAAATAAGTGAAGTTTGGTTATGTTTGGAAGTCAAACGTCCATGAACGTCCATGACGTTAGGAAGGTGTGCCTTAGATAGGTCTTGTGTCTCTTGAGGAGTTTGAGTGATTTTTACGTGTTTGTTTTTCTTGAAACTGACGTGAGGTGTTCCTAAGACCTAGAAGAATTAGTTTAGGGGTTTAACCTCTGGGAACGAACCCACCTAGGACCCACTTGGGGCCCTATATGAAGGACCCAAGACTTGGAAAAAACTGCCAACAACACAGCCCAATCGACGGAGCAGTCAACTATGCGTAAGCCCGTCGATGACCAGTTGACTCGGGAAATAGTCCATTCATGGTGGTAGGTCCAGACCTCCCTTCAACCAGTCTCTTATACCACGGACGACCCGCAGCACGGTCCGCAGACTCATCGACGCCCAGCTTCTTGGGTCATCTATTGGCCACTTCAAAAAGCTATATGATTGCTGCCTTGGCTTGGGGTGTTTGGTAAATTTACCCCAAGTATTTGATGACCATAGGACGTTATTTTTAGTTGTCTTAGGTATATTAAAGTTTTCTAAACCCTAAGACCTTATTTTAGACACCTCTTCCTAAACCCCAAAACCCCTCTCTCTTAGAACTTTCTCCCACATCTCCATGGAAGCTAGATGTAAAGAAATGCAAGGAGGGTTCTTGGTGGTCGTTTCTCCATCAAAAATTATAGGTATATATTCAATGTGAGGTATAGTATCCATCCTTTTACTCCATTTCATTGAAGTAGTCCCTTCTAATAAATTTTCAAAAAGGTTTCTCAACCCTTCTTCTATCTTCTAATCTAAATATGGTTCTTAAATGAAAGCTTTTCAAATGACTTAATAATGGGGCGTGTCCAAACAAAGTATTTCCTCACATGTTTGAGGGCATAGTCCATTTCTTAATTTCTTAGTTATAGAATTATTATGTATTCCTTTCAATGTAATGGGGCGTGTCCCTAAGTTAATTCAGTCGTGTCTTTATGTTTTGCTTGTGACGATGAGATTTTCTAAGGATTTAAGAAATACTTCCTTTTTAATTAAAATACTCGTGAAAATTTTTAATTCCGCACTACATTTCATGTCTTATGTAATGAACGATAGTTGAAGGGCTTGTACGAGACCCCAAAGAGTGATGTTCGACCGGTCAAGAAATGAGGGTTCCTACTAACTTCTAGGTGGTACATTTGGGTTGTCACACTTTATCAAGAAACACATTGAGCGTCTTAAGGGCTAAGTTTCGAATGTCTTTGACTTTCTTGGATGTTTGACCTCCAATCTTCACTAAACTCCCTATAATTCCGATAAACATTATTATAACTAGTCGTCGAATGTCTTGGGCATCCCTTGACATTTGACTTCAACATCACCTAAAACCTGACACACTGCCTCTAAACCATATTATAATTTATTTTTTGACCTTCGAACCATAGGGAAATAATGTTAGGCTCTAGACAACATAACTCTCTTTGGTGGTCTTACAGAGTTAAACATCAACAATGGAGCATATCTAGACAACATGGTAAACTTAAAGAAATAATCCTCAACACACATATTACATTGTTTAAGGTTAATGAACTCTTTAACTTTTACCTCCCTCCTATAATGGGGTAAGTACTTCTCTAAGAAAGTCTCCTTAATCTCTTCCCACTCAATAAGACCCAATTCAACCGACCTATTATCTTTCCATTAAGTTAACCATACTGGAGCAACATCTCTCAATTGGTATGAAGCTATCTCTGCCTTTTTCCAAGAACATAACCCCAAAAGTCATGTTCGGGGGAACCTTGAAACCACATTACCTTCACCTCCAATAGGGACTTGATCACCTTAGGGATGCACTTGATAATTTTGACGAACTCGAAATCCTTGTGGAACTACTCCACCTTGGAGAGATTCCTCTTACGTTCCTCCTTGTTTTATCCTTCTAGTGGACATTATTCTTGTAGTCATTCTCCTATAAACACAAGATAATATATTAGCAATAGAATCTTATAGCGTCTCTCACATAGATGTGTTACGACTCACACACTAATTGGGTTTATAGTTAATTAGTTATAGGTTTAGTGAGTTCTATAAACGAAATTACTCTTCCTTCGCTCTTTAAAGTAGAAGAACACCATATAAGTAAAGCTTAAGAGGGTTTTACAGATTAAAAATATCAATTACTCCATCAAACTTCATCATTCAACAAGGTATGGGTTTCCTTTCACCTTTGGGATCTTATTCTCCAAAGGGTTCCTCAAAATTTATTTCAAAAAGTTGAGTTCTAAGTTGGTTTTCTTTCTATACAAATATTATCTTGTGAATTGCTTTTTTATGATTTATTTTGTATATTATAAGAAGGTTAAAAGGAATTAATATTCAATTATACTAATTGTTTTTATATTGGTCTAAATTGTTGATGATGGCCTATTTCCCTTAACCCTAGGTTGTGATGTTTAATTTAATTGTATAGCTTTGACTTAATTCTTATGGTAAGTGTGTGAATCATAATTCTATGTTGTTATTATAATAAATAAGAGTAGATGTTGATATATTGTAATCAAATTATGCTAGTTCTTGAGTAATTGACACAGGTTGTGAATAGGTTACGAACATGACCAAAGTCTAGAATTCAAGGCTATGACCTAGTTATGGATTGTTAACGTTTCAATTTGCCTTGTTATTATGTTTATTACTATTGTGTGATGATATTATACCATTTTTGGGTTGAATTGGATTGTTGATAGTAAGACCTTGTTGATGATATTGTGAAGGAGATTGAGTACGTCTTTTGATCTCTATTCTTTACTTCAATTGTGGTTAGTTGTTATTAAGTAATGATGTTGTATTGAATTATAACATATTTTATGATTGATAATGTTAGTGTGATGTTCATTTTAAATGTCTTGAACCATGGATTGTGAGTTATGGCTAAGATTAAAATGTTATGAGTATGGTAATAACCTACAAATATGCCTTATTAAGATGTAACTATGTAAATGTGCTAGCCTAACATGTATGATTTGTAGTAAAAGGAAAATAATTATAAATTCTTATTGATCTATGATGATGATGATTATTTTACGTGTAGACCCTATGACCTACATTAAGTTATGATGAAGGTACTAAAGACATTTAAAAACAGATTCTAGCTTAGCACCATGGCACCGTATTCCACATAAACTCATGTGGTCTATGTCCGTTAAGGCATGATGTTACAAAAGGTAAAATTGATAGAAGTAATGAACTCTTACTAGGATGACCTAAGGGGTTTAACTTAGTTTAGGTAGGGGTATGAGACTCTACATAAACATTGTACTAGTTAACCTTGAGAGAAGTCTTAGGAGGATGTTCTTGTATACGTATATGCTTATAATTGTAAATGATATGTATATGATGTTATTTCATATTGATGATACTATATGATGATTAGTTTCACTTATGAATATATATTTTGTCTTTATTGCCAAAGTATGATGTTATTGTACACTAAATGATATGCTATGTTTAGTTGGACATTGGTTATGGTTCCTGTTGGTTTTAATTGATTCAGTAAGGTTATGGGGATTTGCATAGTCATTTTGCTCATTTACTTAATAAGGGTTCATGAGAAATGGTCTTGCTTTGGATATGATGTTAGTAACTCTTATTCGTACTTGTTGATGTTATGACTTGATGATAGAGTTGTCTTGATTAAACGATAAATTATGTTGATATGCATGTTTCCTTGTTTAGACCCAGGTTTTGGTCTTGTGAGGTACATGGTCTTGTCTTATCGAATATGTATTATTGACTTGCAATGGTTTTTACATGTTCATAAGTATTTTCAAAGCAAATTGCAGGTTTTAATGAAATGTCCCTTTTAAACATGATTTCATATGTGTGTGGATATGGTTCTATAATTATTACAAGTGATGTGCCAACCGCATGTTCTCATATTTCTCCAACATTTTAGGTTCCGATCGTTGAAGGCTTGTGAGGACATCTGAAGGAAGACATGGATTCTCACTCTGCATGTTGGTAGGTCCTCAGTGGTTCGAGGAAAATGCCCTTTTATAGATTTGGATATTGATTAGTCTTAAAGACAATATGTTAATTTCCTTTCATTTGAGTACTAAAGAGGGCATAGCCTATATGTGGCTTTTATGGCATTAATGTATCGGCTATGCCCAATTGTTATACTTTTGTTTAGATGGTTATCATATCAGACATTCCAATTTTATGACTATGTTATATCCTATATATATATATATATATATATATATATATATATTAAGTAATATTTTTATATGAAGAATCTATGTATACTCGATATGAATATATATATTTTCTGGATTTTCACGTATAAAGGTAATGAAGTAAGCTAAGACAGTAGTCTTAGTCATCAAATAGGATTACAATGCTCGTTACGTCTAGGGGGGACTCCCCGGAAGTGACACACCTGTTAATCACACATCCGAAATAGACAACAGGTTGGAATTAGTAGAATGCAGGTACTAAGTATGACGTAATGCATAAAATCATGAAAATAGAAGGTTGATTCAAAACATGCTCTTGTAGGCTAAGCATCATACATATGTATAAGAATAACATTTAAACACCAAACATCACCTTATAAAACACATTCCAAGTCATACTCAATTTTTAGCAATTTTGGTCAATTTATTGTAACACTGCAATAATCTACTAAACACACAAAACAACTTTCCGAAGTTATCGCAACACATACTTATGTGGGAAAAGAAGAGATCGGACATACACCCTCCTCAAGCTAACCTAAATGATCCTTAAGACTAACTAGGACAAGATTATTACCAACCCATTAACCAAATAACTACTGAGAATTACTCTAAGACTCACACAAGTAAATACGTAGAGAACACCCATACATCCTCTTAAAGACTACCTAAGCGATCCTCCAATCTGCTCTAGCTACTTGTATTTTTCATTATCATATCTTTACTTATGTCATTATGTTCATTCACTCCTTTAAGAGACATTCAACACGTAAGGACATTCACATAATGGTCTTGAACTTAGGGATTCGCACACCAACATCTTCAAGGACTAATCGTGCAATGTCGAGATAGTATCCCATACCACCATCTAGACTTCATGGAACTTATCCAATACTATCATGTATCACACATGATCAGAATAGGAAATAATCGATATACACCGTGTTAGCTAATCATGGAATTTGGAGTCATGAACCTACTCTTATGGAGGGTGTTCTACGTGCCGATGGTATAACTAAGACAAATACCCATTTAGGCACATGGTCAAGGAATATGAAGGGTTTATTTGAACTCTAGACTCACCTTTAACTAGAGCTACTCCCCTTACTACAATCACTCAGTTCTAGCCTTGGTTCTCATAGAGTAATATAATTAAGGAGTATATGAAGAGGTTTCGTATCTAGTTCATAACCAAATCAGATAATACCTTACAAAAATGGTCCGCTAGGGTTACCTTACAATTGTTAAGAGGATAGATTAATGGTATTCCTAAGGTTGATTTCATGTAATTCAAGTAAATCAACCCTAAATCCATTATTACACATAAAGGATACCATTATGACTTTTGAGTTCAAGCATATCATCACCTTTCTCATAAAAGGTTCCACAAAAATGATCTTTTTTACTACATTCAAGATTATTTTAAATTCATACACATGAATTCATGACAAAGTGTGCTCTAACCTACTAAATAGAGGATTCATGTTCATATTCTTCATGCATCATGTAAAGGGTACAAGTCTACCAAAACAAGACACACATATTTTATATTATCACATATAGAATATAATTAAATAAGCACATAGCGAAAACTAATTATAATCCTAGTCATCCTACTCACATCAATAGAACATCAACATAAATCATTATAAGTCACATATAATACATCAAGAAGTAACATACTTCAATATCAAGTAATACACATAAGAACTTCACTATGGCCTACTAAGGACATATATCATCAAGAAGGAGGTCTCATGCATTGACATCACATAACACATAAGTCATCAAGACATTCAGATTACTCACATAATAAGGTTATAACATGATAATAGCATAATTTATAAAGTAACATTGATGAGGCCACATTGTGTAACAATTCATAAAGTAATTTTGATGAGGCCACATAATTCACATGTATAGCACATAAGCACCGCCACTATAAGTGGACCATAACAATCATCATCATAATTCAACACTTATACAGTTCAATATAGAGAGATAGATTTAGTTCAACATACCACCATTTAAATATCACAACTTAAAGTCATAGTCAATTTAATCAACTCAATACTCAAAGGCTCTTACGCGTAGACTTGATCATAAATTCAATCCAATAATCTCAATATACAATGAATCCAAAATAATACAATATGAAGTTTTACATGTATGAGATCCTACTAACAATCTTATATAATTCATACATATATCTATATCCCAATACAATCTACGTAAGAAATAATTGATATTGAGACATTATCAAATCATCCATTATATGGTTCATATAAGTAAATCATTTTTTGCATGGGTTCATGGAGCTTCTGATCAAGAATAATAAAATTAGTATAAATTCAGTCATATCTCATTGATTTTAAACATTTTACGGAAGAACACATGGCTAGATAAAAAAATTAGAGAATTCATTTTTTTGATCATTATTTAAATCATTGAAATTGATAGCTCGAATGGAAGGGATTCCAAGGATGATTAACTATACCTTAATTGTGATGAGAATCCAAAAAAATTGATGGAGAAAAAACGTGGAAAATCAGTGTTCTACTTTGGAGCTTCAAAGGTTCATTAATGAAGGTTTTTGGAGAAAAGAGATGGAGAAGTTTTGTTTCGCACTTGAGGGTTTTGACTTGAAGGGTGAATTGGGGTTTAAATTTTCTAATAACAACCAATAACTAATACCTAAAATAGCATAACAACCCCTAAAATTATCGCACATTTTACCCAGATAAAACTCAGCTTAAATTGTCGAAACTATCATCCGGAAACAAGTCCGCGAAGCGGAGCTACGCCCGTGAAATTTTGAAAATAAATTCCAAGAGAGTAGATCATGTGTTATGTGCAGAACTCCAAGAAATAATTTTCCCTTGTGAGGAACAAGTCCATCAAGAAGACATGATCCTTTCATGTACAAATTCTACTAGCTTGGGAAGCTTCATCGGCCATGTTTGGTCCTCCTCAAGGACTATGTGGCTGGACCTCGTGGTGTCGTTCTCGTATGTTTTTACAATTTCATGTAAGGGTATGTCTATGAACCATTGTAATCAATTTTAGCCTCATAAAATACCCCAAAACTCCACTACAAAACACTAAGACACAGTAGTTCAACTTCAATTAGTTTCCAGACGTCTTGGACATTAGAAATCCAAACATCACAAAATTTCATTTACTGCCTAAAAAAACTATCAAAAGCCATTTTATGACATAAAAAACACATGACACACATGTTAGGATCTAGCTTAACCTCAGTCATTTTAGAGGTGTTACATTTCAATCGTGATAAACTTTGTATCAAATAATGAGGATAGATAATTGTAGGATTGATGTCTTACTAAAAAGTTCAAGTAGATAAATTTTTATTATTGTGAAATGCACCAAAATTATGCATAAGAGGCTATATGATGATTAGAAATATCAACCCTTGATAGTATTATTGAAATCATTCCTCAAGAGTTTTAACTCTACATTTCTTTTTTTTATAAATTCTTTATTTTTACTATATACAATAAATACAAGAAGGAACAATTCTGAAAGAGTTGAAGAGTACAATATAAATGAGGCAGTTCCCCCTCCGTCTACTCAAAACACTCAAGTTCCTAATGAAGAAGGAGTTATGTCTAATTTAGAAATAAGGGCGGTCATTTATAGTTTGACTCAAGTGTTGTCTACTCAAATGTCTAGGGATTATAGGCTTCAAGTGATCCCTAATTCTAGAACAACCGCATCAAGAATAATGGATTTCACAAGGATGAATCACCTTACTTTCATTAGATCAAAGGTTGAGAAGACCCACAATGGTTAATTCATAAAGTGTTCAAGGTTCTAGATGCTATGGGGGTGACTTATCAAGAAATGGCGGAACTAGGTACCTATAAACTCAAGGATGTGAAACATTTTTTGTTTTAGCAATGAATGATTCTAGGGTTACGATAAACATGGGGGGATTTCAAACCACTTTCCTTGATAGGTTCATTCCCTTATAACAAAGAGAGGAAAATGTAAGAATTCATAAACCTTCGCCAAGGGGGTTTCAATGTGAAGGAGTATAACCTCAAATTTACTCAACTATCAAAATATGCCGCTACTACTCTGTCACATTCTAGGTCTAAGATTTAACAAATTCGTTATCCAAAAATCCAATCTTATGGTTAATAAATGAAGGTCGGCTATGTTTATTACTATCATGGACATATCTAATCTCATAGTTCATGCCAAACAAATTGGGAAGTAAAACCTTAACAAAGTTTGTAGAAAATTTAAGTTGACAAGCGTTGATGATGGAAATTGTTCTCAAACTAGATAAATAAAGGTCTTTTGCTAAATAAGTAACATAATCAAAGACTAAAGAAGATCTTCCCCAATGAACGAACTCCTACCATTCCAAATATAAATAAAGGTAAAGGGTCAACACCCAAGCCTCAAGAGGGGAAAGTTAGTGGTCCCTATGTTGAGAAGTCTACTTTTGCTAAATGTGGTAGGAAACATGAAGGCAAGTGTCTAATTGGTATGAGAAATTTCTATCGTTGTGGTAATAGTGGACAAATGAAGATGGATTTCCCTATGATGAAGGTTTAAGAAAGAGAAAGTGTTAAAGCATAAGCAAGTGCTCCCAATGTAGATGCTCGTAAAAAGAATACCTTCTATGTTGTCGTCTCTAGAGGTGATCAAGAGTAATCTCTCGATGTCGCCACCGGTATGTTACAAGTGTTTTACATTAATGTCTATGTTTTACAAGATCTAGGTACTAATTTATCATTATAACTCCATTAGTATATATAAAGTTTAATGTGTTACTGATATTTTAATAAAACTTTTTTCGATTACAACCCCGGTGGTGACTTCATAGTTGCTACAAGTGTCTTTACGATTATCCTATTTCCTTGCCCAATATATTAACATGTGTTGAATTGGCTGAACTTTATATGTATTATTTTTGGACGGTATTGCATGTCCTTAAAGACACAAACTATTTTTTAAGTATACCAATTGTTAGTTTTTGTTAAGATCGATTGTGTTTCTTTGTCATATTATCTAAGGTGCACGTATAGAGGTTTATCCAAGAAAGACGTAAGCAGTTTAGAATTTGTGTTGACCTTTGACTCCAATCGACATATGAAGTTTCTTGGGTTTATCAAGGTACAATAGGAGGTTTGTTAATGGGATTGAATCCAATTTTTTATACTTTGACTACCTTGACCAAAAATATTGTTATGTTTGAGTGGTCCGAGGCATGTGAAAGAAATTTTCATGTCTTGAATATTAGTCTTACCTAAGCTCTGGTATTGAACATACAAGAGGGAACTTGTGGTATATTGTTTCGCTTCTCGAGAGGGTTTGGGTTGAATGTTAGGCTTTCCTCCACTCTTGGCATGTTTGATAAGTCATTATCCTAAGAGGGAGATTTTGTACTTAGGGCCTATTAAAGTTTTTGTTTACCCGACATGGATTAATTAGTAAATCCAATATTTGAAGAAGCTCATGGTTCCCCATATTGTAGTCTTCTAAGTTCCATCAAAATGTATTATGATATTAAACAGGTCTATTGGTCGGATTGGCTAAAAAGGGACATAGGGAATTTTGTGTTCCTTCGTGCCTCAATTGTCAAAAAGTAAAGGTCGAGCATCGAAAGTCAAATTTTTGACTCAAGTATGCATTTTCCTACTTGAAGTGGGAAGACGCTAATATGGACTTTGTAGTGGGTTGACATGCAGGCAAAATTACTCAATATGTATTATTGTGTATAGATTGACCAAATCCGCTCACTTTTTTCCCGTTAAGTCTACTTATTCGACAGAAGAGTATACTAGATTGTATCTCAATGAGATTATGAGGTTTCATGGTATCCCTTCTCCATCATATAGGATTGAGGTACTCCATATACTTCTCTCTTTACAAGGTCTTTTAAAAACGGTTTGGGTACTCAAGAGAAGCTTAGAACCGATTTTCATCCCCATATAGATAGTCAAAAAGAGCCTACCTTTGTGAGTTTACATAACCTCTTATCTTATTAAAGATTACATAGGCTTATCGTTTACGCCACATAACCAATATATAATAATTAGTTTATTACTTTGTTTCACATTAAAACATGTAAAGAGAAGTACAATATTTGGCATAGCCCTTATACAAGATTATTATGCCACATATAGGGTTACAACAATAGTCTTCATGAAAAGGGAAGAAATAGATGTCTTTAGACATAATCAATGCTACTATGGTAGAACGAATGACACCATCCTCGAACTTTAAGGACTAACCAACAACTTTGGTGGAAAGTCCAAGTCTTCTAGCAAAGTGGTTTAGAAGCTTTTCAATGGTCAGAACCTACAATGTTTGGGAAAAAGTGAAGAAATATTGGTTTGTACAAAAAACATGTACTAAGTATGGCTCCTACACATTAAATAATCAATGTTTGAAAAAAGACACAATTTAGTAAAAACTATTAATTATTACCGATAACTTAACGTGCACATATATGGAACATCATATGTTCATCCAACATGATATTAACCCGTTGAATAAGAACAAAACCCCATAACCCTATCCAATGATAAATATTACATTAAGTCACTTACTTAATACATATGAAATAACCTCATGTTTCATCATAACATGCTTAATTCATAAGATCATATATATCATGACATACATAACAAATAATAAACTTATCTCTGAAAGAACACTACTAAGACCATCCCTTAGGATCCCACATGTGTAATATGTAAGAGAATTTGTATACCCTCCCTTTCACTACGTAGAAGCCTTTAAGAGAAGACCTAATAAGAGTTCACATACATGACTTGTCCATTTAATTTTAAATTACGGAAAGAAGTGGAATAACCGACATGAAAACATGTGAGCTAGGATGTACCGTGGATTTACAGTACTTCCAATGCTTTTTCCTTAAGATTGGTGTGTGTCTAGAGAATTATTGTATAAGTTTTAATAGTTTTTATCTTTGTTTTGCAGGAAAGGTTTCAAAATCTGTGGGGGTCGTCGATTACAACTACTTTTGTGGAGAACTTTCCTTATTTTAATTCCTTTTAATTTAAGACAATATTTTCTATAAATATGATGTAAAAACTCATTATTGAAGTTGGATTCTATTACTATTATTCTTAGTTTGTCTTGGGATATTTGGTTTTTGCAAATTTGGCATTAATTCTAATGTCTGGATTTGGTTTTTAGTGACCTCTTTTTTGTTTCAAGTTGAATTTCTGGATTTTCTTTCAATTTGTCAAAAGTAAGTTCATGATTTATTGTTTATCCACTATGGATTCTGTTCTTCTATGCATAGGTAACTTAATCCATAACATGGTTTGTGGGAACCGTGGGTGATTAACAAAGTCAACCTAGCTTAATAACAATTCTCAAATAGGTTAATGAATGCTATGATATTTCTTTCGCTTAGAAGTACTTTAAAAGAGTGCATGCATTAGAAATTGCGTTATTTCTTGTAACGACCTGTTTAGTCGTTTTGAGCAGCAAATTTTATTCTGGAAAAACTGGCTGTGACGACGGATGTCACGACGGACCATCGTGGTCACGACAGCCCGTCGAGGAGGTTTCGTTCCATCACACTTAGAATTCTGAAATTGGGTACTGAAAATCGACTCTCTGTAATCTGTGACGAAAGTGCAGGACGGACCGTCACAGGCGTGACGGACCGTCACAGTCCACTGGGATTTTGGGAGGTTGCGACGACCATCGTGACGGACCGTCGCAGGCACGACGACCCGTCACAGGTTGCGCAAGTCCCAGGAAGAATCGGATTTCTTCACACGTTTTAAGGGACGCATTGGACTATTCTTTCCTTAATTATAAAGTTAGAGGGTTAATATTAATAAGTCTAATTACTTGGGGGTTAAAAGAGGTAACCTTAAGTTAATTAGTGTCACGACCCAAATCGGGGACGCGACTGGCACCCACATTTACCCTCCGATGTGAGCGAACCAACCCATCTAACCCTTAACATTTCAAGATATTTCAACAGAAAATAATGCGGAAGACTTAAACTCATTAATAAAAACAATTCAAAACTATTATTATTATCCCCAAAATCTGGAAGTCATCATCACAAGAACATCTATCTCAAATTTCTAAACTAAAACTGTCTAATGACAAAATACTAAAAAGCTAGTCCATGCCGGAAGTTCAAGGCATCAAGACTTGAAGAAGGAGACCCAGTCCAAGCTAGACGCATTAGCTCACCCTGAATTTCCGATGGAGTGAAGACTGGCTTGATCTACTGCTGAGTCGAAGTTGACGGAACGTTTGCTGCATAACACAAATAGCAAAGAGGAAAACATAAAAGTAGGGGGTCAGTACAACCACACGTACTGAGTAGATATCATCGGTTAACTCAAAATAGGAGATAGTACATATCAAGTAATATTATAAATCAACTATAAGCTCAATATGTAGCAACAACAATGTATTATAATCGTCAATAAATACCATCAAGTTCATCCATGAGGACTCAAGCCTCAACACCATACTCATTTGGGAAATAAGTTCATTATGTTGAGTATATTATCGTCTTTCAAGATTCATTATCTTTCTTCCTCTTGTGTCGGTACGTGACACTCCGATCCCCTACCACTATGTGTCGGAACGTGACACTCCGATCCCCTATATGTGTCGGAACGTGACACTCCGATCCCCTATATGTGTCGGAACGTGACACTCCGATCCCCTATATGTGTCGGAACGTGACACTCCGATCCCCTATATCTACGTGTCGGTTCGTGACACCCGTCCCACTAATACTATGTGTCGGAATGTGACACTCCGATCCACTAATACTATGTGTCGGTACGTGACACTCCGATCCACTACATCCATTCTATCCATTCATCCAGCCTTCTCTATACTAAGGCATCATCAATCCCATTACTTTAACTCGTCAAGCCTTCTTTTATACCAAGGCATCATCATTAATATCATAGATTAAAGTTTCTTTCAAGATTTGGGATTCAATGGTTTTCATCAGGCTTGTTTTATCAAAATCACATAATCATATTCATACAAGCATACAATAAGCATATAGACAGGTTTACAATACCATCAACACATATTATTCACTATTAAGAGTTCACTACGAATATCGTAATATAAACCATAACCTACCTCCACCGAAGAATTGAAATCGACAAGAAATCTCCCAAGCTTTGTTATTCTCCTCAGCCTCTCGATCGATCTCTCTATCCCTCTTTCTGTTCTTTCTCTTTTGTTTTCTTATGTTCAAACCCTCTTTCTTTTACCCTAATTAATCATATAATTAAGTGTGAAAAAGGACAATAAACCCCTCTAATTAACTTAAGGTTACCCCTTTTAACCCCTAAGTAATTAGACTTATTAATGTTACCCCTCAATCTTTATAATTAAGGAAAGAATAGTCAAAAACGACCCTTAAAACGTGTGGAGAAATCCTAAACTGCCTGGGATTGCGTGACCTGTGACGGGCCGTCGTGCCTGCGACGGTCCGTCATGGTGGTCGTCGCACCTCCCCAGGTTCCAGGTGGCTGTGACGGCCCGTCACACCTGTGACGGTCCGTCCTGCACCTCCGTCCTGATGGTCAGAAACTCGTTTCTCGTACCAAATTCTCAAAAGTTGAAGTGTTTTGCAACGGAAACTCACGACGGTTCGTCGTGGATGTGACGGCACGTCCTGCAGGTCCGTCATAATTTACAGAGAGTCGATTTTAACATCCAAATTGAAGAATTCTAAGTGTCATGGGACGACACATCCTCGACGGGCCGTCGTGACTACGACGGTCCGTCGTTCCATCCGTTGTCCCCGCCAGTTTTTCCAGAATTAAAATCTGTTGCTCAAATGACTAAACAGGTCGTTACAATAGATACCAATTTACCCATCGTTCGTCCCCGAACGATCAAAAGAAGAAAAAATGGCGAAAAAGGAGTACCTGAATCTGTAAACAGATGTGGGTATTTTTCTTGCATATCTGCCTCCTTCTCCCAAGTAGCCTCTTCAACCGGTCGATTCTTCCATTGCACTTTGATGGATGCAATCTCTCTCGACCTCAGTTTGCGAACTTTTCTATCTAATATAGCAACCGGTTCCTCTTCATAAGTCAAGTTCTCATCCAACAAAACTGAATCCCAACGGATAATGTAGTTTCCATCTCCGTGGTATCTCTTCAGCATGGATACATGAAACACCGGATGCACTCCGGACAGCCCTGGGGGCAAGGCTAATTCATAAGCCACCTCCCCTATCCTCTTAAGCACTTCAAATGGTCCAATATACCTTGGACTTAGCTTACCTCTTTTTCCAAACCGCATCACCCCTTTCATGGGCGAAACCTTCAACAAGACTTGTTCACCTTCCATGAACTCCAAGTCTCTAACTTTTCGGTCTGCATACTCCTTTTGTCTACTTTGAGCCGCTAAAAGCTTTTCTTGAATAGCTTTCACCTTCTCCATAGAATCTCTTAACAGATCAGTCCCCCAAGGTCTAACTTCAAATGCATCAAACCACCCAATGGGAGATCTACACCTCCTCCCATACAATGCTTCAAAGGGAGCCATGTCGATACTGGAGTGATAGCTATTATTGTATGAAAACTCTGCCAACGGTAAGAAGCTATCCCAATGGCCACCAAACTCTATCACACACGCACGAAGCATATCCTCCAACACTTGAATCGTTCGCTCAGACTGACCATCGGTCTGAGGGTGAAATGCCGTGCTAAGGTCCAACCTAGTACCTAATTCAACATGTAATGTCCTCCAAAACTTAGAAGTAAACTGCGTACCTCTATCTGATATGATTGAGAGTGGAACTCCATGCAACCGAACGATCTCTGAGATGTAGATCTTGGCTAACTTCTCTGCATTGTAGGTCACCTTGACAGGAATGAAGTGAGCAGACTTAGTCAACCTATCAACGATCACCCAAATGGAGTCATACTTACCCAAGGTCTTTGGAAGACCAACCACAAAGTCCATTGCGATTCTCTCCCACTTCCATTCAGGAATGGGCATTCTCTGAAGTGTTCCTCCGGGCCTTTGGTGTTCATACTTTACTTGTTGACAATTTGGACATTTGGCCACAAACTCAACAATATCTCGCTTCATTCTACTCCACCAGAAGTGTTGCTTTATGTCGCGGTACATCTTGGTTGCACCAGGATGTATAGAATATCCGGAACTATGAGCTTTGTAAGGATAGTGGTGATCAAATCATCGATGCGGGGTACACATACTCTTCCCTTAATCCTCAAAATACCTTCCCCATCGATTATTGCTTCCTTGGCCTCTCCTTGCAACACTTTATCTCGAATTCGCCTTAGTTTCTCATCATCAAACTGTTTCCCCTTAATCTGATCAAGAAAAGAAGATTTTGCCTCTACACAAGCTAACAATCCTCCCTTCTCGTTTATTTCTAACCTCATAAGGTCATTAGCCAAAATCTGCACTTCTCTAGCCAATGGGCGTCTAGAAGCTTGCAAATGAGCTAGACTTCCCATGCTTCCGGCCTTCCTACTCAAAGCATCTGCCACAACATTTGCTTTTCCCGGATGATACAAGATAGTGATGTCGTAGTCCTTCAGTAGTTCCATCCATCTCCTCTGTCTCAAGTTCAAGTCTTTCTGAGTGAATACATACTGTAGGCTACGATGGTCCGTGTAGACTTCACACTTAACCCCATACAAGTAGTGTTCCATTGCTTTAGTGCAAATACTACCGCGGCCAATTCCACATCATGAGTTGGATAGTTACGTTCATGCACTTTTAATTGTCTTGAAGCATAAGCGATCACGTTCTTCTCTTGCATTAGCACTGCACCCAAACCCGAAAGGATGCATCACAATAGACAATGAAGTTCTTACCCTCTACCGGCAAGGTAAGGATAGGCGCGGTAGTCAACAAAGTCTTGAGTTTCTGAAAGCTTTCCTCACACTCGTCCGACCATACAAATGGGACGTTTTGCTTAGTCAAGTTCGTCAATTGGGAAGCAATAGAAGAGAATCCCTTGACGAATCGACGGTAGTAGCTAGCTAACCCAACAAAACTCCGTATTTCTGACACATTAGTGGGTCTTACCCAATTTTTCACTGTTTCAATCTTAGAAGGATCTACCATCACTCCATCCTTAGAAACCACGTGCCCCAAGAAGGACACTGAATCTAGCCAAAACTCACACTTGGAGAATTTCGCATAAAGATTTTTCTTTCTCAACAACTCTTAACACCATTTTCAAATTTCTTACTTTTGGAGTATATCAGTATATCATCAATAAACACAATCACAAAGAGGTCAAAGTATGGCTTGAAAATCCCGTTCATCAAGCTCATGAAGGCAGCAGGGGCATTCGTAAGACCAAATGACATTACCACAAATTCATAATGCCCATACCTAGTTCGAAAAGCAGTCTTTGGAACATCCGTTGCTCGTATTTTCAATTGGTGATAACCGGATCTCAAGTCAATCTTTGAGAAGACACAAGCACCTTGTAACTGATCGAACAAGTCATCAATGCGAGGAATAGGGTACTTGTTCTTAATAGTTACTTTGTTCAACTGTCGGTAATCTATGCACATTCGGAAACTCCCATCCTTCTTCTTCACAAATAGCACCGGAGCACCCCAAGGAGATGCACTTGGTCTAATGAAGCCTTTGCTCAACAACTCTTGAAGTTGTGCCTTTAACTCTCTTAATTCGGCGGGAGCCATTCTATACGGGGGTATAGAAATGGGGTGAGTACCGGGTTCCAAATCAATGCAGAAGTCCAGATCCCTATCTGGTGGCATACCGGGAAGATCTGCAGGGAACACATCCAAAAACTCACAGACCACTAAAACCGACTCGATCGAAGGTACTTGGGTAGTGTCATCCTTGAGATGTGCCAAGAAATCTAGACAACCCTTACTAACCATCTTCTGAGCACGAATAAAGGAGATGATACGCACCGGATTGGGAGTGTAGTCACCCTCCCACACTAACGGATCTGCCCCAGGCTTGGCTAACGTTACCGTTTTAGCATTACAATCCAAAATCGCAAAGTTTGGAGAAAGCCAAGTCATACCCAGAATTACATCAAAGTCACCCATTTCTAAAATAACCAAATCTACATAAGTGTTGCTCCCCACAAAATTCACAAACATGACCTATATACTTTTCAACTATCACCGACTACCCACCGGAGTAGAAACATGAATAGGCACGTCAAGTAATTCACAATGCAAATTTAGACCATTAGCAAATGAGGAAGATACATAAGAAAATGTGGATCCAGGATCAAACAATACAGAAGCCATGCAATCACAAATCAGAAGGTTACCTGTGATAACTTCATCAGACGCCTCCGCTTCAGATCTCCAGGGAAAGCATAACAATGGGCCCCATTATTTGTCTGTCCGTTGCCCCTACCATGTTGTGTAGTAGTGGCTCCGTTTTGCCCATCACCTCTGACGTTTTGGTGACCGCCATTACCTCGACCACCACGTCCTCCAGAAAAACGGCCTCTACCATGACCACCCCTACCTCTAGCTAGTGGGGCTCTGTAACTCTGTTTTGGACAATTCCTCCTAATATGTCCAATCTCCCCACATCCATAGCACTCTCTGGAGTCGGGCATAGGTCTCTCGGAGTAGTGTTGACCGTTCTGAGGTGGACCCCCAACTACAGTCTGTAGTGAAGACTGTATTGGTCGAACTGAGTGACCTCCGGAGTTCTGTCCTCTAGAGTAAGAACCATTAAACTCGCCTCCCCTTCGAAACCTCTTTGATGTCGATGTCGTGGTGAAGTCATCTGGCTTCACTCCTTCCACCTCTATCACAAAGTCTACCACCTCTTGGAAGGATGTTCCGTTGCCGCTACCTGTAAGGCTGAAATCCGCAATTCTGACCTCAACCCCTTAACAAAACGGCGGATCCGTTCTTGTGGACTGAAACAAGTTGGGTGGCATATCTGGATAGTGCGCGAAATTTAGCCTCATACGCGTTTACTGTCATCCTTCCTTGTTCAAGACTCAAGAACTCATCCCTCTTTCTATCTCTCAAGGTCCTTGGGATATACTTCTCCATAAATAAGGTAGAGAATGATTCCCAAGTCATAGGTGGTGCCTCTGTTGGTTGACACTCAACATGTGAACGCCACCACATTTTGGCGTTCCCTTGGAACTGATAGCTCACGAACTCGACACCAAACCTCTCTACTATCCCCATCTTGTGTAGTAGCTCATGACAATCAACCAGAAAATCATAAGCAATTTCAAGAACTTACTGAAAAGTTCGTGTTGATCGTTTGTCATAATAGGCCCAGTAGTCAGACGTGGAAATGTGCCTATTCCCAATGTTGCATCCATGCGGGGAGCCATAGTAGCCGCATGTCGTATCTCTGAAACCGGAGGTGTTGGTGAAGAAACCACTGGAGGTGCTTGACCCTGATCAGACAACCCGCTAAGATAAGCAAGTACTTGGTTGATCATCTCTGGGTAGGTTGGGGTGGCATTTCCTCATTCTGCCCTTGTTCGGTTTCCCCTTCCTCACCCTCTCTTACTGCATCCTCAGTCGGTGGAGGAGTCACCGCCCTAGTATCAGATGGGCTAGGGGCTCGTCCTCTTCCTCTAGAGGACGTCCTCCCACGACCTCTTCCACGGCCTCTTGCCTCTGTTCCTCCTCGAGCCACAGCCCCAGTGGCTGGCTCAGTAGTTTCATGTCTTTCCGTTGTCGCTGCTGGTGCGGTCGTTGCTCTAGTTCTAACCATCTGCGAAATAGAGTGAAGATGGTCAGATACCAATTTGTATCACCTAGATACCAATTGGACTCAAGTAGTAGCACGAAAGAAAGAATGAAAGAATGGAATTTTCCTAAAGTCTTATAGCCTCTCAAAGAAAAGTAAAGGCGTCCCCCTACCGTTCTTTAAGACTCTACTAGACCTGTTCTTGTGTGATGAGACCAATGAACCTAATGCTCGGATACCAAGTCTGTCACGACCCAAATCGGGGACGCGACTGGCACCCACATTTACCCTACGATGTGAGCGAACCAACCCATCTAAACCTTAACATTTCAAGATATTTCAACAGAAAATAATGCGGAAGACTTAAACTCATTAATAAAAACAATTCAAAACTATTATTATTATCCCCAAAATCTGGAAGTCATCATCACAAGAACATCTATCTCAAATTTCTAAACTAAAACTGTCTAATGACAAAATACTAAAAAGCTAGTCCATGCCGGAAGTTCAAGGCATCAATACTTGAAGAAGGAGACCCAGTCCAAGCTAGACGCATTAGCTCACCCTGAATTTCCGATGGAGTGAAGACTGGCTTGATCTACTGCTGAGTCGAAGTTGACGGAACGTTTGCTGCATAACACAAATAGCAAAGAGGAAAACATAAAAGTAGGGGGTCAGTACAACCACACGTACTGAGTAGATATCATCGGTTAACTCAAAATAGGAGATAGTACATATCAAGTAATATTATAAATCAACTATAAGCTCAACATGTAGCAACAACAATGTATTATAATCGTCAATAAATACCATCAAGTTCATCCATGAGGACTCAAGCCTCAACACCATACTCATTTGGGAAATAAGTTCATATGTTGAGTATATTATCGTCTTTCAAGATTCATTATCTTTCTTCCTCTTGTGTCGGTACGTGACACTCCGATCCCCTACCACTATGTGTCGGAACGTGAAACTCCGATCCCCTATATGTGTCGGAACGTGACACTCTGATCCCCTATATGTGTCGGAACGTGACACTCCGATCCCCTATATCTACGTGTCGGTTCGTGACACCCGTCCCACTAATACTATGTGTCGGAACGTGACACTCCGATCCACTAATACTATGTGTCGGTACGTGACACTCCGATCCACTACATCCATTCTATCCATTCATCCAGCCTTCTCTATACTAAGGCATCATCAATCCCATTACTTTAACTCGTCAAGCCTTCTTTTATACCAAGGCATCATCATTAATATCATATATTAAAGTTTCTTTCAAGATTTGGGATTCAATGGTTTTCATCATGCTTGTTTTATCAAAATCACATAATCATATTCATACAAGCATACAATAAGCATATAGACAGGTTTACAATACCATCAACACATATTATTCACTATTAAGAGTTCACTACGAATATCGTAATATAAACCATAACCTACCTCCACCGAAGAATTGAAATCGACAAGAAATCTCCCAAGCTTTGTTATTCTCCTTAGCCTCTCGATCGATCTCTCTATCCCTCTTTCTGTTCTTTCTCTTTTGTTTTCTTATGTTCAAACCCTCTTTCTTTTACCCTAATTAATCATATAATTAAATGTGAAAAAGGACAATAAACCCCTCTAATTAACTTAAGGTTACCCCTTTTAACCCCTAAGTAATTAGACTTATTAATGTTACCCCTCAATCTTTATAATTAAGGAAAGAATAGTCAAAAACGACCCTTAAAACGTTTGGAGAAATCCTAAACTGCCTAGGATTGCGTGACCTGTGACGGGCCGTCGTGCCTGCGATGGTCCGTCACGGTGGTCGTCGCACCTCCCCAGGTTCCAGGTGGCTGTGACGGCCCATCACACCTGTGACGGTCCGTCCTGCACCTCCGTCCTGACGGTCAGAAACTCGTTTCTCGTACCAAATTCTCAAAAGTTGAAGTGTTTTGCAACGGAAACTCACGACGGTTCGTCGTGGATGTGACGGCACGTCCTGCAGGTCCGTCACAATTTACAGAGAGTCGATTTTAACATCCAAATTGAAGAATTCTAAGTTTCATGGACGACACATCCTCGACGGGCCGTCGTGACTACGACGGTCCGTCGTTCCATCCGTTGTCCCCGCCAGTTTTTCCAGAATTAAAATCTGTTGCTCAAAACGACTAAACAGGTCGTTACAATTAGGGGGTTTTATTGTCCTCTTTCACACTGAATTATATGTTAATTAGGGTAAAAGAAAGAGGGTTTGAACAAAAGAAGACAGAAAGAACAAGAAAAAGAGAGAGAGCAGTCGATCAAAGAGGAGAGAACAAGGCTTTGGAAAAACTCTTGTTGATTTTAGTCTTCGGTGGAGGTAGGTATGGTTATTTTACGATATTCATAGTGAACTCTTATAGTGAATGATATGTATTGGTAGTATTGTAAACCTGTCTATATGCTTAATTGTATGCTTGCATGAATATGATTATGTGATTTTGATAAAACAAGCATGATGAAAACTATTGAATCCCAAATCTTGAAAGAAACTTTAATCTACTTATTAATGATGATGCCTTGGTATAACAGAAGGCTTGATGAATTAAAGTATGGGATTGATGATGCCTTGGTATAGAGAAGGCTTGATGAACGAATAGAATGAGATTAGTGGATTGGAGTGTCACGTTCCGACACATAGATTAGTGGATCGGAGTGTCACGTTCCGACACATAGTATTAGTGGATCGGAGTGTCACGTTCCGACACATAGTATTAGTGGATCGGAGTGTCACGTTCCGACACATAGTATTAGTGGGACGGGTGTCACGAACCGACACGTAGAATTAGGGGATCGGAGTGTCACGTACCGACACATATAGGGGATCGGAGTGTCACGTTCCGACACATATAGGGGATCGGAGTGTCACGTACCGACACATATAGGGGATCGGGTGTCACGAACCGACATGTAGAATTAGGGGATCGGAGTGTTCACGTACCAACACATAGTGGTAGGGGATCGGAGTGTCACGTACCGACACAAGAGGAAGAAAGATAATGAATCTTGAAAGATGATAAATATACTTAATTTAATAAACTTAATTCCCAAATGAGTATGGTATTGAGGCTTGAGCCCTCATGGATGAACTTGATGAGACTTGTTGATGCTTCATGTTGAGTTTATAGTTGATTTATAATATTAACTGATATATACTGTTTTCTATTTTGAGTTGGCCGATGATATCTACTCAGTACTTGTGGTTGTACTGAGCCCCTACTTTTATGTTTTCTTCTTTGTTATTTGTGGAATGCAGCAAACATTCCGTCAACTTTAACTCAACAGTAGATCTAGCCAGTCTTCACTACCTTCGGAAATTCAGGGTGAGCTAATGCGTCTAGCTTGGCCTGGATCTTCTTCTTCAAGTCTTGATGCCTTGAACTTCCGGCATGGACTAGCTTTCTATTTATTTTGTTTCTTAGATATTCTTAGTTTAGTAATTTGAGGATAGATGTTCTTGTGATGATGACTTCCAGATTTTGGGGGATAATAATAATAGTTTGAATTGTTTTTATTAATGAGTTTAAGTCTTCCGCATTATTTTCTGTTGATATACATTGAAATGTTAAGGGTTAGATTGGTTGGTTCGCTCACACAGGAGGGTAAATGTGGGTGCCAGTCGCGTCCCCAATTTGGGTTGTGACAAACTTGATATCAGAGCATTAGGTTCATTGGTCTCATCACACAAGAACGAGTCTAGTAGAGTCTTAAGGAACGGTAGGGGGACGCCTTTACTTTTCCTTGAGAGGCTATAAGAATTTAGGAAAATTCCATTCTTTCATTCTTTCTTTCGTGCTACTACTTGAGTCCAATTGGTATCTTGGTGATACAAATTGGTATCTGACCATCTTCACTCTATTTCGCAGATGGTTAGAACTAGAGCAACGACCGCACCAGCAGCAACAACGGCAAGACAAGAAACATCTGAGCCAGCCACTGGGGTTGTGGCTCGAGGAAGAACAGTGGCAAGAGGCCGTGGTAGAGGCCGTGGGAGGACGTCCTCTAGAGGAAGAGGACGAGCACCTAGTCCATCTGATGCTAGGGCGGTGACTCCTCCACTGACTGAGGAGGTAGTAAGAGAGGGTGAGGAAGGGGAAACTGAACAAGAGCAGAACGAGGAATTGCCACCCCAACCTACCCCAGAGATGATCAATCAGGTTCTTGCTTATCTTAGCGGGTTATCTTATCACAGTCAGGCACCTCCAGTGGTTTCTGCACCAACACCTCCGGTTTCAGAGGTACGACATGCGGCTACTATGGCTCCCCGCATGGATGCCTCATTGGAGATAGGCACATTTCCACGTCTGACTACTGGACCGATAATGACAAACGATCAACACGAACTTTTCAGTAAATTCTTGATATTTAAACCTCCAGTCTTCAAGGGTGCAGAATCTGAAGATGCTTATGATTTTCTGGTTGATTGTCATGAGCTACTACACAAGATGGGGATAGTAAAACGGTTTGGCGTTGAGTTCGTAAGCTATCAGTTTCAAGGGAACGCCAAAATGTGGTGGCGATCACATGTCGAGAGTCAACCGACAGAGGCCACACCTATGACTTGGGCGTCCTTCTCTACCCTGTTTATGGAGAAGTATATCCCAAGGACTTTGAGAGATAGAAAATGGGATGAGTTCTTGAGTCTCGAGCAAGGTAGGATGACGGTTAACGCATATGAGGCTAAGTTTCGTGCTTTATCAAGGTATGCCACCCAACTTTGTTTCAGTCCACAAGAGCGGATTCGCCGTTTTGTGAAGGGGTTGAGGTCAGAATTGCGGATTTCAGCCTTAGAGGTAGCGGCTACGGCAACATCCTTCCAAGAGGTGGTAGACTTGTGATAGAAGTGGAAGGAGTGAAGCCAGATGACTTCACCACGACATCGACATCAAAAACATTTCGAAGGGGAGGTGAGTTTAATGGTTCTTACTCTAGAGGACAGAGCTCCGGAGGTTACTCAAGTCGACCAATTCAGTCTTCACTACAGACTGTAGTTGGGGATCCACCTCAGAACGGTCAACACTACTCCGAGAGACCTATGCCTGACTCCAGAGAGTGTTATGGATGTGGGGAGATTGGACATGTTAGGAGGAATTGTCCAAAACAGAGTTACAGACCCCCAATAGCTAGAGGTAGAGGTGGTCATGGTAGAGGCCGCTTTTCTGGAGGACGTGGTGGTCGAGGTAATGGTGGTCACCACAACGGCAGAGGAGATGGGCAAATTGGAGCCACTACGACACAACATGGTAGGGGCAACATACACACTGGTGATAGGGCCCATTGTTACGCTTTCCCTGGGAGATCCTAAGTGGAGGCGTCTGATGCTGTTATCACAGGTAATCTTTTGGTTTGTGATTGCATGGCATCTGTATTTTGACCCTGGCTCCACGTTTTCATATGTATCTCTTCATCATTTGCTAATGGTATAAATCTACATTGTGAATTACTTGATATGCCTATTCGTGTTTCTACTCCGGTGGGTGAGTCTGTGGTAGTTGAAAGGGTATATAGGTCTTGTTTGGTGAACTTTGTGGGGAGCAACACTTATGTAGATTTGGTTATTTTAGAAATGGGTGACTTTGATGTAATTCTGGGTATGACTTGGCTTTCCCCGAATTTTGCGATCTTGGATTGTAATGCTAAAACGGTGACGTTAGCCAAGCCTGGGACAGATCCGTTAGTGTGGGAGGGTGACTACACTTCCAATCCGGTGCGTATTATATCCTTTCTTCGTGCTAAGAAAATGGTTAGTAAAGGGTGTTTAGCTTTCTTGGCACATCTCAAGGATGACACTACTCAAGTACCCTAAATTGAGTCGGTTTCGGTAGTCCGTGAGTTTTTGGAGGTGTTCCCTGCAGATCTTCCTGGTATGCCACCAGATAGGGATATTGACTTCTGTATCGATCTTGAACCGGGCACACGCCCCATTTCTATACCCCCGTATAGAATGGCTCCCGCCGAATTAAGAGAGTTAAAGGCTCAACTTCAAGAGTTGTTGAGCAAGGGCTTCATTAGACCAAGTGCATCTCCTTGGGGTGCTCCGGTTTTGTTTGTAAAGAAGAAGGATAGAAGTTTTCGGATGTGCATAGACTACCGGCAGTTGAACAAGGTATCTATTAAGAACAAGTATCCTCTTCCTCGCATTGATGACTTATTTGATCAACTACAAGGTGCTTGTGTCTTCTCGAAGATCGACTTGAGATCCGGTTATCATCAATTGAAAATACGGGCAACGGATGTGCCAAAGACTGCTTTTCGGACTAGGTATGGGCATTATGAATTTGTAGTAATGTCCTTTGGTCTTACAAATGCCCCTGCTGCTTTCATGAGCTTGATGAATGGGATATTAAGCCGTATTTGGATCTCTTTGTGATCGTATTTATAGATGATATACTGGTATATTCTAAAAGTAAGGAGGAACATGAGGAGCATTTGAGAATTGTATTGGAACTGAGGGAGAAAAAGCTTTATGCCAAGTTCTCTAAGTGTGAGTTTTGGCTAGATGCAGTGTCCTTCTTGGGGCACGTGGTTTCTAAGGAAGGAGTGATGGTAGATCCATCTAAGATTGAGGCAGTGAAAAATTGGGTAAGACCCACTAATGTGTCAGAAATACGGAGTTTTATTGGGTTAGCTAGCTACTACCGCCGATTTGTCAAGGGGTTCTCTTCTATTGCTTCCCAATTGACGAACTTGACTAAGCAGAATGTTCCATTTGTATGGTCGGATGAGTGTGAGGAATGCTTTCAGAAGCTCAAGACTTTGTTGACTACCGCACCTATCCTCACCTTGCCGGTAGAAGGTAAGAACTTCATTGTTTATTGTGATGCATCCTATTCGGGTTTGGGTGCAGTGCTAATGCAAGAGAGGAACGTGATTGCTTATGCTTCAAGACAATTAAAATTGCATGAACGTAACTATCCAACTCATGATTTGCAATTGTCCGCGGTAGTATTTTCATTGAAGCAATGGAGGCACTATCTATATGGGGTTAAGTGTGAAGTCTATACGGATCATCGTAGTCTACAGTATGTCTTTACTCAGAAAGATTTAAACTTGAGACAAAGGAGATGGATGGAACTATTGAAGGACTACGACATCACTATCTTGTATCATCCGGAGAAAGCGAATGTTGTGGCAGATGCCTTGAGTAGAAAGGCGGGAAGCATGGGAAGTCAAGCTCATTTGCAAGCTTCTAGACGCCTATTGGCTAGAGAAGTGCAGATTTTGGCTAATGACCTCATGAGGTTAGAAATAAATGAGAAGGGAGGATTGTTGGCTAGTGTGGAGTCAAGATCTTCTTTTCTTGACAAGATTAAGGGAAAACAGTTTGATGATGAGAAACTAAGGCGAATCCGAGATAAAGTGTTGCAAGGAGAGGCTAAAGAAGCAACAATCGACGAGGAAGGTGTTTTGAGGATTAAGGGAAGGGTATGTTTACCCCGCATCGATGATTTGATTAACACTATTCTGACAGAGGCTCATAGTTCAAGGTATTCTATACATCCGGGTGCAACCAAGATGTATCGCGACCTAAAGCAACACTTTTGGTGGAGTAGAATGAAGCGCGATATTGTTGACTTTATTGCCAAATGTCCAAACTGTCAACAAGTAAAGTATGAACACCAGAGGCCCGGAGGAACGCTTCAGAGAATGCCCATTCCTGAATGGAAGTGGGAGAGAATCGCAATGGACTTTGTGGTTGGTCTTCCAAAGACAATGGGTAAGTATAACTCCATTTGGGTGATTGTTGATAGGTAAACTAAGTCTGCTCATTTTATTCCGGTCAAGGTGACTTAAAATGCAGAGAAGTTAGCCAAAATCTACATCTCGAAAATCGTTCGATTGCATGGGGTTCCACTATCCATCATATCAGATAGAGGTACGCAGTTTACTTCTAAGTTTTGGAAAACATTGCATGCCGAATTGGGTACTAGGTTGGACCTTAGCACCGCATTTCACCCTCAGACCGATGGTAAGTCTGAGCGAACGATTCAAGTGTTAGAGGATATGCTTCGTGCATGCGTGATAGAGTTTGGTGGCCATTGGGATAGCTTCTTACCTTTGGCAGAGTTTTCATACAATAATAGTTATCACTCAAGCATTGATATGGCCCCATTTTAAGCATTGTATGGTAGGAGATGTAGATCTCCCATTGGGTGGTTTGATGCATTTGAGGTTAGACCTTGGGGTACTGACCTCCTGAGGGATTCGTTAGATAAGGTGAAGGGCATTCAAGAAAAGCTTCTAGCGGCGCAAAGTAGACAAAAGGAGTATGCAGATCGAAAGGTTAGAGACTTGGAGTTCACGGAGGGTGAACAAGTCTTGTTGAAGGTTTCACCCATGAAAGGGGTGATGCGCTTTGGCAAAAGAGGTAAGCTAAGTCCAAGGTATATTAGACCATTTGAGGTACTAAAGCGAGTAGGGGAGGTGGCTTATGAATTAGCCTTGCCCCCAGGGCTGTCCGGAGTGCATCCGGTATTTCATGTGTCCATGTTGAAAAGATACCATGGAGATGGAAACTACATTATCCGTTGGGATTCAGTTTTGCTTGATGAGAATTTGACTTATGAGGAGGAACCGGTTGCTATATTAGATAGAGAGGTTCGCAAGTTGAGGTCGAGAGAGATTGCATCCATCAAAGTTCAATGGAAGAATCGACCGATTGAAGAGGCTACTTGGGAGAAGGAGGCAGATATGCAAGAAAAATACCCACATCTATTTACAGATTCAGGTACTTCTTTTCGCCATTGTTTTTATTCTTTTGATCGTTCGGGGACGAACGATGGGTAAATTGGTATCTATTGTAACGACCTGTTTAGTCGTTTTGAGCAGCAGTTTTTATTCTGGAAAAACTGGCTGTGACGACGGATGTCACGACGTACCGTCGTGGTCATGACGGCCCGTCGAGGAGGTTTCGTTCCATGACACTTAGAATTCTGATATTGGGTACTGAAAATCGACTCTCTGTAATCTGTGACGAAAGTGCAGGACCGACCGTCACAGGCATGACGGACCGTCACAGTCCACTAGGATTTTGGGAGGTTGCGACGACCATCGTGACGGACCGTCGCAGGCGCGACGGCCCGTCACAGGTTGCGCAAGTCCCAGGCAGAATCGGATTTCTTCACACGTTTTAAGGGACGCATTGGACTATTATTTCCTTAATTATAAAGTTAGAGGGTTAATATTAATAAGTCTAATTACTTGGGGGTTAAAAGAGGTAACCTTAAGTTAATTAGGGGGTTTTATTGTCCTCTTTCACACTTAATTATATGTTAATTAAGGTAAAAGAAAGAGGGTTTGAACAAAAGAAGACAGAAAGAACAAGAAAAAGAGAGAGAGCAGTCGATCAAAGAGAAGAGAACAAGGCTTTGGAAAAACTCTTGTTGATTTTAGTCTTCGGTGGAGGTAGGTTATGGTTATTTTACGATATTCGTAGTGAACTCTTAATAGTGAATGATATAATTGGTAGTATTGTAAACCTGTCTATGTGCTTAATTGTATGCTTGCATGAATATGATTATGTGATTTTGATAAAACAAGCATGATGAAAACTATTGAATCCCAAATCTTGAAAGAAACTTTAATCTACTTATTAATGATGATGCCTTGGTATAAAAGAAGGCTTGATGAATTAATGTAATGGGATTGATGATACCTTGGTATAGAGAAGGCTTGATGAACGAATAGAATGAGATTAGTGGATCAGAGTGTCACGTTCCAACACATAGATTAGTGGATCGGAGTGTCACGTTCCGACACATAATATTAGTGGATCGGAGTGTCACGTTCCGACACATAGTATTAGTGGATCGGAGTGTTACGTTCCGACACATAGTATTAGTGGGACGGGTGTCACGAACCGACACGTAGAATTAGGGGATCGGAGTGTCACGTACCGACACATATAGGGGATCGGAGTGTCACGTTCCGACACATATAGGGGATCGGAGTGTCACGTACCGACACATATAGGGGATCGGGTGTCACGAACCGACACGTAGAATTAGGGGATCGGAGTGTCACATACCAACACATAGTGGTAGGGGATCAGAGTGTCACGTACCGACACAAGAGGAAGAAAGATAATGAATCTTGAAAGATGATAAATATACTTAATTTAATAAACTTAATTCCCAAATGAGTATGGTATTGAGGCTTGAGCCCTCATGGATGAACTTGATGATACTTGTTGATGCTACATGTTGAGTTATAGTTGATTTAAAATATTAACTGATATATACTATTTTCTATTTTAAGTTGGCCGATGATATCTACTCAGTACTTGTGGTTTTACTGACCCCCTACTTTTATGTTTTCTTCTTTGTTATTTATGTAATGCAGCAAACGTTCTGTCAACTTCAACTCAACAGTACATCTAGCCAGTCTTCACTACCTTCGGAATTCAGGGTGAGCTAATGCGTATAGCTTGGACTGGATCTTCTTCTTCAAGTCTTGATGCCTTGAACTTCCGGCATGGACTAGCTTTCTATTTATTTTGTTTTCTTAGATATTCTTAGTTTAGTAATTTGAGGATAGATGTTCTTGTGATGATGTCTTCCAGATTTTGGGGGATAATAATAATAGTTTGAATTGTTTTTATTAATGAGTTTAAGTCTTCCGCATTATTTTCTGTTGATATACATTGAAATGTTAAGGGTTAGATTGGTTGGTTCGCTCACATAGGAGGGTAAATGTGGGTGCCAATCGCGTCCCCGATTTGGGTCGTGACATTTCTACTTGCTGGACCAATGAGGTAGGTAATATAAAGGAATTATCAACATCGATTTAGTGGGATAGTATCTAATAGTCTTGTTTCGAATGGTGCAAAGTGATAACTAAGTCATACATCGATATAATGCATAATATGAATTAAAGTTAAGGGTTAGTAGTTTAGACACATGTAGCTGGACCAAGGTATGGGGTGAAACTCTATAAATGTCGAACCAAGGACATAGAGATACGTAACTTATTACTTTGAATGCAAAACTCTAGGGAAGAATTGTTATTGCTAGGAATATAGTGGTATGAACATATGCAGAACATTTAAACCGTAGTTGCTCTCACAACTTGATAAACACTAAAGATTTACACTTGTTAAATTTATAGTTATATATATTAAAATACTTTTATTTCACCACCACCCTTCTTTTAATTACCTGTTTTCGAATAGGACTTAACTAAATAGAAGTTATTGCAATTGAAGTTAAGTCTAAATCATTTTCCTTGTGGGATCAACCCCAACCTAACCGTTGGTTTTTTACTTGATACGACCGCTTAAACTATTTTAGGGAGATAAAATTTTAGCGTATCAAATTTTGGCGCTGCTACCAGGAGAGTTGGATTTTTGATTAACCGTAATAACGTTACATAAATTTAGTCAACAATTTCCTTATTTTACTTGTTCTTTTGTTTTTGTTTCTCTCACGTCACATAGCCAAACTGAGATCGGTGTTTTAGAGTTGTGTGGGGAGGCCAGACTTATTCATGAACGTCATCAAGTTGACATTATTCCCACTTTAATTTACGAGGGAGGCCTCAATATGGCTTACTGAGTTGCCTAATAAGTGAATTTATACATGGGATTGGTTGAGGGATGTGTTCCTTGCACGATACTACTCTGTGTCAAAAAATCATAATTACAAAGATAGAGTGAACGATTTTGTGGAACTAACTAGGGAGTTGGTAAGTAGCTCTTGGAAGATATGTACTGCATATATTAGAGGTGTCCCAAACAACTGCATTGACGATGATTTATTGAAAGAGTAATTCTATCGGGGACAAGTTGAAAATAGTGAAGCAGTGCTCAACACTATTGTGGGTTGTTGTTATGGTTAGTGCACGTATGCAGAGATTGTAGAGAAGTTATAGAAAATCTCTCGCAACAATAAGGCTTGTAGTACTAGAAAGTCAAGCACTTGGAGAAACACCTTTGCAGTGCAAGCTACACACTATCCGGTCGGAGATTAGATTCATGAAGAGATGTCTCAAATAAGAATTATTGTTGAGTTTGTATTGAAACATTCCACTGGATGTGAAGAGAACGTAAATGCGGTGGATTACTATACTAAACCACCGCCGCCGGTAGATGACTACCATTATGAAGAGGATACTTATGCAGTGAATGATCAGACCGGGATTGTCCAACGAAACGACCAAGTCTCCAATTAAGAGAATTAGCGTCAAGATCAAGGAAACCAAGGTCGGAACTATGGGTACTACAACAAAGATGTCCAATATGTTCAAGATGAAAACTATAACCGTGAAAGAAACTTCAACCGGGGTTACTATTGTAACGGAAATAATCAAAGTGGGGCCTATGTTCCACCTCAAAATTTGGAAGTTTCTCTTAGGGATGGTAGAGATAGTATGGCGCGATTTGAAGATATGTTGCAGAAGATGATGAGAAGGTTTGATGCTTGTGATGAGCACACTAGGCAATTAAGATGTTATTTGACTTATATTAGGCTAAAAGTCTATGCACATACGATCTCGATTAAGCATATTGACTTACAAATTGCCCAATTCTCTACTATTATGAACCCACAACAACCGAACACTCTTCCTAGCATTATAATTCAAAATCCTAAAAATGATGGACATTACATGGCAGTCCTTACTTGTCGAGGTAAGAAAAAAATTGATGCACCTATGCCGTCTGTGGAAGAAGATAAGGTTAGAAAGGATGAAGAGTCTATTAGAATTAGTGGTTAATTTTAGGACAAAGCGGTGAATGAAACAGTGGTACCCTAGAAAGTGGTCCCCGTTCCTAGACCGACAACCACCATTCACATAGAGATTGGTAAAAAAGACGGAGGATAGTAAATAGATGCATTTTATCACTATGTTGAAGCAACATTCCATCAATGTCCCTTTGATAGAAGCTATGGAGCAAATGAATGGTTATGCCAAGTTCATGAGGAATATGGTTATAAAGAAGAGATGGTAAGTTTTGAGGATGATGACCGAATTCATCACTGTAGTGCTATTGATACGAGGTCTCTATGACATGTACAATTGGATTATTAAATTTTTCCAAAGCACTATGTGAACTAGATGCAAACATAAATTTCATGCCTCTTTCCATTTATAAGAAATAGGGTTTGGGTTACACGAAGCACACTTGAAAGTACTTACTTATGGCCGGTCTAACAATGAAGAGGCCCATTGGATACTCCATGTTGTGATCGTGAAAGTGGAGTCATTTATATCTCTAGCAGATTTTGTGATTCTTGACTGTGAGGTAGACTTCGACGTCCCTATTGTTACGTCTAGGCCTTTCATTGCTACTAGTTGCGTCATGGTTGAGGTAGAAAAAGGACAGTTAAAGTTTAGGTTAAAAAATAAAGAATCAACATTAAACATTTGTAGGTCTATGAAGAAGAGTGGTGATTTCCAATAAAAATTTGCTATATCTTAAAGGTTTGAGAGTACGTCTGAGGTAAAAGTTCCTAGGTTTTGAAGAACTAGCGGAAGTGATCATGCATTTTGAGAGTGATGGTATTGAAGAGTATGGGTCTTTGGTTAGGAACTTGAACAAAGCGAATATTGGTCCAAAATCAAATAAATATTAGTTAGATACGAAGCATCACGATTCTCCACCGCGAGACCATCTATATAGGAGGGTCCAAAATAAGAGCTTAAGGCTCTAACACCTCATCTCATGTATGTATTTTTGGATAGAGATGACACTTTATAGGAAATGATTGCATCAGATTTTAATGTGCAACAAGTACAGTGTTAGGAGGAAATTTATAAGAGATTTATGTAATCCATTAGTATGTATGTTGAGGTCATTATATGATCCCTCATGGTATTTGTTCGCAATAAAACAAACTCATTCCCAATAACAAGCCAAGTATTGAGAACCAGAGATGATAGAATCCACTTATACAAGAGGTAGTGAAGAAGGAGATCATTAAGTGGTTGGATGCTGGAGTCATAAATCTTATTGCAGATAATAGTTTGGTATGCCATGTTCACTGTGTGCCTAGAAAGGAGGGAATGATAGAAGTACCCAATGAGTGGAACGAGCTTGTTCTTATGAAGCCGGAGAATGAACGGAGAGTTTGTATAGATTAGCGAAAAAAGAATTAATGGACTGAGAAGGAATATTTACCTTTGCCCTTCATGGACCATATTTTAGATAAGATTGAAGTAAAAAGATGGTATTTTATTGTTGTTGGATATTTGGGTTCCAATCAAATCTCAATTGCCCTGGAGGATCAAGAGGATACCACATTTACTTGTCCTTATGGGACATTTTCATTCAAGAGGATGTTGTTTGAATTATGTAATGCACCAAAATTATTAACGAGATGTACCATGTCGAAATTTTCCGATATGGTGGAGGACACTATTGAGGTGTTTTGGATGACTATTCAATTTTTGAGGGCTCCTTTGATCGATGTTTGTACCACTTGGATGAGGTTCTCAAAAGATGTGAATATTACAATCTTGTGCTAAATTTGAAAAACCCTTATGGTAAAAAATGGTATAATATTGGGCCATCACATCCCGGATAAGAAAATAGATGTTGATCTAGGAAAAGTATATGTTAAAGAGAGATTTCCTCCACCCATCTGTGAAAAAGGTGTGAGAAGTATTTTGGGACATACGCTCTTCTACCGGAGGTTTATTAAGGTTTTCTCAAAAATTACACATCTTTTGTGCAAATTACTTTATAAGGAATGTAAATTCTATTTTAATGAATGTTGTATTAAGTCATTTTGAGAGTTGAAAGAGAAGTTTGTGAGTGCGCCTATAATTATTTATATAGATTGGAGTAAGCCATTTGAGGTGATGTGTGATACTATGGGGGTTGCGCTTGGTGTAAAATTCTTCACCCCATCTATTATGCAAGGAAGGCTATAAATGAAGCACAAAAGAACTACACTGTGACTGAACAAGAGAGTCTTTCACTGATACTTTCTTTAGAAAAATTTGCTCCTATTTGCTTTGCACGAAATTCATAGTGCATACTGACCACTCCACCTTGAGGCACGTAATTGAAAATAAGGATGTGAAATAAAGGTTGATTAGATGGGTGATACTATACCAAGAGTTTGATTTTGAAGAAAAGATAGAAAAGGGACCAAAAATAATGTTTTTGATCTTTTATCTAGATTCGAGGATGAAGAGACGCGAGAGTTGGGTGAAAAGTCTTACTTTGATGGTACCTTCTATGGTGAGCATGTATTAGCTGCTTCTAATGACTTGATTTCATAGTTCGCCGATTTAGAGAATTATTTAACTAGTGATATAGTCAAATAGGAGTGAAGTTGTGCTGATTGACTTACCTTTATGAGAAAAAGATCTTTATGGATAAGCCTTACTTATACAGTACTTGTTTTTATGGTCTTATCGTCGTTGCATGTCTGAAAGTTAGATATTATGTAATTTGGGGGCATGCATGTCGGTAGGCACCATAGTGGTATCTAGACTGACCATTAGATTTTGCAGTGTGCGTAATATTGTCCACCCATTCATCAAAATGCTCATTAGTTCTCTAAGGCATGTGATAAGATGTCAAAGAGATGGTGGAATTTTTAAGAGGCAAGAGCTCCCTTTAGATCCAATTCTACTAATTGAGTTATTTGATATATGGGGCATTGATTTTATGGGTGGAAGCAATAGCACTTTCTAACAATGAGGGAAGAATGTAACCGCATTCTTGAAACAGAACATCTTCTCAAGATTTGGCACACCTCAGGCAACTATTAATGATGGTGGGTCTCACTTTTGCAATATGTTGTTAAAAGGGCTATTGGAGAAATATGGGGTTCGCCATAATTTGGAAACTTTGTTCCATTAGCTGTCTAATCGAGAGGTCAAACAAATCTTGTCGAAAATGGTAAATGCTAATAGAATGGATTGGTCAAGTTTGCTTGATGATTCTCTTTTGGGACTACCATACTGCATACAAGACCCCCAGATGTATGTCTCCATACAAACTTGTATAGGGAAGGCTTATCACTTTCCAGTTGAGTTAGCCATATAGGCAACAAAGAAACTGAAGATTGACTAGAGTGAAGCAGTGGAACACTGACTTAATCGGTTGAGTGAGCTTGATGAGTTTTACCTAAAAGCGTAAAAAATTTGATCTATCCGTAAAAAGAAGATGAAGAAGTAGGACGACGAAATGATTGAATAGCGAAAATTTGCGATTACGTACCTGGTGCTTCTATTCAACTCTAGGCTATGCTTGTTTACGGGCAAACTCAAGTCAAAGTGGATGTGACCATTACTTATTACTAAATTTTTTACACATGGAGCGGTTGAATTGGAGAATAATGAGGGTGCGAAGTTCACTGTTAATTGGCAAAAAATTAAGATCTACATAGGGTTAGCGTAGGGTGTCCATGAGGTTGTTGAGGCATATCACCCTGATGAAGTCTGAATAATCAAGGATCGTGCGTGGTACCGTGACGTTAAATGAATCACTTCTTGTGAGGAAACCCATGGTTTATCCTCTTTCTAACAATAGGTGTTTCTTTTCATTGTTTGATTAGTGGCAGTCTTTTATTTTGTTTTCTTTTATTTGTCTTTATTTCTTCTTTTTTTTTGTGTTGGCTGGGATAAAAAAAAAACAAAAAAACAAGTGCAGAACTAATAGCTAAATGGGTGTTCAATGTGCAGGGACCAAAACCAAGAATTCTGCAGAAAATGATCTAGTGTAAAGATCTACGGACACTATTGATGTGTCGTTGTTCCACCGACGGACAATCTATTTTGTCTGTAGACCCCAGATATATCTTAAAATTTTGTCTAAGTTTGTTTTTCAATAAACAGTGAAATCGAAGATTCATCAACTAAGTTATGGATCGTTGATGGGGTGTTGTCAATACAACGAACCAGTGAGCCAACCCGACCCTACTGGTTATATTAAAAGCAAGTTGTTAATTAACCTCCAAAACCACTTCAATTTATTCCCAGTTGTTTCCCTCTATTTATTTCCTTCCTTCCCATCACATTACCTTACCTCTCCCTTCCATTATTATATGAATACCCAAAACTCTCATCTCCCCTAAACTCCTAAAATCCTCTCTTTTCCAAAATCTTATTAGTTTCTCTTGCTTTCTCTGGTCTGTGTTCAAAGGCGGGTGCAAGGCATCAATTATCCAAGACGAGTCTTATAGACTAATATTGGTTCCGTGGGGTGTATACATTTTTTAAGACCTATTTTAATTAATATAGGTCATTTATAATGTTATAGTACTAAAACGGCCAAGAACGTCCATGACATTCGGAAAACTAGTACTAAGGGGCACTAGTGTGCCTTGGTCTATTAGACAATATTTTAGGAGTAAAAAATCCATAAAATTAGTTAGAAGGGTATATAACATGTTTTTATGGTTATTTGTCATCAAAACGTCTTGTTATGGCTCCCCAAGGACCAACCAAGGGCCTTGAGAAGGACCCTTGCAAGTATATATCAACACTTCCTAAGCAGTCTATATCGACTAGACGCAGGCAACGATCCTTGAATGGATCGACGGAGAGTAATTTCCAACCCCCGATCAACACATAAAAAAATTGAGGAAGCCTCTCGCTGCACTAGTCTCTGATCAAGACAATTGTTGTGCAGGATGGAGAGGGGACCAATCGCCGACTCATAGACGGCTCGTCCACGAGGTTGTGTCTGTGAGTATCAAATTTTTCTTGCATGTTTTAATGTTGGTTAATTTAATTTTTTAAGGGGTTAGGATGTTAATTATCAGTTTAAGTGAGTCTAAGTAAATTAATTAACTTTGCCTATAAATACCCCAAACCTCATTAATCTAAAACACAATTCACAAAAAGAACTCTCTTTCTTCTCTCTTCTTTCTCTCTCTATTTGGAAGCCACCATTATAGACAAGCAAGGGGGAGGTTTTGGGGGCTGGGAAGGGATTAATCACAATAAATTCTTCATTAATTAACAAGGTAGAGGATATAATTCACCTTTGAGACTCTTTCCTCAAAGAATTCTTTAAAAATGGATTTCAAGACTTGGGTTTTGATGTGGGTTTCATTCAATTACGCATTTATGTTATGCATTGATTTTTTTATGATTTATTTAGTATATAAAGAATATATTAACATGTATTTTAACTTGGTTATGCTCAATTGTGATGGTTTGGATCATATTGAAGAATATGATCCTTATCACTTAACCCTAGGTTCGATCTTCATCTAAATTTGGTTGTCGTTGATTCAATTGTCAATATTATTGGTCAAATTACTATTTCATGATGTATTTACAATATTATTAGAAAATTTTAGTGAATTGTAGACTTTCTTTTTAGTCTTAAGAAGATGATCTAGGTTAGAAGGTGAGTCGACCTAGGAATTTTATTTTAAGCTATGATCTAGATTTTAATTGTGTTGTAGTGTTTATTCTAGTCTTGTTATCATGTTGAATATTGAATTATGATGTTGAACATCTAAATTTGATTGAATTTAGGTTTTATGGTAAGTTCTTAATGATGAACTACGATGAAGACTTTGTATGTCATAAGTCTCTATCTTTATTTCCAAGTGTGCTTAATTTTGATTAAGTCATGATGTTATATTTGAGTATGGCTTGTATTTTCTATATTTGAGCATGGCTTGTATTTTTATTGATAGGACGATATGATGTTGAATTGAAATGTCTTGACTATGTTGTGAGGTTGATTAAGGTGTATGTGATATAAGGATGGTAATGACTATCAATGTGCCTGATTATGCTATGAAATGCAAATGTGTTAACCTCACTTATATGATTTGTGATGAAAGGACTTATGCTCATACAATTCTTATTTAGCTATTGATGATGACAATTATACAAGGGGTAGACCCTATGACCTAAACTAAGCTATATAATTAAAGGCTTAATGACATTTCAAAAAGGGACTCTAGTCTAGCACCGAGTGAACTAGAATGAGGACTGTGCCTTCCCACATTGGGAATGTAGGATCACAAAAGTAATATTTATAATTGATACTACGATACATGGATCATAAAGATGTCCCAATTATATCTCTTAGTTCTTGAACTATGTCGCCCCATAGGAATACTAGCTAGTGGATACATTGTAACACCCCAAAATGAACTAAGGTGAACTAAAGCCTCATCACAGTTTCTTGAGTTAATTTTGATTTAAAATAAGTTACTATAGTTTTATCAGGCAGTATGTGAATTTTTGTAATGTTTGGAGGCAAACGTTCAAGAACGTCCATGATGTTTGGAAGATATGCCTTAGAAAGTACTTATGTGTCTTGAGGCAATTTAGTGAATTTTACGTGTTCGTTTGCTTGAAATTGTTGTGACGTGTTTCTAATACCAATACTACTACGTTTAGGGGTTTAACGTCTGGGTACGAATCCATATATGACTCACTAGGGGCTCTAGAATAGGACTTCGACACTCAAACAAAACATCCTAAAAGTAATGACCAGTCGATGAGCTAATCGACGGACAGTTGACTAGGATACGGGCCGTCAACCTGGTTCATAGTTTGTACATTGAATCCTGCAAATTGGAGAGTTTAAGTCCCAACTAACGATACTCTATTGATGGGGTGTTCGTTGAAAAACGGCCCATCTATAGGGAACCATTTCTGCTGCTTGGAAAAGTTGTTTTTTCTTTTTCAGTCTTGGGGAGTTCGGTAAATCCACCCCATGTCTTTATGACAATAGGGTGTTATTTTTATGGTTATTTAGATATACTAAAGTATTTCAAACCCTAAGACCGAATTTTAGACTTCATTTCCTAAAACCCATAACCCCTCTCCATTAGAATTCTCTCTTAAGTCTCTTTGGAAGATAGAAGTCAAGAAGAACTTTGAGGGCTTGTTAGGAAGTATTATTCATGAAATATCATTGGTTTTTCTTGCATTTGAGTAATAGTAATAATCCTTGAGCCCTCTTCCATGCAAGGAGTCATTACCAAAATATTTCAAAAAAAAGTCTACAAACTCAAATACCTTTCATCTTTTATTTTAAGAATGAGTCTTCATATAAAATTGTTCTAATGGTTTAAATGTGTTTTTTATAGTATGAATTGATGATTTTAATTTTAAGAACCTAATGAACTCATGTATATGCATTTTTCAACTTTTGGTAAGATATGGGTTAAATGAGCTTTTTTGTGTAAAGTATAAACATTGGTTTTCTTATGTTGTTATTTTTGTGTAAGTACTTAAATAACGGTCTTTATATGATAAAACATTGAGAAATTGGCTATAGGTGTTGATGGTTTTTTATATGGGAGTTGCTTGTATCGTATAATTCTTATAATAAATTGCTCTTTAGTTCTATGGTCCACCTTCTTGGTGGCGGTGTTTATTTGATGAACTTGATAGTACGTAGTATGTTTTGTGAAGGTTAATTGATTTTTTTTTCTTAGATTATACCTACGTAATGTATATGACTTTTTGAAGCATGTCAAGTGTGTGAATTGATGAATGTAGGTCTAAAGCATATATAGAAACTAGTGTAAATGAAATGATGCTTATGTGAAAGGTGTGCTCACATGTCCACGCACACACTTAAATGAATGCATGAACCTAATTTAAGTAAGTAGAGGAGTTTTAGGGTGAAAAATCTTTGTGAATTTATATGAAGTGTTTAGTAGTAACCTCAATACATCCTAAGAGCTTTCTAAGATATATCAGAGGATGAATGCCCTTCGTGAGGTCAGATGTGGTGTTCACTAGTTATCCTTGACATATAGTTAAAAGTGTTTAGAATTCGTGGGGTTTATGTTTAGCTCCGAGAGGATATGAAAAAGAGGTTATTACACTTCATGAGTTGAAATATTGTATTTCAATGTACCTATAAAGATGAGTATATTTCATTAGTAGAGAATGAGTTACTTAGTAGCAATCTCCTTATCCCTTAAATATGCGCCTTCATAGGTGTAACTATTGGTAAGCCCATGTAAAAGATAGAAGGAATGACCTTACTCTAGGAAAGTGAGGATCTCTCATCCGATAGGGGTTTATGTCGGGATTCCATGTCTTACTCTCATGTTCTATATTGTATAAGATATCTTCCACAAAAGAAACGAATGTGCTAAGTCTTCTAAAGGACTTTTCTACCTAGGGTATGTAGTGGAATGGGATGCTATTTATCCAATGTACTAGATAGGCAAATGCGAAGGGAATCTTGGTGTGTCTTATTTGAATTGAATGAACAAAGTCTCCTAAAAGAACGTACTACTTCTTCTATTATTTTTTAGTTTTATTATTAAGATTTATTATGTATTTCTCTTTTAATGTAAAGTGATGTGTCTCTATGATATTATGTCGTGTCTTAAGTTTGTCTTGTGATGATTATATCTCTTAAATGTTTATGAAAGATTTCCTTTTTATAAATTAATTTGTGAAAAGTTTTAATTCTACACTACTTTTCATGTCTTATGAAATGAACGATAGTTAAAGGACTTGTAAAAGACTCTGTAATATGTAGGGGGTACTTTCGGGTCATGACATCCATGTAGTTGCTATGTTTTATGTTTTAGGACTACCTTGGAAAGTAGTCCGCCTTCTTTGAGTGTTGGGTTTTACTTTACCGGATTCCACACTATCTCATGTGATCTGCAGCTATTTGGCTAATATCTTCCCAAAAGGTGAAATTAATTAAAAGATTGAACTCTAACTCGGATAACGTAAGGGATCTAACTTAGTCTAGGTAGGGGTATGTGACTATAGCGAAGCATTGCACTATTAGCCTTGAGGGGAACCTTAGGAGGATGTTCTTATATATGATAATGTTATGATAATATATGATATGTACGTAATGAACTTGCACATTGTTGATACTATATGGCTATTAGTTCATATATAAGTATATGTTGAGTTAGAATTTTAAAATAAGTTGAAATATATATCAAAATTTTATACTATTTGGAGTTGGACATTAGTTATGTTTTCTTTTTTGGGCTACTTGATTGAGTAGGGTTATGGGGTTTGTTTGGTCATTACACTTGTTGACTTTATAAGTATTCATGAGTAGTTGTCATGCTTATTATGATATAATCAACTCTTGTCCATGCTTGTGATGTTATTGCTTGATGATAGCGTTGTAGTAAATCATGGGTTCAACTATGTTGGGATATATATTAATTGTTTGAGTTAGTAAGTATGTTTTGGTGACTGGTATGATTTCCTTGATTTTGCATTTGACCTTTAAAAGGGTAAAATGACATGTTTTGACTAAATGTCCATTTTAACATGTTTTGCTCTTATATGTGCATATGGTCTCATACTTAGCGGTACTAATTCCATTTTCTATCCTTTTCCCAAACATTTTATGTCCCGGTCGTTGAAGGTTCATTTGAGATGACTTTAAGAAGGCTTGGATATTCTCTATCATCCAAGTGGGTAGGTCCTCACTTTTCGTAAATTTTAATCTATGAATATAATGACATGATGCTCAATGATCTATGTCGGTTAAAGTTATAGTTCCCCATGAATAAATGAGGCCATCCTTACATGATACACATAATGAAATGAATGATACCAAAGGTGTTAGGGTAGGATAATAAAGAGGTGATCTTGACTTCAGTAATGACAATAGGTCATTCTTGATCATTACAAAGAGAACCCGATGAAAGTCTTACACTACAACCTAGGTATAGTTTGTGCTTACACTAGCCTATGCATGAAATGAAATTAAGCATGTATGAATAATGAAGCAGACTGTATGTTTGTTAGAGAAGGCTCCCTAGTTGAGGTCTCATATGTTGAGCCCTCATTTTTGGGAAATAATGATGTCAAGTCCGTGATTCTAAGGTACCATGGAATATGAAAGAATGATATGCGAAATCTTATATGTTATATACAATAAGTTATGTGCTATGTGCAAGATGTTACGTGTTATGTGACAAATGAGAAATGTGATGATGCATGTTACTCTCATGGCATGACTTTCCTAATCTGAATTTGGCAAGTCCATTGACTTGACTTTCCATAATCATGTTGTTAGGAAAGAGCTATTCTAATTCATGCATGTCCTTTGTGTGTGCTTGCATATACCAATAATTAGAACAAGTGTGTACTAACCTAATACAACTCTAAAATCATAGGTGCAGTCACTGGTGGATGCTAGAGCTACATGTTGACGGTGAAAATATCCGGACTTGGAGCATCCATAATGAATTTTACACTCTTTGAAACTTCAATTAACAGCAAGAAATATTTTCTAAAAATGCATAAATCTTACTTTGAACAACACTGTAACATTGTTAAGCATGCTTAAGATTTCAAATTTTCATTCTTTGAGAAATTAATCATGATGGCATGATCATATGAAGTACAAAGCCATTTAAACTCATCTCATAACACACTGAAACCATAATTTAGGAACATGCATTTTTCTCAAAATTTAAACTTACTTACGGTGATCTCAAACTTCATGTCATGTTCTTAAAAATTCCATAATGCACCTTTTAAGCAACTTTAACAAGATAGCAAGAAAATAACAGAGACAAGGCCATACTAACTTACTTCAAAGAGAATCGGTAAGTTACACTAAGTTCAATGTTAGAGTAGCATCCCATACTACCACTCCCACTTAGTGACCCTTTAGGATTCTCTTGGGCTACATACATTGCATTCAATTCTATTTAACATTAATTATGGAAACTTAGCTTTAACTTGATTCCTTAACATTAGACCTTAAGTAATCTAACTTCATATAAAATATAAGATAACTCATTCATACACGTCATACTCAAAAACACCTCTTATACTAAACACATTCTCCCCCACTTAGGGTAAACCATCTCCAAAGTCTCATACTTCAATGCACCATTATGCATTTCACAAGGTATGAATTGTCACTATCCTCAACTCATGCACATCATGACTAAACATAAACCAACCCATTAAGCTTTACACTTTTCTTTTAGGATACAAATCTATACGAACTCTCTTAAATACCACCTCATTCAACTCTTAGGAACAACTTAACTTAATTTCGTGGAATAAAACTCCCTTACTAGGTATTTGTACCACATTTACTCCTTAGTGTAAACCTACACAAAAACCTTAACCAAAATCACAAGAACAAATATTAAGCATTATTCTTACAAGAATGTTGCCCCAAACTTGTATAATATCTCCACATTCTTTCAACATTCCTCAAATTTACACCAAAGTATTTCTACCCAAATTGAACTTAATCACAAGATTACTCATTTAATCTCAAGGGTAATTCATTCATTCATTCTAAATATTACCATGCTTAGAACAACATAACCACAAAGTTTCTCCTCACAACACTTCCAATCTCATAATTCACACATAGTAATATATGCCTCAAATAACAATTCTCAAAACTAACCTTTACATTTACTCTTGTCGCCACAAAACCTTCATAGAATGAAAACTCACACCTTTGTCTCCCTCAAACATAGAAAATATCCCTTTCCAAGCAATCTCACCTAGAATACAACCGGACAAGGGAAGGTATAAGAGAGAGGCCTTATAGATTTGCACTGTCACAATTCAAGAGTAATGAAGAAACTGATATTCTATCATCCTGTAGACTCTTGTGCAAGGATGTTTCGTGACTCACACCAATGATCAAGATAGTACTACACATGGCTTGTGTGTCTTTTAGACCTTAAACTGTTTACCATACACTTATGCTCTAATACAAAGCCTGTCACGACTCGATAGTACACCCTAGAAGTTAGGGAGAACCCTTAGGTCATTACCTGTCGTACTGTACCCTTTGGGGTCTTGTACATGCCCTTTAATTATTGTTCACCACATAAGACATTAAAATTATTGAGGAATTAGAAAATTTCAAGACATTTAATAGAAAATGGAATTTTTTATAAATACTTAGAAAATCTCATCGTCATAAGCAAAACATAAAGACACGACATAAATAACAAAGGGACACTTCCCCTTACATTTAAGTAAATACATAATAGGTCTTAACAGAAAGAAACTAAGAAGATAGGAATTTGCCTTCAGTATGAGGACACACTATTTCTTGAGAGGAACTTTCCAAAGCTTTGCCTTCTAGACTTCAACATTGCTTCCAAAATATATAATTATAGAGTATAGAAAAGTTCGGGGTTAGTGTAAATAATGTACTTATTATGTAATTTTAAAAAATATGCAAAAAGGGACATTTTAGTAAAAACACATTTCATGCCAATTATTCCAAACATTACTCAACTGGGAAATTCATAACACATAATTAAGGGAGCCATTTAAAGGTGACTAAAAAACCTGAAATTGGGACTACATGCTTACTATAACTAGTTCATTCAGTTTTCTATTAGCGGCTTTAACTCTAACCTCAAGTCCATTTATTGATCTGAGCAAGATACGACTTATTTACACTGAATATTAAAAATGAACAATTTAGAAAAAAGTAATATTTCTGTGGGATTACGTGTATTCTATATTTACATAGGTAATAAACCACGCCAAATAGGCTAATCCTGTAGCAAGAAAAAAAGCATAAAGGAACCGGAGTGGGTTCCTTTATTAGAAGATTCATTAGAAACCTTTCTTAGAAGACTCAATTCATTTGATAATCCTAGTACAAAATCACTGATAGGATCAATCCTGAAGTTAACAAATATTTAATGGGCACTTTAAAGAATGTTGATTCTAGAAGACTAACCTCATAGCTTGCCTTAAATATGTGTTTAGACAGAGACTCTTTCTGCCTTTGTCGAACTTCCTTGACGACTTGGGAGGCTTTGCTTGGACACTTTCGTGATAACGCGCTTTTAAGGATTCTTGATTACATATATTTTGGACAAAGTTTCATTTATTTTTGTCTAATTTACTTCCTTTTTACTGTATGACTGTTGGAAATATTTCCATTCATAGGTCCGAGATAAACATCTAGAAAGAATTGAAAGGTCCGAATGATCAACTATGAAATCAGTTGTTTGAGTTAATAGATCTTCAAATTATTCATTTGAAAAAATTTAAACCCTTCTTATTTGACGATCATGATACTTCCCAAAAATCAAAATTCTTGATCAATGCAGGAGCAATATAACCAGTTTTATTCAATAAGATACCAAAGTAGATGATCGACTCATTCCATAAAATGTATAGGGCCCGAAAGCCTGCCCGCTCGATTTTTGAGACCCTTTCTTATTCCCTCACGCAATCTCATGAGAAGCAAACCAATCCAGCCCTGCCTTAACCTGTCCTCTAACAGCCAGCACTGACGAGGCTGCTAGAATTGCTAAATGCTCCGCCACAAAGCAAGCTTTAGCAAATACAGAGGAAGTGTCTAAAGAAGTCGGAGGAAGAAAGTAGTTGGACAACTGTATACACGATGGAGAGACCATCAACATACGCTTACGCAAAGGATCATTTAATTTTCCCATTGAGGCTTAACCTAAACTTGTGCTCGAGAGATAGCTGTCCATACACTAATAAGGGATGTATAAATTTTCGAGCAGAGAGGAGCCTTCAGGGTCCTCCTCGAACCGCGCTGATCCCTGTCCCACACTCGGACTTCAATGATGAGAAAAACCTCCGCACTCTTGCGCTCCACTGAACAACATGTCTCTGCCCTACTATATTTACAATAGTGGTTGATCCTTTGGGAGTTACATTTGCAACAATATTATATTTTATGTTCACGCGGTGACTTTCTATCTTTCCTCTTCCCTTGATACATCAATATAATAGACGAAGGTGGTGCTTTGAACATTTTACATAAAGTCCAAAAGCGTTAGGTAGACCTCATACAATAACTGTCCTAGCTCTACCATATCTTTTGGTTCATTTCTTCTGGAAAATAACAATAACATTCTTGATTATAGATATACTACCAGAAATTCAATGTGTAATCTCAGCATTACCACTAGTTCTAGAATTCTTTATTTTATAAGAATTAGAAATTAAAAAGGGAAGATGGGAGGAATAGCAATCTTGGTTATTGCGCTAGTTCCTCTTTTTTTCCTATCCGTCACTGGTAATGCCGCATCAAATATCTCATCGCAAGATGGGATGAAATCCCACAAGAGTAAGAAAGTAATCAACGACAAGGCAAGGTAAGTCCATTCGAGAGCAGCTCCTGTAGGAATCCCAAAATAAAGAGTATCCTCACTCAGAGAGGATTTGATAGCACTTGCAAGAGACTGGATGAATGACAGGAACAAAGGAACAATATGATCATCTTAGTGTACTCCTTCTATCGACGGATGCTGTTATTACACTAATAGTCTCTAAAGGATGAGAACAAATTTGTAGCATCTAAATCGAGAATTAAAGTATTGTAGCTGCTCCAACATCCGCTTCACCAATTCTCAAAGATTTATGATGCTAAATCAAGACCGAGATATAGAGAGGGTTGTACATTTTTTTTGTCGTCTCAAAGAGAAAAAACAAAAACACTCATATGAATGGTTCTAATTTCCATGTTCTTTCTAGTCTTGTTTGGTTTTGAGAGTCTCCCTCTCCCTGTAGGACTTTCAAAAATATGTGTCATGTATCTTGGCAAGGAAATTTTTAGTCTTAGGTAAAGGACCCTTTATATGTAAGACCTATTGCTCATGATATTAGGGATCCTCATTTTGTCAACCGGCCATGGAAACTTTTACTTGAGGGGGTTCTGGTAGCGCAGGTGAGTTTCAGCCTGCAATACGAACTGAGGACGTGTTTTGGGGGTTTGATCACACTCGCGGAATCGCGACCCTTTATACTGTCCATTGTAGCACGTGTGTCGCCAAGGGCATAACGGGTATGATGACTTGACATCATCCTCACCTTCCTCCGGCCGCTAGATGCAATTAAAAAATAGCGCTAACTAGAAATAGTAAGTGCTTCGAAAGGCGCCAACTACCTTTTTACTGATAGCACAACTACGTGTTGGCACTCATTAGTAGTGCTAGCATGTCACTCGGCTCTTTGGCTCACTTCTATTGCATAGACTCTTTCCTTATTTGCATGTATCATCAACACGAAATGAGGGCCCTTGGGTCATTCTATTTGATTCTATCTAAAGACCAAATGAATTGGGATTTACTTATTGGTCCAGGTCATTTGGGGGAAAGCGGATCATTTATTAGGAAGAAAATGACCTTAATAGAGAAAAAATGAATTGCGTGAACTCACTCTCCTGGGCTAGTTCAACATATGCAATCCGAGTCGCCACCAATCATGAATTATGATGAGGAGATTAGTCTCCTACTCTTGTTGTTGCTTTTCATTCTGTTACTTTCAAAAGTAGCTGCTACAATTTCAGCCACTCGAATTTTCTGACGTCTCTATCAACTTAATTCTCTTTTCTTCACGGATCGATACTAACTTATCTACTCCTGCTCCTACCGGATCTATCGAATGCTCCTATCTTTCGATAAATACTTTGTGAGTGTGCAGTTATGCTTCAAATGCTTCATTATAGAATAGATCAATCTAGTTCACGTTCACAATCATGAATATAGAACTAAAACAACACAATTATCATCATTTAACTTCATAGAGAAAAATTTCAAAAATATAACCACAAGAAACCATTTTAGAGCAAGCCTTCAATGTAACAATGAGATCATTATGGACATTACAGTGAACCATTTTTTACTCAAAAAATAATGAACTTCCAGGGTATTTCCAATGAGTAATTGAACTCATTTGCGTAGGAGATTCTCTACCTTGGTTATCCTAATACATACCAAGGTAATACATGAAGTAAGTGTTCATATGCCTCTTTCAATGCACACCAAAGTGATCCTCAAGACTACACGTCTTGGGCTTTCTCACCTTGGGAAACCAAGCCCTTACTAAATTACAAGTCATTGGTAGACCACTCAAATAAGATTGCAAGTCTTCCCTTTCAGAGTGCTAACTTAGTGAAATGAGTTAATTGCGTCCCATACAATCACCTACCATAAGTAGTACACTCTATTAGAAGGCTTGGAATAAAGACTCCCCTTCCGGAAGGTCATACCTAGTGCATTAGATAGATAATGTCTCATACACCCACCTACCTAAAGTAGTATGTTCTTTTAGGAGACTTAGTTCATTAAATTAATACAAGACTCACCAAGATTCGGGTTTTGGAATTCCAACTAGTGCAATGGATAAATAGCATCCCATTCCACTCCTTACCCTAACTAGCACAAACTTTTAGAAGCTTCAGCACATTAATTCTTATGTGAGGGTTAGATTAACCGACGTAGAGCATTATAGCAAGACATGGAATCGCGATATTAATCCCTATCGAATGAGGGATTATCACTTGCCTAGGGTATGGTCATTGTATTAGATTTTACATGGATTTCCAATATCTACACCTACGTAGGCGCATAGTAAAGGTATAAGGAGATTGCTACTAAGTAACTCATTATCGACTAACAAGGAGTACTCATCAGGTAAATTGTAATAAAACATCTCAACTCACGAGTTCATTCATTCAAGTGTGAGAGTTCATGTGACCACACCTCGCACATAATCTTATACATTTAAATTTTATACATGCTTAGACATTCATTCATCACGGCAATCACTTTTCATGCTTCACATAATCATACACTTTATTTAAGCATACTCTCTAGCATACTTTATATAATATCTTCATAAGGAACATTTAGCAAGAATAACAATATTATCATATTACTTCACAAAGCAAGCCTTCATGGCCTCATTCAAAAAAACAAGTAAGTTCACATTCGTATAATTCAAGTAAACACGACCACCAAGAAAGTTAACCATACCACTCAAAAGCATTTAGAAATTAAAGCTAATCAACATAACCAAGTTACCCTCTAGTCAAAAGCTTCCATAACCAATAACATTTTACTCAACAATTCATCATAAATTAGCCTTAGGGCTGTAGCTAAATAACAATATTAAATATAAGAAACAAAAGTTCAAACATTACCAATTCAAGCTCATTTAACCCATTTCTTGAGCCAAAATTTGACGTAAAGTTTAAACATGTTTTCATTTAAGTTTTAGCATTAAAATCACCAACTAAAATCATCACATTTTAATAATTTAAAATGTTTTCAAGCAAGAACCATATTCAAATTTAAAGATAGAAGAACTTTGGTTTCGAACCCTTTTTGAAAATTTAGTAGAAACGACTCCTTGAATGGAACAAAGTTAAAGGATAGATAACATACCTAACTTTGAAGAAACCCAAATGATTTTTTATGAAGAACTTCCACCAACAGCCCCTTCTAGCCCTTCCTGAGTTCTAGATTCCATGGTGACTTGAGAGAGACTTCTAAGAGGGAGGGGTTTTCGGTTTTAGTAAATGGAGTTTAAAATAGGTCTTAGGGTTTGAAACTATTTGATATACCTTATTAACCATAAAAATAGCTTCCTGGATTTATAAAAGACTTGGGGTCAATTTACCAAAAACTCCAAGCGTTCAGTGGAAAGGACAACTTTTTGGTAGGATTACATACAATACCTGACCAACGGAACGTTTGTCTATCAACGGACCATTGGTGTGGTATAATGGTTTAGAAATTAGCTCCATTTAGTGCCTGGAAAACTAGGCTTGAAGGCTTAATCGACGACGCAAGTCGACGGGTTGTTGGTTGAACCATTGGCCGAGGATTCCACTCTTTGGTGGGCATTGCCAAGGCAGTTTGGGTCAATCTGTTGGGCCCTTCTCTAGCGGTACTTGTGGGTTCTAGGTGGGGTCGTACCCGAATGTTAAACAACTAAACTAAGTCATCTAGGTCTTAGGAACATGCCACATAAAATTCAAGCAAAACCAACACATAAACCTCACTCTAACACATCAAGACACTTAAGTAATTTCTAAGGCACCCTTCCAAACGTCATGGACGTTTGTGGACGTTTGTTCTCTAAATATAACGAAACATCACACACTTACTAAACGAAAAATGTAAATCATTTCAACTTAAAATTAAGTCAATAAATTATCAGGAATCTCTAGTTCACCTCATATCATTATAGGGTGGTGCTATTACTCACCCAATAACTCTGCTATGATTTTCAGGTATTTCGATTTCCTTTGCTGGATGAATTCACATTCACTTGCTATTGGAAACGAAAATTGGAATGTGGGTCTTGACATAGGGAAAAATATTTTATGTTTGTAATTGTTAAATAATTGGAAGGATATCCCTTGAAATGACAAATTGTGAATGGGTTGTGGTATGTTAGGTCTTAAATGAGTATAAACTTTCTAACTCAGGGCTTTGTAGCATCTTTTAATCTTATAATGAACCTTGAAAAATCGAAACCCTAAAGAATAATAAATAGTATTGTAATTTAATATGTGTCAATATGTGTTACTAAAAACAAGGTCAGAAATTTGTCTCTAACCAAAAACATAATACCCCATCAAAGGACCATCGGTTGATCAATGGGACATCGATGGGGTACGTCGATTGATCAACATTAAATTGATGAACTATGAGATGACGAAAGTGGACTATGGTCCGCGTATAGATTTATGGGCCGTTCTGCATGTCGATCGTGTGGAATTGAAACCTTAATTGTTAGAGTTTAAGAATTATTCAAAGTATCAGATGATGAAAGTGGACTACGGTCTGTTGATTGATCAATGGTCAATTGTTCACGTCCATCGTTTCTAACTGACACGTCTGTCGAATGAAGAGCCTAAAAATTTTCTATGTGTCCAACTAAACCAGTACTACAGTCTGCACTAGAATGTGCTTTTTGTTTCCTTTTTTCTTGGTTATTTGTTTTTGGTGTGTAGTATGTTTGATATGAGACTAACAAATGTGTTGCATGTACATGTGGCCCCCAATCCCGACATCATTTATTCTAGGGGTAGGTCCATCTCCGTGGCACCATCCCGTCGAAAGATTGGAACTTTCGAAGATGAGTAGATCCTAAATAAGGGCCCGAGGCACCCAAACCCCCTAAACCTACTGCAAGAGACACTTGGGGCACTCCAAGAAGATGGCTTACGGGATAGTCACTGCCTCCAAGTCTGATGAGGAGTGCACAATAACCGACACACCGTTTAGGTCTGCCTTGGGATTTTGAGGAGTGTCTGCCTCTTAAGCGGAATCATGTCAGAGTCGGCCTACTCTATAGGGTCGAATGAGGCCATTTCCTCCGGTTCCAACTCACGTGGAGCAACTCACTAAAGGAGCCGACCTTCTAAGCCTCGTCTGACAATGCTCATAATTCGGAGTCTGCTCTTGTACCCTATGATAATGTCCCTACACTGTTTCCTTAATAGGCAAACCAATGGTGTATAGATGGTTAGCATCAAGTCTATAGGAATGCATAGGTTCTGAATGACAATAGGGTTATGAACCTATTATTGACAGTAGAACAGAGAGTTCTCATAGGGAGCCTTCACACAATCTGTGATGTGCATAGATTTTTCACCCGCAACTGGATCGGGTAGATGGCTAGTAATTTGGGGTTGTATAGCAAGGAGATTTCTCGAGAGTTCTACGCCTCATATGTGGCGACTATCAAGGTTTCTTTGTATAGACATGAGAAACTTTCAAAGAAGGACCCACTCACAAAGGTTCTAGTTCAAGGCTTTCTAGATGACATTTCTCTTACTACCATCCATTGTTTCTTATATGGAACCTCAACAGATAGCACTCGGACCCCCTTGATTCTAGTGTTCGAATAAAGGTGGGATTTGCTTAAGAGTGGACACTTTAGGAGGACCAACGATCAGAGAGAGTACACCATGAGGTGGATTCCAAAAAAGTTGTCCATTGATCGTGAGGGAGAATAATCGGTATTAGAGCCTAGAAGCCTTATCAAAAAGGCCAACCTCACTTTCACACCTTTTTTTTGGATTTTAGGCGATTGTCAATCTCCCAAATAAACAGATAATATTCTTAGATGGTATAGAACGGTATTAGTAGCAACTTTGGTGGCCGGGTTGGAGATCGACTTCGTGAAGTTATTGCTCGGAGTCATACATGAGAGGGATTTTAAGACCTCTAATACCTACCCAATTGCTTAAATGATCTTCAAGATATGACGGTATGATAGAGTGCCCATTTGGACGCTCAATGCTCTAGTCGAGACTGTGGATATAAGTCACATCGGTGATGAGGTCAATGTGGAGGCATCGCAGAGAGGGCCTAGAGTTATGTTGCCATTACTTAAGGAAAATTTGGCGGATACAGTAGAGTTATCCCAAGGGGCATCTTGCCACTTCACAACACACTGATACCACCCCGGATGAGTCCGCCCCTGGAACTAGAAGAGCACCCAGTTCCTCCCGCTCAACTCCTCGTCTGCTGCACTAGCCCAATAGGGTCTAGATCTTAGAGGCCTAGATGGCCACCCTTCTGCATCATATTCATCTTGGATGCAGAAATCCAATGTCGAGGCTGAGGATCAGATGAATAAAAAGGTGACCCAAATCACATAGCAAAAGATTCAGGCGGTTAACCATCACGATGAGTTGCGGGTTCTTGCACGCTCAGCCCCAATCATTGACTTGACCACTCTTCATGAGGATGTGGTGAGTTTGCGGGCCGATTGACTGCATTCTTTAGATGAGGCAGCCTTAAGTCGAGACAGAACCTATCGAGCTGGCAGACAACACTATGTTTGTTGCAGTATTCAGTGCCTTCACTACACCGCCACGTACGCCAGGATAGCATGCCAAGAGGCATCATTCCGAACACCCCACTAAAGGAGAGGATACCCGTTCAAGGAAGAGTGAGCAGACGTACCTTGAGGCTGAGAGCAGAGCCTTGTTGATTAATAAGGAAACCCGTCAGTTGAGGGCTTGAGAGTTGGCTGCTAGGGCATCTAGTTCCAGACTTGAGGCTATTGAGAGAAGCTCCACTGAGGGTGAGAAGATTTTTGTGGGCACCACTGAGGGTGAGACTACTACTGAGGTTGCGGGCTTAAGGAAATTGATCCGGCCTTCTTGTTTATCATCAGTGCTATACGCCTCAAGTTGCTCAACCTACCACTCTGTCTTAATATTTCTTATGCATTTGGGGATAATTGAATATTTTTTTGTTCGTAGTGGGGTAAATAGAATGTGAGTGTTCTGATGATTTCTCAGCAGCCCAACTCACGTTCCTCTCTTAGGGGGTTTTCCTGCATGTGTTCTTTTACCCCAAGAGACTAATTACATTACGCTTGAACCGGTATGTCATAAATTGTATAAAGTATTAAAGTGAAATATTTAGCATGTAGGATTAACAGGAATGATATCCCATCTAAGTGAATGCTTGCATTAACAGGTATAAAGAAGTTGAATGTATTGGATTTAATTATGACATAGAGTTGCACCATGCATTACCTCAAAAGAACACTCAAACTAAGTGTCTTACAGTCGGATAGAGTAATAAGGTGTAAACAGAGTGTAAAGAAGTTTGATTGGTTCACTGTTAGTACCGTTCAATAAGTTCCCTGTTGGTCCTGCAAAAGGAATCTGTGTTAGACAACTAGGAAAGGATCATAGGCCCTTGTTCGAATTAGCAAACATCTAGCCTGAAATAAAGTAATCCAAATGAAAATGTTATTCCTTTTTATCTAAATAAGTTGAGCCTATAATAAAATTATTTTATTCTTCACCAACTCACCTTCCTTTAGTATAATGTGTTAGCTCTAGTCCATCCTTGGACATGTGCACCTCTATTTAGGTCAATAACATTTGAGAGTGTCTAATGTAGAAACTGACCTCACTCTGGCCCTGACCCAACCTTGCGTAATGTGTACCTAAACTCATAGAAATGGAATAAGTTTAGATAGGTTGTTGTGAGTTATGACCCGAAAAGTTTGTGTCAAAAGAGTATTGTGAATAAGAACTGAAAAAGTCATCAAGAGAAGTGACTTAGACAAAACTATAAATAGAATGAAAAAAGAAGGCAATAAAAAAAATTAAAAAGAGAGAAAAGAAACACAAATAGTTGAACAAAAAGATGTAAGAGTCACCTTACCTCCCACATTATAATCCAAGAAAGACATATCATGATCATAAGAGCCTAATGTGGTGAATATACGCAATGTAAATAAGAGCAAGCCTATGGAGAAAAGTACTAACTAGGTGTGAATATTTTTTGATCCTGATTGTTTAATAACTATCATTGTACCCAAATTTAAAATCATTGTGCAAAAAAAGAGGATTTCTTTTGAAGTAAGGGGACTAGTTTCAATATCGGAAAGTTGGTATCATGGCTAGAGGCAAAACCGTAGAGGTGTCAGTGCATGGTGAGTTTATCTCATTGTCTTATACACATGAGTTATCTTATAAAACCAAAAAAAAAACCGAATCATACACTAAAGGAAAGAAAAACTTGGGATTGATATTCATATGATTGCGAAAGCTACAAAGAGTGTACATTTGTACAAAGTGTTGTGTAGAGTCATAGTGCGCCGGTTGAGGACAAACCACGAATTTAAGTTGGGGGTGTTGATTCACAGTGGATTTACAGTACTTTCTATGATTTTTCATTATGAATTCTATGTCTCTAAAGCATTTTTGTAAAAGTTTCTACATGTTTTTATCTTTGTTTGGTGGGAATGTTTTATAAAACCAAATCACATAAGGCAGCTTTGATTTAGTGTAGAGATGACCTACGAAATCCATCGATGGACAGTAGATGGTGATCGTCGATTGGAAGTTCATATATCTGGAGAAGAAATGTGACCAAGTGTGGGACTACGGAATGTCCTATGGAATCGTTAATTGTATCAGATATAGTCCCATTACTTGAACTCAAAAAAAGTGTATGTATGGAACGACGAAAGTCATCGATGGATTTTTCGACCATGCTGTTGGTCCATCAATTTATTTAGTTAATATGCCAGATGAAGGAGAATAATTGATGCTAAGTGACGGAAGCAGTCGACTGTCTGTTATTTCATCGACGGACCATCTGTGGGAGTCCTCGGTTTCAGCCGCGTTTTTGCAGAATTGTCCTTATGTTAATTCTTTTTAATTTACGACAATATTCTCTATAAATATGGTATAAATCATCTTTTTTGTGATTGGATTCTATAACTATTATTCTTAGTTTGTCTTGGGAGATTGGGTTTTTGAAACATTGGCATTTTTTAAAATTTCCGGATTTGGTTTTAAGTTATTCCTTGTTGTTACAAGATGAATTTCTAGATTTTCTTCAAATTAGTCAATGTAAGTACATGATTTTTTGTTTATCCACTATGAATTGTGTTCTTCTATTTAAGGGTAACTAAATCCATAACATGGGTTTTGGGAACCATGGGCGATTACCGAAGTAAACTTTGCTTAATAAGAATTCTCAAATAGGTTATTACATGCATTGATAATTCATTCGCTTAGAAGCCTTTTGAATGAATGCACACATTAGAATTTTCCATATTGATACTTTCCGTACCAAGGAGGAAATTAATAAGAAAAGAGTTATAAACATATATTTAGTGGGATACTATCTAAGAAGCTAGTTTTGATTTGTGCGAAGTAAAAACTAAGCCATACATCGAATATGATGCTTAATGTAAAGTAAAGGTAAGTGTGTAACACCTTTATAATCCATGACTCATGGTAAAGCCTAACATAGGTGCTCTAATGTTTAAGAACTGTTTCTAAGTAAATTTTTAATGATTATACGTCATTTAAAAGGTTTAAGAACCAAAACGTCCAAAGATTTTTGAGAAATTGGTTCAAAGGGATGTTAGTGTGCCTTAAACTTTTTACTTACATTTAGTATTTGAAAATGTACAGAAATGGGTGGAGAGGTAGCTAATGGGTGTTTGAGTGGTTTCATGATTGAAATGTCTATTAGCACTCGGAAATACCAACTAAGGGCCCTTGAGGAGGACCCCTGCAGTTTGATGTACACTGCATGGAAGTGTCAATCGACGGGAAAGATGGAGATCTGTACATGGATCGACAGGGCATCGAGGCCACAACTGTCCCACACTTCGAAATATTCATGAAGGCCTTTTTTCACCTAGCTATTGTGACACGCGAGGGAAGAGGTTCACGAGGCATCATTGGCTTGACGAGGCGTCAAGGCCACAGTCATCCCATACATTGAAAAACTGGAGGAATCGCTCGACGGTAAAGTCTCTGACCGAGTCAATGGAGTGAAGTACGGAGGTGGGTCGTACATCAACTCACCCATGGACCATCAATCGGGGTGTCGTCGTTGTGGGTCAAATTTCATTGATGAATATTAAATGATTTCATTTAATTAATTAAGTCGTTAGGGGTTAGTTAGGGATTCAAGAGAGACTAATTGAGTTAATTAAGACAGTCTATAAATACCCTTAACCCTTATTAACCTAAAGATAACTCTCAAAATTAACTCTTTTCCTTCACTCTTATTTCTCTCTCTACATGAACTCACCATTGATGTCTAAAAAGAACTTGTGTTGGGGGATGGAAAGAGGGTGTATTCTTCATAAAATTTTTTGTGAAACATTAAGTTATGGGTTCTATTCATCTTTGTTATATTTTCTTCAAAAGTTGAGTTTTCTTTTGGGTTCAGTCAATTACAAAATTAAAGTTATAGATTGAGTTGTACAAGAAATCCTAGTTCTTACTTTGAAGTGGGAAGACATAAATATGAATTTTGTTGTAGGTTTGCCCCGGACATAAAAGTAATTTGTTTTTACATGGGTAGTTGTGGATAGGTTTACCGAATCAGATAATTTTATTTCAGGAATGTCTACGTATTCGGGAAAAGATTATGAAGGGATCTTCATAGATTAGATTACGTGATGCCACAGTATTTTGTTATCCATCCTATCGGATCGGGGTGCATAATTAACATCTAGGTTTGGGATATCTTTCCATGAATGGTGGGGTACCAAGGTGAAATTTATGCACCGCTTTTCACCCCCAAACAGATGGTTATGTCGAGCGTACTATTGAAGATACGCTTAGATCATGTACTTTTGATTATGAGGGAAATTAGGATAAGCATTTTCCTTTGGTGAAGTTTGCTTTCAACAATACCTACCATTCATCTATATCCATGGATATTTATGAATCCTTGTGGGGTAAGAGGTGTATGTATCCATGTGAATGGTTTGAAGCCGGTGAGTCTTCACTTTTTTGCCCTTCTTTGATTTATATGAGTTTGGACAAAGATCATATCAAAAAAAATTGCTTGGAATTGGCAAATAGTCGGCAAAAGGAATATGTGGATAATAGGAAAAGGGATTTGGAATTTAAACAAGGTGATAAAGTTTACTTAAAAATTTCGTCTATGAAAGGATGGTTAGGTTTTGCAAGAAAGGGAAGTTTACACCTTATTATGTGGGTCCCTATGAAATCTTGCAAATTGTTTGTATGGTTCCCTATGAGTTGAAACTTCCTAGTGAATTGTCTTCTGTTTATCTGATTATCCAAGTTTCTATGAGTATGAAGTGTATCATGATACTGAGTCTATTCTTGCTATTGACGGTCTTGGTGTGAAGGTTAAACTCTCTTATGAAGAGATCCCTATAGAAATCATTTATTGTCATGTGAAGAGGTTGAGAAAAAAGAGGTGGCATGCCAAAAAGTTTTATGGAGAAACTACATAGTTGAGGGAGCAACATGCGAAGCCGAAGCTGACATGAAGTCCCGTTATCCTTATGTGTTTACTGTTGAAGGCTAGTTAATTCTTAATAATTATAACATAATAACTAAATTTGATATTTCTATGATCATTGGTGATGTTTAGAATAAATGTGCATTTTTGGTTTTCATTACACTTACATTACAGTGAAATGTGCATATTTAACTTCAAAACTATTAATTTTGCTCTTTTATTTGTTTTGAGTTTTATTGTTCATTCTGATGAATTAAGCATTTTGGTAAGTTTATTATTGCCATAATTGATTCTTTAAAAGTATGTTTAGCTCATGTCGTATTTGTGAGAAGGAAATTCCTCATAGTGTGATTTTGAGCCATGTACGTGAAAATATCGATTGTTCGATTCATTTCTGCAAATGCCATGATGATGGGTTGAACATAGTTATGTAGCAGTCCTTGTGTTATAACTCATGTTAATGATGTATTTTGGTGCTTGAGCGTCTAGTCTTGAGTCTACTTTTTTCCTCCCAAAATATTTTAGTCTCATTCAAAGACGAATGAGCCAAATAGGGGATAATGTAACACTCCGAAAGTCTATGACCTCAATTAGAGACTAACATGTTGATATAAGTTTAGTAACACTGTATTAAAGCCTAAAATAATTTTTATTTACCATTTAGGAAATTTTGGATTCAAACATCAAGAAACGTCGATGTTGTCCGCAAGCTAATCTAAATTAGCTAGGAAACATCCTTAGATTTTGAGAAGGTTCTAAAACTTTTAAGATGAATTTAAATTGGTAAAGACTATTAAATAGAGTGAAAACGTCCGGATATGACCCATCAATGGTCGCCCTAGGGGTCCACAAAGGGACCCCAAACATTGTTTGGCAAGCTGCTAAAGAAGCAAAAAAGTACACATTGATGAAACAAGTCCATTTCTTCATCGCGTACTTGGGTGGCTTTTCTAAAAATCTCAAGTTCGCTTACTAGAAGGTAGCCGACTTAACTCTCTCAAAAATAAATGGGAAAATTATGGGGGAACAACTCTGCGTCACGGACTTCTTCCCCGATGAAAATATGAAATTTGAATTTAAAGTTTGACTTCACTAAAGGGTAAACATAAGCCATGGGTATTTTTGGTATTTTATAGGTGTCTATATATTAATTTACTATCAGTTTTCCCTCACATTTGCTCACTCAAATCAAGTACCAAGATAAAAACCCAAGAGCTCTCACCTTTCTTTACTTTCTCTCTCTATTCAATCTCCATTAAAGGAAGAAGAAAGCTTGAACAAGAAGACCAGTTTCTATAGGATTTTGCATCATTTTGTGGAAAAATATTCAATAAGGTACCTTGGGATTCCGTAAACCAAGAGGTCTTGTCAAAGTTTATTTCTAACACCCAATTTCAACGGTTTTTCTATTCTTATGGGTTTTCTTTTGAAATTTAAATTGATGATTGATCTTGATTTATTGTGATTACATCTGACTAATTAGGTATAGGTTTTTGTTTAGTCGATTTTAATTGATTGAATTTCATAGTTATCATGTTCCTTTCTCCAATTCCCCCAATCTTCAATCTTTATTTTAAATGATGGGAATTGATCTATGACTTGATCAATAGACTTGTTTTCTCTATTCTAATTATATAATGCATTTTCTAGGGTAATATGTTGTTGTTATTGGATCTATTTGTCGAAGAATTCATAATGAAACCTATTCCCCTTAACCCTAGGTTTTGAATTGATGTTAATTGGATAATGATGATGTAATTGACCTATCTCTTGTGTTAATTACTGTAGATTATTGTTTCTACACCTATTGTAGGATGTAATTTGTTGGTTGATGGTAAAACAATGAGGATTACTATTGAAAGATATTGATTAAGTTTCTATGATCCTAACCTTTACTTCAATTATGATGACATGTGAGTAGTGTAAGTAGGTGTTGGCATGATGTTTAATTGAAATGTCTTTTCTATGGTTTTTGAGGTGTTTCCTAAGATTAAATGATATAAGTATTGTCATAAATTACCAATGTGCCTTATCTTACATTATTATGTAAATGTGCTAACCTCAGCTTTATGAATGTGATGAAAGGACTTTACCCAAACAATTCTTATTGAGTTATGATGATCATGATGATTGTATAAGGGATAGAACCTATGACCTACATGAAGCTACAATGTTTTATAAAGACATTAAAAACATTCAAAATGTAGTTAACTTAACACCGAGTGAACTTTACAATAGGAGGTGATGACTTTCCATAGAGTAAGATTCACCCTATTGTTCCACATGTGTTTTTGACTCCCCAATGAAGGTTTCTCATCCTATAGGTTCCCATATGATGAGGCTATAATTGTCAAGGTGCATGTATAGGAACTATACCTATCTCTTAATTTCTTGATTTAAGTTACCTCTATAGGAAGAAAAGCTAGAGGATCCACCTAGAAAGTTGCGTTTATGTTTGATTTTACTGTGGTAGGTAGACCACCTTCCATCGGTGTAAGGTTTGAAAACATCGGATTCCACACTTACCTATTGTGGTATATTTTGGTTAAGTTAAGTGTTCCGTAAACATAATGAAGTAATAGAGAACAAAACCAAATAAAGGGTCTTAAGGGGTTTGACTTAGTCTAGGTAGGGGTATGGGACTCTACATATGCCTTGCACTAGTTTTACTAGAAGGGAATTTTAGAAGATTGTTATTATATATGTATATTATTATGATCGTACATGAGATGCATATGATGATCTTGTATATTATTGATACTATCTGATGATTAGTTTCACTTATGAATAGATGTTGGTGTTTATTGTTAAAAGATTATGATATGTGCTATTAATGACATTATATGAGAAGTTAGATGTTGGTCATGATTTTTTTTAGGTTACTTGATTGAGTAAGTTTATGGGGCTTTGCTTGATCGCTACACTTGTCAGCTTAGTAATGGTTCATTGGTAAAATTTTTTCTTCGTTTAGATTGTAATGAACTCTTATCTACGCTTGTTTTTATTATGGCTTGATGATAGATTGTTTTGACTATGTGTTCAAGTATATAATACGTATATTGTGTATACTATACTTAGCTTTGTTTATATTGTGATGTATATGCTTAGATTTAATTAATGTATCTTATTGGTTGGTATGGTTTTCTTGAATTTGCACAGGTTTTTCTAAAAGGTAAAACCACATGCTTTCATCAAAAGGTCCCTTTTAGCTTGATTTAATTATGTGTGAATATAGTCTCATACTTCGTGCAGGTTGTGTACTAACCCTATTCTCTCTCTTTTTCCCCAACATTTTAGTTTCCAATCATTGAAGGGCTTTGAGACGATATTGAAGGAAGGCTTGGAATTCTTATATTACGTGTATATAAAAGTCTATGTAAACCTTAATGCAGAAGTAATGAAATTTTATAAATTTTCCGTATTTTTGACCTATAAATGTAATGATCTATGTTTGGAGGCTAGTCTTAGTCCTCACGACGACGCCAATGACATCTAGGGGATGCTCTTCATATGTTACACATATATCCTATTCCTAAACTATGTTTCCTCCATATGAATACTAGCTAGTGGATCCACCTAGAATGTTATGTTCATGTTTTTCTACTTCCTTGGCTAGTAGTCCACCTTCATTCGGTGAAGGGTTTCACATCACGGATTCCACATTTAACTGATATGGTCTTTGTCAATTAAAGCAATTGTTCCACAAACTAAAAAGAATTAATGAAGTGAACAATAATTAGGGTGACTTAAGAGGGGTAACTTAGTCTAGGTAGGTGTGTGGTACTCTACATATTCATTGCACTAGTTGGCCTTGAGGTAAGTCAATGGAGGTTGTTCTTATGTTCTTATAAAGTAAATTATACGTATATGTTTACTTTACATATAATTTTTCGATATGATTCTACTTTCCCTTGTGAACATGTTATCAGTCTATATTGCTAAACATGATTGTTTCTACTTATGATGCTATGTTATATAAGTTCGACATTACTTGTGAACCTGTCACGACCCAAAACCGAGCCGCGAGTGGCACCTACACTTATCCTACTATGTCAGCGAACCAACCAATCTAAACCCCAACATTTCAAACATAATGAACAAAATACAATGCGGAAGACTTAAATCATTAATGAAAATCAATTTAATAACTTCTAAAAACTCAACAACTATTATGATCCCCAAAATCTGGAAGTCATCATCACAAGAACATCGATCCTCAATTTCTAAAACTAAGAGTATCTAAGAAAGCTAAAATAAGTAAAAACTAGTCCATGCCGGAATTTCGAGGCATCAAGATATCAAGAAGAAGATCCAGTCCAAGCTAGAAGTATTAGCTCACCCTTAAATCCGGTGTAATGAAGACTGGCTAGAGTTGCGGTTGAGTTGAAGACGACAGTACGTTTGCTGCACTCCATAATAACAAAGAAAGAAACATACAAGTAGGGTTCAGTACAAAACACAAGTACTGAGTAGGTATCATCGGCCAACTCAAAATAGAAAACAGTATATATCAGATAATATCATAAAAACCAACTACAATACTCAAAACATAGCAACATCAAGTTCT
>JAKWJD010001765.1:29441308-29641308 GCA_027705065.1 Solanum peruvianum | reverse complement strand
TCTGAGCTAGGAACAATAGCTCACCCTGAAATCTGATATGCCGAAGACTGGCTAGAGTTGCGGACGAGTTGAAGTCGATGGCACGTTTGCTGCACTCCACAAATAACAAAGAGAAAATTACAAGTAGGGGTCAGTACAAGGCACAAGTACTGAGTAGGTATCATCGGCCAACTCAAAATAGAAAGCAATATATATCGAATAATAACATAAAACCAACCAAATATTTAACAGGTGATAGAAACAAGTATATGAGTAATTTGCAACAACACCAAACACATCTATGAGGACTCAAGCCTCCACACCATACTCATTTGGGAAATAGGTTTCTTTAAAATCTGAGTATATTAGAATAATTGAAGATTCATTCTCTTTGTTCTTCTTGTGTCGGAACGTGACACTCCGATCCCCTACTACTATATGTCGGAACGTGACACTCTTATCCCCTACTATCCTGGTGTCGGAACGTGACACTCCTATCCTCTACTATCCTGGTGTCGAAACGTGACACTCCGATCCTCTACTATCCTTGTGTCGGAATGTGACACTCCGATCCTCTACTATCCTGGTGTCGGAACGTGACACTGCGATCCTCTACTATGCTGGTGTCGGAACGTGACACTCCGATCCTCTACTATCCTTGTGTCAGAACGTGACACTCTGATTCTCTACTATCCTGTTGTCGGAACGTGACACTCTGATCCTCTACTATCCTGGTGTCGGAACGTGACACCCGATCCCCTAATCTCTTTTTTTTCCAGTTCATCAACCTTCCCTTATTTCAAGTCATCATCATTAATAGAGAAGTTTTAAGGTTTAAGATTCAACAGCCTCATCATGCTAATTCATCACAATTATATACTCACATCATGCAATCACACAATTAAGCATATAGAAGAATTTACAATACTACCCAATACATATGAATCGCTATTTAGAGTTTACTATGAGATAGTAAAACCATAACCTACCTCCACCGAAGAATTCTTGATCACGCAAGCTACTCCTCAAAGCCTTTGCTTTCCTCTTCATACTCTCTTCTCTCGCTCGTTCGTTCTCTCTTTCTCTCTCTGTTCTTTCTATTTTTCCTTATTCAAACCCTTTTTCTTTTACCCTAATTGTCATATAATTAAGTATAAAAGATGATAAAAATAACCCACTATTTATTTCAAGATTATCTCCTTTAACCCCCAAGTAATTGAATTATTAATATTAACCCACTAACTTTATAATTATAAGCATGAATAGTCCAAAACGCACCTTAAAAACTTTTAACTGAAATCCGACCCAGTCAGGGTTACGCAGCCTGTGACGGTCCGTCATGACTGTGACGGTCCGTCCTGCAGGTCCGTCATAAAGTTCAGAGAGTTAATTCTGTGGAAAGATTTGTGATGGTCCGTCGTGCCAACGACGGTCCATACTGCCATTTTTTCGTGAAGTTCAGAGAGTCGATCTCAGTACCCTAATTTTCAGAATCTAAGTGTTTTGGAACGAGACCCCCTCGACGGTCCGTCGTGCCCATGACGGTCCATCGTGGGATCCGTCGACCCAGACAGTTATTACAAGAAACAAACTCTACTGCTCAAAACGACTAAACAGGTCGTTACAATAGATACCAATTTACCAATCGTTCGTCCTCGAACGATCACAAGAAGAAAAACAAGGGCGAAAAGGAGTACCTGAATCTGTAAACAAGTGTGGGTATCTTTCTTGCATATCAGCCTCCTTCTCCCAAGTGGACTCTTCAACTGGTCGATTCTTCCGTTGAACTTTGATGGATGCAATCTCCCTTGATCTCAACTTGCGGATTTCTCTATCTACAATCCTAACAGGCTCCTCCTCATAAGACAAATTCTCATCGAGAAGAACTAAATCCCACCGAATAATGTAGTTTCCATCCCTATGGTATCTTTTCAACATAGACACATGAAATACCGGGTGCACTCCTGAGAGTCCTGGAGGCAAGGCTAATTCATAAGCCACCTCCCCTACCCGCTTAAGTACTTCAAATGGTCCAATATACCTATGGCTTAGCTTACCTCTTTTACAAAACCGCATCACCCCCTTTCATGGGTGAAACCTTCAGCAAGACTTGTTCACCCTCCATGAACTCCACGTCTCTAACATTTCGATCTGCATATTGCTTCTGCCTACTTTGTGCCGCTAAAAGCTTTTCTTGAATGAATTTCACTTTCTCTAGTGATTCCCTCAGGATATAAGTACCCCATGGTCTCACCTCAAATGCATCAAACCAACCAATGAGAGACCTACATCTCCTCTCTTACAATGCCTCGAATTGGGCCATATCAATACTTGAGTAATAGCTATTATTGTATGAAAACTCTGCTAAGGGTAAGAAGTTATCCCAATGACCACCAAATTCTATCATACATGCACGAAGCATATCTTCCAAAACCAGAATCGTTCGCTCAGACTGACCATTGGTCTGAGGGTGAAATGCAGTACTAAGGTCCAACATAGTACCTAATTCAGCATGCAATGTTCTCCAAAACATAGAAGTAAACTGCGTACCTCTAACTGATATGATGGAAAGTGGAACTCCATACAGTCGAACAATTTCTGAGATATAGAGTTTGGCTAACTTCTCTGCATTGTAAGTCACCTTGACCGGAATGAAGTGAGAAGACTTAGTTAATCTATCTACAATTACCCAAATAGAATCAAACTTACCCAATGTCTTTGGAAGACCAACCACGAATCCATTGCAATTCTTTCCCACTTCCATTCAGGAATGGGCATTCTCTGAAGTGTTCCTCCGGGCCTCTGGTGTTCATACTTTACTTGCTGACAATTTGGACATTTGACAAAAAAATCAACAATGTCACGCTTCATTCTTCTCCACAAAAAGTGTTGCTTTAGGTCATGGTACATCTTGGTTGCACCAGGATGTATAGAATATCCTGAACTATGAGCCTCTGTAAGAATAGTGTGGATCAAATCATCAACACGAGGCACACATACCCTTCCATTAATCCTGAAAACACCTTCCTCATCAATAATTGCTTTCTTAGCCTCTCCTCGCAACACCATATCCCGAATTCGTCTCAGTTTATCATCATCAACCTGCTTTCCCTTAATCTTGTCAAGAAAAGAAGATCCTGCCTCCACACAGGCCAAAAATCCTCCTTTCTCTAGTATTTCTAGTCTCATAAAGTCATTAGCCGGAGTCTGAACCTCTCTAGCCAATAGACGTCTAGAAACCTGCAAGTGAGCTAGACTTCCCATGCTCCCTGCCTTTCTACTTAAGGCATCTGCCACAACATTAGATTTTCTCGGGTGATACAAGATAGTGATATCATAGTCCTTCAGTAGTTCCATCAATCTCCTCTGTCTTAAGCTAAAATCTTTCTGAGTAAAGACATACTGTAAACTACGATGATCCGTATAGACTTCACACTTAACCCCATATAGATAATGTCTCCATTGCTTTAATGCAAACACTACCGCAGTCAACTCCAAATTGTGGGTCGGATAATTACGTTCATGCACCTTTAATTTCCTCGAAGCATAAGCAATTAAATTCTTCTCTTGCATTAGCATTGCACCCAAACAAGAATAGGATGCATCACAATAAACAATGAAATTCTTGCCTTCCACTGGCAAGGTAAGAATTGGTGCAGTAGTCAACAAGGTCTTGAGATTCTGGAAGTTTTCTTCACATTCATCCGACCATACAAATGGAACATTCTGCTTAGTCAAGTTTGTCAATTGCGAAGCAACAAAAGAAAATCCCTTGACAAATCGACGGTAGTAGCTAGCTAAACCAACAAAGCTCCTTACTTCTGTAACATTAGTAGGTCTTACCCAACTCTTCACTACTACAATCTTTGAAGGATCCACCATCACTCCATCCTTAGAAACCACGTGCCCCTACAAGGACACTGAATCTAGCCAAAACTCACACTTGGAGAATTTGGCATAAAGCCTTTTCTCCCTAAATACTTCCAACACAATTCTCAAGTGCTCCTCATGTTCTTTCCCTATCTTTGAGTATACTAGTATATCGTCAATAAACACAATGTCAAAGAGATCAAGATATGGCTTACAAATCCCGTTCATCAGGATCATGAACGCAGCAGGGGCATTCGTTAGTCCAAAAGACATTACCAAGAATTCATAATGCCCATACCTGGTCCGAAAAGCAGTCTTTGGCACATCCGTTGCCCGTATTTTCAATTGATGATAACCAGACCTCAAATCGCTTTTTGAGAAGGAACAAGCACCTTGTAACTGATCGAACAAATCATCAATGCGAGGAAGAGGATACTTGTTCTTAACAGTTTCTTTATTTAGTTTCCTGTAGTCTATGCACATATGAAAACTCCCATTATTCTTCTTCACAAATAAAACCGGAGCACCCCAAGGGGAAGCTCTTGGTCTAATGAAGCCTTTACCTAACAACTCTTGAAGTTGGGACTTTAACTCCCTTAACTCAGCGGGAGCCATTCTATAAGGGGGTATGGAAATGGGGCAAGTACCCGGCTCCAGATCAATGCAAAAGTCGATATCCCTATCCGGTGGCATACTAGGAAGGTCTATAGGAAACACATCGAGAAACTCAAGGACTATTGAAATTGACTCAATTGAAGGTACTTGGGTAGTATCATCCCCGAGGTGTTCCAAGAAAGCTAAATACCCTTTACTAACAATTCTCTTAGCACGAAGAAAGGAGATAATACGAACTGGAGTGGAAGTGTAGTCACCCTCCCACACTAACGGATCTGTCCCAGGCTTAGCCAACATTACAGTTTTAGCATTACAATCTAAGATTGCAAAATTTGGAGAAAGCCAAGTCATACCCAGAATTACGTCGAAATCAACCATTTATATGATAACAAAGTCTATATGAGTATTTCTCCCCACAAAAGTTACAAGACAACACCTATACACCTTTTAAACTATCACAGAATCACCCACCGGAGTAGAAACACGAATAGACATGTCAAGAAATTCCCAATGTGAATTTAGACCAGTAGCAAATGAGGAAGATACATATGAAATGTGGAGCCAAGATCAAATAATACAGAATCCATGCAATCACAAACAAAAATATTACCTGTGAGAACAACATCAGATGTCTCCGCTTCAGACCTACCAGGGAAAACATAACAATGGGCCCTATCACCTGTCTGCCCGTTGCCCCTACCATGTTGTGCTGTAGTAGCTCCAGTTTGCCTGTCACCCCGGCCGTTTTGGTGACCACCATTACCTCGGCCACCACGTCCTCCAGAATGATGGCCTCATCCATGACCACCTCTACATCTGACTATTGGGGGTCTGTAACTCTGTTTTGGACAATACCTCCTATTGTGTCCAGTCTCCCCACATCCATAACAGTCTCTGGATTCAATCATAGGTCTCTGTGAGAATGACGAAGTCTGGGGGTAACCTCCAAACTCAGAGAAATGTTGGCTGGTCTGCGATGGACCCCCAGCTACAGCCTGCAGTGAAGACTGAATAGGTCGGGCTGGGTAACCTCCTGAACCCTTCCCTCTAGAGTAAGAACCATTAAAATCACCTCCCTTACGGAACTTCTTAGATGTCGATGGCATGGTGAAGTCGCCTGGCTTCACCCCCTCAACTTCTATCACAAAATCTACCACCTCCTGATAGGATTTTGTTGTAGCGGCTACCTGTAAGGCTGAAATTTGCAAATTTGACCTCAACCCTTTCACAAATTGGCGAATCCGCTCTTGTGGACTGAAGCAAAGTTGGGTGGCATACCTGGATAGCTCACGAAACTTAGCCTCATAAGCAGTAATCGACATCCTGCCTTGATCTAGGCTTAGGAACTCATCTCTCCTCATATCCCTCAAAGTCCGGGGTATATAATTCTCCATATGACCGCCACCACATCTTGGCGTTCCCTTAAAACTGATAGGTCACAAACTAAACACCAAATCGTTCTACTATGCCATCTTATGAAGCAACTCATGACAATCAACCAGAAAATCATAGGCATCCTAAGATTCAGCACCCTTGAAGACTGGAGGTTTCAACTTCACAAATTTAGTGAAAAGCTCATGTTGATCACTCGTCATTATAGGTCGTGTAGTCAATCGAGGAAACGTGCCTATTTCAAATGAGACATCCATGCGGGGAGCCACAGCAGCGGCATGTTGTACTCTCAGAACCTGAGGTGCTGGTGTAAAAAAACATTGGAGGTGTCTGGCCTTGATCAGATAACCTGCTAAGATAAGCAAGAACCTTGTTAATCATCTCTTGGGTAGGTTGGGGTGGTAACTCCTCATCATGCACTTGTTCATTTTCCCCTTCCTCACCTTCTCTTTCTACCTCATCAGTCGGTGGAGGAGTCACTACCCAAGTACTAGCTGGGCCAGGTTCTTGTCCTCTTCCTCTAGAGGACATCCTCCCGCGACCTCTACCACGGCCTCTTGGCACTGCTCCTCTTCGAGCTACAGCCCCAGTGGCTGGCTCAGATGCATCTTGTCTTGCCGGTGTTGGTGTTGGCGCAGTTGTTGCTCTAGTTCTAGCCATCTGCGAAATAGAGTGAAGATGTGAGATAAAAATTTGTATCACCTAGATACCAATTGGATCCAAGTAATAGCATGAAAGAAGGAAAGAATGGAATTTTCCTAAAGTCTTATAGCCTCTCCAAGAAAAGTAATGGCGTCCCCCTACCGTTTCTTAAGACTCTACTAGACTCGTTCTTGTGTGATGAGACCAACGAACCTAATTCTCTGATACCAAGTTTGTCACGACCCAAAACGAGGCGCGAGTGGCACCCACATTTATCCTCCTATGTGAGCGAGCCAACCAATCTAAACCCTAGTCATTTACCAATATTTCAACCATAATGAACAAAATACAATGCGGAAGACTTAAAACTCATTAATATAACTAATAAATAACTTCTAAAATTCAATACTTATTATTCCCAAAATCTAGAAGTCATCACCACAAGAACATCTATCCTCAAATTACTAATTCTAAAAGTGTTTAAGAACTAAATTAAGTAAAAGGAATATTCCATGTCCGAACATCAAGACATCAAGACGTGAAGGAGAGAATCCAGTCTGAGCTAGGAACAACAGCTCACCCTGAAATCTGATATGCCGAAGACTGGCTAGAGTTGCGAACGAGTTGAAGTCGATGGCACGTTTGCTGCACTCCACAAATAACAAAGAGAAAATTACAAGTAGGGGTCAGTACAACGCTCAAGTACTGAGTAGGTATCATCGGCAAACTCAAAATAGAAAGCAATATATATCGAATAATAACATAAAACCAACCAAATATTTAACAGGTGATAGCAACAAGTATAAGAATCATTTGCAACAACACCAAACACATCTATGAGGACTCAAGCCTCCACACCATACTCATTTGGGAAATAGGTTTCTTTAAAATCTGAGTATATAAGCATAATTGAATATTCATTCTCTTTGTTCTTCTTTTGTCGGAACGTGACACTCCGATCCCCTACTACTATATGTCAGAACGTGACACTCCGATCCCCTACTATCCTGGTGTCGGAACGTGACACTCTATTCCTCTACTATCCTGGTGTCGGAACGTGAAACACTGATCCTCTACTATCTTGTTGTCGGAACGTGACACTCCGATGCTCTACTATTCTGCTGTCGGAACGTGACACTCCGATCCTCTACTATCCTGGTGTCGGAACGTGACACTCCGATCCTCTACTATCCTGGTGTTGGAACGTGACACTCCGATCCCCTACTATCATGGTGTAGGAACGTGACACTCCGATCCTCTACTATCCTGGTGTCGGAACGTGACACCCGATCCCCTAATCTCATTATTTTCCAGTTCATCAACCTTCCCTTATGTCAAGTGATCATCATTAATAGAGAAGTTTTATGGTTTAAGATTCAACAGCCTCATCATGCTAATTCATCACAATTATATAATCACATCATGCAATCACACAATTAACCATATAGAAGACTTTACAATACTACCTTATACATATCAATCGCTATTTGGAGTTTACTATGAGATAGTATAACCATAACCTACCTCAACAGAAGAATTAAGCGAAGAATTCGTGATCACGCAAGCTACTCGTCAAAGTCTTTGCTTTCCTCTTCATTCTCCCTTCTCTGGCTCGTTCGTTATCATTTTCTCTCTCTGTTCTTTTTATTTTTCCTTATTCAAACCCTTTTTCTTTTACCCTAATTTTCATATAATTATGTATAAAAGATGATAAAAATAACCCACTATTTATTTCAAGATTATCTCCTTTAACCCCCAAGTAATTGAATTATTAACATTAACCCACTAACTTTATAATTATAAGCATGAAAAGTCCAAAACGCCCCTTAAAAACTTTTAACAGAAATCCGACCCAGTCAGGGTTACGCAGCCTGTGACGGTCCGTCATGATTATGACGGTCCGTCCTGCAGGTCCATCATAAAGTTTAGAGAGGTAATTCTGTGGAAAGATTTGTGACGGTCCTTCATGCCAACGACGGTCCGTCCTGCCATTCCGTCGTGAAGTTCAGAGAGTCGATCTCAGTACCCAAATTTTCAGAATCTAAGTATTTTGGAACAAAACCCCCTCGACGGTCCGTCGTGGGATCCGTCGACCCTGACAATTATTACTACAAACAAACTCTACTGCTTAAAACGACTAAACAGGTCGTTACATTAAATGACTGTAATAAATAATGTTCTCTTATTAAGGTAATTTCAATAGAAATGTTCTTATCTAGGGTAGCTTTGAGGTTCAGTTAGGTGTACTTGAAGAAGCTATATTGGCGGTCTCTTCATGTTTTACTGAAGTGAGTCTCATAATAACTTTAGGAGAAGGCCTGAAGTGTTGAAAAGTCCTATTTGTTGAATATGAAATATCTCTTATATGTGATTTTTGACTTTTAATTTATCTATTAAACTGTGACGATGAAGTTTCTTATCAAAATCGCATGTAAGTATATCTTGAAGTAAATGTCCCTGTTTTGCATGGTTTTCTTGCATGTTCACAATACATAGTGCATCAAATTATCTAATTCCATAGTTTTCTCTATGTCTATAATTGTACATAGCAAGTGACGATTTTCTAGAAGTTAAAGCTTGGGAAGTAGAATTCTTGAAAGATTGGTATGTCCTCATATGTTCGAGGACATGGACTATGTTTCTAGTTTTACATTTCTTAAGACATTGTAATAGACTATAAGCTTATTTTCTAGTTGATGAAAGAGTTGTGACCATATGATATTGACTTGTATATAAGATTGCTTGTGATGAGACTTATTTCATTCTTAATTATTAAAAGTTCCATACACCCATGAATTTGTTGAATTCCTGCATTTGCCTCTAAAGTTAATGTAATAATTGTGATCTAATTAGGTTGAATTAATGTGTAGACTGATATGAAATTTTGAATTACATGTTCATTATTGTTGAAATTCTTGATAACTTGACTTATGGTATTGATATATATTTTTGATTTTGTTAGATCATTAATATGGATGAAATGTTGGCCTTGTCTTATGGATATTATTATAGGCAAGATCTGTTGTTGTGTGCATTTCTTTGAAAAGGTAAGGAATGGTAAATGTGGCTATTGGAACGTGGTTATCTCACCTAATTCCTTTGTCTCATATAGAATTGATATATATTTATTATTAATTGGTATGGTGCACCTATGGTGGCAATGTTTAATTGTAATAAATGTTATGAACATGACCTTGTCAGCATTATTATGGGAATTTTTGTATTATCATGATGCAGTATCAATGAATGTATACAGTGAAGGTGCTCATGTGATGTCTATATGATCTAGTACGGGTTACTAATGATATGATTGAATGTACTTCCAATCTTATTGTTTGTATATGATAATGAAGGACTAGGGAGATCGTGTATAAAATATTGTTGTATCTTTTGTGTGGTAGAGTTAGTTTTCCTTACTTATTACTTGAATTGTATTGAATTAGTGCATAAATGAAAGTCTACAATCTGTAGGCCTAAAGTAGGTACCCTTCTACGAATGATTAAAGTAACACCTTGAATATGAAAAGAAGGTTAAGAATGTAAAACCTTGAATATGAAAAAAAGGTTAATAATGTGAAACATTGACTATAAAAAAGAAGGCTAATAATAAGTTTTGAAGGAATGGACCTAAATGGTGCATCCTTCTTGTGTGGAATGATAGAATTTCAGGTAGGTTGGCATGAATGACATTAAACCATCTCTAAAAAAGTCATAAGATCTTCAAAAACATACTTGGATTGGATGCCCTAGGGGTCCCATTATTGGAAATGATATCATGACTTTGTAGGGATTATTTATGGTACCTTATCCTAGACGCCTATGTGAATGAATTACTCTATGAGAACAAAGGAAAAGCACTGATTGAATATGCTTAAGGAAGTTGCTCTTTTCTTGTCTAAGACTAAAGTACATAGAAAATTTTTTATATCCCCTAAGACATCTGCCTACATGGGACATATCCTTAGTTCTACCCTTGGCAAGTAAAAAACGTTCCACGGTGAGTGTTCTAATGACACCAGATTACCTAGCTAGTGTGGTCTTTGTCAGAAAATGCTTATTCTCATAATGTGAGATTTTCACGATAGTATTGGATAATTTCTAAAACATATAGGCAATGGAATGGGACGCTATTTACACAAGGCACGAGTAGGTTTTAAAGGTTCTATAATGATTTTCCTATATCTTCCACGACCATTATGTGAATTCCCCTAATTGTTTACTTGTATCTTAATTTTCATTAATGAATAATGTTCTCTTAGTAGAGATAATTTGAATATAAAGGTTCTTATCTAGACTAGTGATCACTTAGCTGTTCTTGAAGAAGTTGTATTGGCTGTCTTTTTATGTCTTACTCAAATGAGTCTTAGAGTAACTTTACGTAAAAGGTCTAAAGTGGTGAAAAGTCCTACTTGTTCAATATGAATATATATCTTATATTTGATTTTTGACTTTAATTTTGTCTATTAAACCCTTAAGATGAAGTTTCCTATCAAAGTAGCATGAAAGCATATCTTGAAGTAAATGTCCCTTTTTGCATGGTTTTCTTGCATGTTCGACATGCTTAGTTCATCAAATGTTCTAATTCCATATGTTTCTCTATGTCTAATATTGTAGGTAGCAAGTGAGGATTTGCTAGAAGTTGAAGGTTGGGAAGTATATTTCTCCCAAGATCGGTATGTTCTCATATCTTCGAGGATATGGACTATGTTTCTAGTTTTCCTTTTCTAAAGATATTATAAAAAAACTATAAGTTTCTTTTCAAATTTATGAAGGAGTTTTGACCGTATGACATTGAATTGTGTCTAAGATGGCTTGTAGACTTAGTTCATTCTTTATTATTAAAAGTTTCATGAAACAATGAATTTCTTGAATTCCTAATTTTTGCACTAAAGTAAATGTATTGATTGTGATCTAATCAGGTTGAATTCATGTGTTGATTTTTATGGGCTATTGAATTATATTTTCAAATCATTTTTGAAATTGTTGTAACATGACTTATAGTATTGATATATATTTTATGTTTTGTTGGATCATTTATATGGATGAATTGTTGGCCTTGTCTTATTAACATTCCTATTGGCAAGATCTCTTGTTGTGTGAATTTTTTGGAAGGAATGGAAAATTGTGGCTATTGGAAGGAAGTGAGCTGACCTAATTTCTTTTTCTTACATAAGATTGACATAGAATTATTATTGATTGGTATGGTGCGCATATGGTGGCAATCTTTAATTGTTATAAATGTTAAGAACATGGCATTGTCAACATTATTAAGTGAATTGTTGTATTATCATGATATAGTATAAATGAATGTATAAGTTGAAGGTATTCATGTAATGTCTATATGACCTAATATAGGTGCAATAATGATATGATTGAATGTACCTCCTCTCTAATTATTTATATATGATGATGAAGGACTAGGTAGATCCTATATGAAATAATGGTGTATCTTGTGTTTGTATACTTAGTTGTCCCTAATTAGTACTTGAATTGTATAGAATTAGTGCATAAATCAAAGTCTAGAACCGGTAGGCCAAAAGTAGGTACCCTTCTATGAATGATTGAAGTAATACCTTGAATATAAAAAGAAGGTTAAGAATGTAAAACTATAAATATTAAAAGAATTTTAAGAATATTAAACCTTGAATATGAAAAAGACGGTCAATAAGAAGTATATAAGGAATAGACTTGAATGGTGCTTCCTTTTTTTTTTTGGAATGATGGACTGAGATGTAGGTTGGTGGTAATGGAAATAAACCATCTCTAAGGAAGTCATAAGATTTAAAAATATATAGCTTGATTGGCATCCCTAGGGTACCTATTCTTGGAAATGGTATTATGAGTTTGTAGCGCTTAGATATGGTACCTTATCCAATACACCTATTGAATGAATTACTCTATGAGAACAAAGGCAAAGCAAAGAGTGGATATGCTTAAGGGAGTAGCTCTAGTCGTGTGTGATAATACAATATGAAGAAACTTTTTATCATCACCTAAACCAGGTGCATACACGGGATGTGTCCTTAGTTCTACCTTTGGCATTTGGAACACCTTCCACGGTGTGGATTCTAATGACATCAGATTCCATACCTATCTAGTACGGTCTATGTCGGTTAATGCCTATTCTCATATCTGGGATTTTCACTCTAGTATTGGATAAGTTCTACAATGTGTAGGTAGTTGAAAGGGAAGCTATCTAGACATGGAACGAGTAGGCTTCGAAGATGATAGAATGATTTCGCTATCTCTTAGAAGACCATTGTGTCAAATCCCCTAATTGTTTACTTGTCTCTTAAATGATTATAATGAATAATATTCTCTTAGTAAAGGTAATTAGAATTGAAAGGTTCTTATCAAGGGTAGCTTTGAGGATCAATGAGGTGTTCTTGAAGAAGTTGTATGGGCGGTCTCTTCATGTCTTACTCAAGTGAGTCTTAGAATAACTTTAGATAGAGGATCTAGAGTGATGAAAAGGTCTACTCTTTGAATATTAAATATCTATTATATGTGATTTTTGACATTTATTTATTCTACTAAACTCTTACGTTAATGTTTCCTATCAAAATAACTTAAAACTATATCTTGAAGTAAATATCCCTTTTTCATGGTTTTCTTGCATGTTCACCATACTTAGTGCATAAAATGTGCGAATTCCATATGTTTGTCTATGTCTAAAATTGTAGGTATCAAGTAAGGATTATCGAAAAGTTAAAGATTCAGAAGTAGATTGTCACGACCCAAATTGGGGACGCGACTGGCACCCACATTTACCCTCCTATGTGAGCGAACCAACCCATCTAAACCTTAACATTTCAAGATATATCAACAGAAAATAATGCGGAAGACTTAAACTCATTAATAAAACAATTCAAAACTCTTATTATTATCCCCAAAATCTGGAAGTCATCATCACAAGAAAATCTATCCTCAAATTACTAAACTAAAAACGTCTAAGAAGCTAAAACAATAAAAGCTAGTCCATGCCGGAAGTTCAAGGCATCGAGACTTGAAGAAGAAGATCCAGTCCAAGCTAGACGCATTAGCTCACCCTGAATTTCCGATGGTAGTGAAGACTGGCTAGATCTACTGTTGAGTTGAAGTTGACGGAACGTTTGCTGCATTGCACAAATAACAAAGAAGAAAACATAAAAGTAGGGGGTCAGTACAACCACAAGTACTGAGTAGATATCATCGGCCAACTCAAAATAGAAGATAATACATATCAAGTAATATTATAAATCAACTATAAACTCAACATGTAGCAACAACAAGTACTATAATCATCAACAAGTACCATCAAGTTCATCCATGAGGGCTCAAGCCTCAATACCATACTCATTTGGCAATTAAGTTTATTAGATTGAGTATATTTATCATCTTTCAAGATTCATTATCTTTCTTCCTCTTGTGTCGGTAGGTGACACTCGGATCCCCTACCACTATGTGTCGGTACGTGACACTCCGATCCCCTAATTCTACGTGTCGGTTCGTGACACCCGATCCCCTATATGTGTCGGTACGTGACACTCCGATCCCCTATATATGTCGGAACGTGACACTCCGATCCCCTATATGTGTAGGTACGTGACACTTTGATACCCTAATTCTACGTGTCGATTCGTGACACCCGTCCCACTAATACTATGTGTCGGAACGTGACACTCCGATCCACTAATACTATGTGTCGGAACGTGACACTCCGATCCACTAACCTCATTCTATCCGTTCATCAAGCCTTCTCTATACCAAGGCATCATAAATCCCATTACTTTAATTCATCGAGCCTTCTTTTATAACAAGGCATCATCATTAATAACGTAGATTAAAGTTTCTTTCAAGATTTGGGATTCAATGGTTTTCATCATGCTTTTTTTATCAAAATCACATAATCATATTCATGCAAGCATACAATTAAGCATATAGACAGGTTTACAATACCACCAATACATATCATTCACTATTAAGAGTTCACTACGAATATCGTAAAAACCATAACCTACCTCCATCGAAGAATTGGAATCAACAAGCAATTTCCCAAGCTTTGATATTCCCTCTGCCTCTTGATCGATCGATTTCTCTCTCTCTCCTTGTTCTCTCTATTTTTTTTTATTCAAACCCTCTTTCTTTTACCCTAATTAACATATAATTAAGTGTAAAAGATGGCAATAATACCCCACTAATTAACCCAAAGTTACCTCTTTTATCCCTCAAGAATTTGAGTTATTAATATAAACCCACGAAATCTATAATTAAGGAAAGAATAGTCCAAAATGTCCCTTAAAACGTGTAAGGAAATCCGATTCTGCCTGGGATTTGCGCAACCTGTGACAGCCCGTCGTGCCTGCGACGGTCCGTCACACAGGTCGTCGTAAGGGCCAGAGCTCCATTTTTCACTAAGGAGTCTGTGACGGCCCGTCACACCTGTGACGGTCCGTCCTGCAAGTCCCTTACGAAGTTCAGAGAGTCGATTTTCAGAGCCCAATTTCAGAATTTCTAAGTATATTGAAACGAGACCCTGCGACGGTCCGTCGTGCCTGTGACGGTCCGTCGTGGGGTCCGTTGCCTCAGCCAATTTTCCTGAAATAAAATCTGCTGCTCAAAACGACTAAACAGGTCGTTACAATAGATACCAATTTACCCATCGTTCGTCCCCGAACGATCAAAAGAAGAAAAACAATGGCGAAAAGGAGTACCTAAATCTGTAAACAGATGTGGGTATTTTTCTTGCATATCTGCCTCCTTCTCCCAAGTAGCCTCTTCAACCGGTCGATTCTTCCATTGAACTTTGATGGATGCAATCTCTCTCGACCTCAATTTTCGAACTTCTCTATCTAATATAGCAACCGGTTCCTCCACATTAGTCAAATTCTCATCAAGCAAAACTGAATCCCAACGGATAATGTAGTTTCCATCTCCATGGTATCTTTTCAACATGGACACATGAAATACCGGATGCACTCCGGACAGCCTTGGAGGTAAGTCTAATTCATAAGCCACCTCCCCTACTCACTTTAGTACCTCAAATGGTCCAATATACCTTGGACTCAACTTACCTCTTTTGCCAAACCGCATCACCCCTTTCATTGGCGAAACTTTCAACAAGACTTGTTCACCCTCCATGAACTCTAAGTCTCTAACCTTTCGATCTGCATATTCTTTTTGCCTACTTTGCGTCGCTAGAAGCTTTTCTTGAATAGATTTCACTTTCTCTATCGAATCCCTCAAAAGGTCAGTACCCCAAGGTCTAACCTCAAATGCATCAAACCACCCAATGGGAGACCTACATCTCCTACCGTACAATGCTTCAAATGGGGCCATATCAATGCTTGAGTGATAACTATTATTGTATGAAAACTCCGCTAAGGGTAGGAAGTTATCCCAATGACCACCAAATTCTATCACACATGCACGAAGCATATCCTCCAACACATGAATCGTTCGCTCAGACTGACCATCGGTCTGAGGGTGGAATGCGGTACTAAGATCCAACCTAGTACCCAATTCAGCATGCAATGTTTTCCAAAACATAGAAGCAAACTGCGTACCTCTATCTGATATGATGGATAGTGGAACCCCATGCAATCGAACGATTTCTGAGATTTAGATTTTTGCTAACTTCTCTGCATTGTAAGTCACCTTGACCGGAATGAAATGAGCAGACTTAGTTAACCTATCAACAATCACCCAAATGGAGTCATACTTACCCATTGTCTTTGTAAGACCAACCACAAAGTCCATTGCGATTCTCTCCCACTTCCATTTAGGAATGGGCATTCTCTGAAGCGTTCCTCCGGGCCTTTGGTGTTCATACTTTACTTGTTGACAGTTTGGACATTTGGCAATAAAGTCAACAATATCACGCTTTATTCTACTCCACCAAAAGTGTTGCTTTAGGTCACGATACATCTTGGTTGCACCCGGATGTATAGAATACCTTGAACTATGAGCCTATGTCAGAATGGTGTGATCAACTCATCGACGCGGGGTACACATGCCCTTCCCTTAATCCTCAAAACACCTTCCTCATTGATTGTTGCTTCTTTAGCCTCTCCTTGCAATACTTTATCTCGAATTCGGATCAATTTCTCATCATCAAACTGCTTCCCCTTAATCTTGTCAAGGAAGGAGGATCTTGCCTCCACACAAGCTAACAATCCTCCCTTCTCATTTACTTCTAACCTCATAAGGTCATTAGCCAAAATCTGCACTTCTTTAGCCAATGGGCGTCTAGAAGCTTGCAAAAGAGCTAGACTTCCCATGCTTCCCGCCTTTCTACTCAAAGCATCTGCCAAAACATTCGCCTTCCCCGGATGATACAAGATAGTGTTATCGTACTCCTTCAGTAGTTCCATCCATCTCCTTTGTCTCAAGTTCAAATCTTTCTGAGTAAAGACATACTGTCGGCTACGATGATCCGTATAGACTTCACACTTAACCCCATATAAATAGTGCCTCCATTGCTTCAATGCAAATACTACCACGGCCAATTCCAAGTCATGAGTTGGATAGTTACGTTCATGCACTTTTAATTGTCTTGAAGCATAAGCAATCACATTCTTTTCTTGCATTAGCACTGCACCCAAACCCCAATAGGATGCATCACAATAGACAATGAAATTCTTACCTTCCACTGGCAAGGTAAGGATAGGCGCGGTAGTCAACAAAGTCTTGAGTTTCTGAAAGCTTTCCTCACACTCATCCGACCATACAAATGGAACATTTTGCTTAGTCAAGTTTGTCAGTTGGGAAGCAATAGAAGAGAATCCCTTGACAAATCGGCGGTAGTAGCTAGCTAACCCAACAAAACTCCGTATTTCTGACACATTAGTGGGTCTTACCAAATTCTTCACTGTCTCAATCTTAGAAGGATCCACCATCACTCCATCCTTAGAAACTACATGCCCCAAGAAGGACACTGCATCTAGCCAAAACTCACACTTAGAGAACTTGGCATAAAGCTTTTTCTCCCTCAACATTTCCAATACAATTCTCAAATGCTCCTCATGTTCCTTCTTACTTTTAGAGTATATCAGTATATCATCAATAAATACGATCACAAAGAGATCCAAATATGGCTTAAATATCCCGTTCATCAAGCTCATGAACGCAGCAGGGGCATTCGTAAGACCAAAGGACATCACTACAAATTAATAATGTCCATACCTGGTTCGAAATGCAGTCTTTGGCACATCCGTTGCCCGTATTTTCAATTGATGATAACCAGATCTCAAGTCAATCTTAGAGAATACACAAGCACCTTGTAGTTGATCGAATAAGTCATCAATGCGAGGAAGAGGATACTTGTTCTTAATCGGTACCTTGTTCAATTGCCAGTAGTCTATGCACATCCGAAAACTCCCATCCTTCTTCTTCACAAACAAAACCGGATCACCCCAAGGAGATGCACTTGGTCTAATGAAACCTTTGCTCAACAACTCTTGAAGTTGGGCCTTTAACTCTCTTAACTCTGCGGGAGCCATTCTATAAGGGGGTATAGAAATGGGGCGAGTACCCGGTTCAAGATCGATACAGAAGTCAATATCCCTATCTGGTGGCATGCCAGGAAGATCTGCAGGGAACACATCCTAAAACTCACGGACTACCGAAACCCACTCAATCGAAGGTACTTGGGTAGTGTCATCCTTGAGATGGGCCAAGAAAGCTAAACACCCTTTACTAACCATTTTCTTAGAACGAAGAAAGGAGATGATACGCACCGGATTGGAAGTGTAGTCCCCCTCCCACACTAACGGGTCTGTCCTAGGCTTGGCTAACGTCACAGTTTTAGCATTACAATCCAAGATCGCAAATTGCGGAGAAAGCCAAGTCATACCCAGAATTACATCAAAATCAATCATTTCTAAGATAACCAAATCCACATAAGTGTTGCTCCCCACAAAATTCACCAAACAAGACCTATATACCTTTTCAACTACCAGAGACTCTCCCACCAGAGTAGAAACACGAATAGGCATGTCAAGTAATTCACAATGCAAATTTAGATCATTAGCAAATGAGGAAGATACATAAGAAAATGTGGATCGGGGATCAAACAATATAGAAGCCATGCAATCACAAACCAAAAGCTTACCTGTGATGACAGCATCAGACGCCTCCGCTTCAGACCGCCCAGGGAAAGCATAACAATGGGCCCTTTCGTTTGTTTGTCCGTTGCCCCTACCATGTTGTGATGTAGTGGCTCCAGTTCTCCCATAACCTCGGCCGTTCTGGCGACCACCATTTCCTCGACCACCACGTCCTCCAAAAAAACGGCCTCTACCATGACCACCTCTACCTCTAGCTATTGGGGGTCTGTAACTCTGTTTTGGACAATTCCTCCTAATATGTCCAATCTCCCCACATCCATAACACTCTCTGGAGTCAGGCATAGGTCTCTCGGAGAAGTGTTGACCGGTCTGAGGTGGACCCCCAACTAGAGTCTGTAATGAAGACTGAATTGGTCGAACTGAGTAACCTCCAGAACCTTATCCTCTAGTATAAGAACCATTGAACTCGCCTCCCTTTTGAAACCTTTTCGATGTTGATGTCGTGGTGAAGTCATCTGCCTTCACTCCTTCCACCTCTATCACAAAGTCTACCACCTCTTGGAAGGATTTTGCCGTTGCCGCTATCTGTAAAGCCGAAATCCGCAACTCTGACCTCAACCCCTTCACAAACCGGCGAATCCGCTCTTGTGGACTGAAACAGAGTTGAGTGGCATACCTTTATAAAGCAAGAAACTTAGCCTCATATGCATTAACCGACATCTTACCTTGCTCTAGGCTAAAGAATTCATCTCTTTTCCTATCCCTCAAGGTCCGTGGGATGTACTTCTCCATAAACAAGCTAGAGAATGAGGCCCAAGTCATAGGTGTTGCCTCTGTCGGTTGACACTCAACATGTGATCGCCACCACATTGTAGCATTCCCTTGAAACTGATAACTCACGAACTCAACACCAAACCGTTCTACTATACCCATCTTGTGTAGTAGCTCATGAAAGTCAACCAGAAAATCGTAAACATCCTCAGATTCGGCACCCTTGAAGACTGGGGGTTTCAATTTCAAGAACTTACTGAAAAGTTCATGCTGATCATTTGTTATTATAGGCCCAGTAGTCAGACGTGGAAACGTGCCTATCTCCAATGAGGCATCCATGCGGGGAGCCATAGTAGCCGCATGTTGTACCTCCGGAACCTGAGGTGCTGGTGCAGAAAACACTGGGGGTGTTTGGCCCTGATCAGATAACCCGCTAAGATAAGCCAGAACCTGATTGATCATCTCTGGGGTAGGTTGGGGTGGCATTTCCTCATTCTGCCCTTGTTCATTCTCCCCATCCTCCCCTTCTCTTACTACTTCCTCAGTCGGTGGAGGAGTCACTGCCCTAGCATCAGATGGGCTAGGTGCTCATCCACTTCCTCTAGAGGACGTCCTCCAACGACCTCTACCACGGCCTCTTGCCACTGTTTTTTCTTCGAGCCACAGCCCAGTGGCTGGCTCATATGTTTCTTGTCTGGCCGGTGTTTGTGTTGGCGTAGTCGTTGCTCTAGTTCTAACCATCTGCGAAAGAGAGTGAAGATGGTCAGATTCCAATTTGTATCACCTAGATACCAATTGGATTCAAGTAATAGCACGAAAGAAAGAAAGAAAGAATGGAATTTTCCTAAAGTCTTATAGCCTCTCAAAGAAAAGTAAAGGCGTCCCCCTACCGTTCCTTAAGACTCTACTAGACTCGTTCTTGTGTGATGAGACCAACGAACCTAATGCTCTGATACCAAGTTTGTCACGACCCAAATCGGGGACGCGACTGGCACCCACATTTACCCTCCTATGTGAGCAAACCAACCCATCTTAAACTCATTAATAAAACAATTCAAAACTCTTATTATTATCCCCAAAATCTGGAAGTCATCATCACAAGAACATCTATCCTCAAATTACTAAACTAAAAACGTCTAAGAAGCTAAAACAATAAAAGCTAGTCCATGCCGGAAGTTCAAGGCATCGAGACTTGAAGAAGAAGATCCAGTCCAAGCTAGACGCATTAGCTCACCCTGAATTTCCGAAGGTAGTAAAGACTGGCTAGATCTACTGTTGAGTTGAAGTTGACGGAACATTTGCTGCATTCCACAAATAACAAAGAAGAAAACATAAAAGTAGGGGGTCAGTACAACCACAAGTACTGAGTAGATATCATCGGCCAACTCAAAATAGAAGATAATATATATCAAGTAATATTATAAACCAACTATAAACTCAACATGTAGCAACAACAAGTACTATAATCATCAACAAGTACCATCAAGTTCATCCATGAGGGCTCAAGACTCAATACCATACTCATTTGGGAATTAAGTTTATTAGATTGAGTATATTTATTATCTTTCAAGATTCATTATCTTTCTTCCTCTTGTGTCGGTACGTGACACTCCGATCCCCTACCACTATGTGTCGGTACGTGACACTCGGATCCCCTAATTCTACGTGTCGGTTCGTGACACCCGATCCCCTATATGTGTCAGTACGTGACACTCTGATCCCCTATATGTGTCGGAACGTCACACTCCGATCCCCTATATGTGTCGGTACGTGACACTCCGATCCCCTAATTCTACGTGTCGGTTCGTGACACCCGTCCCACTAATACTATGTGTCGGAACGTGACACTCCGATCTACTAATACTATGTGTCGGAATGTGACACTCCGATCCACTAACCTCATTCTATCCGTTCATCAAGCCTTCTCTATACCAAGGCATCATCAATCCCATTACTTTAATTCATCGAACCTTCTTTTATACCAAGGCATCATCATTAATAACGTAGATTAAAGTTTCTTTCAAGATTTGGGATTCAATGGTTTTCATCATGCTTGTTTTATCAAAATCACATAATCATATTCATGCAAGCATACAATTAAGCATATAGACAGGTTTACAATACCACCAATACATATCATTCACTATTAAGAGTTCACTACGAGTATCGTAAAAACCATAATCTACCTCCACCGAAGAATTGGAATCAACAAGCAATTTCCCAAGCTTTGATATTCCCTCTTCCTCTTGATCGATCGATTTCTCTCTCTCTCCTTGTTCTCTCTATTTTCTTTATTCAAACCCTCTTTCTTTTACCCTAATTAACATATAATTAAGTGTAAAAGATGGCAATAATACCCCACTAATTAACCCAAAGTTACCTCTTTTATCCCTCAAGAATTTGAGTTATCAATATAAACCCACGAAATCTATAATTAAGGAAAGAATAGTCCAAAACCTCCCTTAAAACGTGTAAGGAAATCCGATTCTGCCTGGGATTTGCGCAACCTGTGACGGCCCGTCGTGCCTGCGACGGTCCGTCACACAGGTCGTCGTAAGGGCCAGAGCTCCATTTTTCACTAAGGAGTCTGTGACGGCCCGTCACACCTGTGACGGTCCGTCCTGCAAGTCCGTTACGAAGTTCAGAGAGTCAATTTTCAGTACCCAATTTCAGAATTTCTAAGTATATTGAAACGAGACCCTGCGGCGGTCCGTCGTGCCTGTGACGGTCCGTCGTGGGGTCCGTTGCCTCAGCCAATTTTCCAGAAATAAAATCTGCTGCTCAAAACGACTAAACAGGTCGTTACATAGATTTCTCTCAAGATTGGTATATCCTCATATGTTTGGTAACATGGACTATGTTTCTAGTTTTCCTTTTCTCAATACATTGTAATAGACTATAAGTTTCTTTTCAAATTGATGAAAGAGTTTTGAAACTAAGATATTTGTTTGTGTCTACTATGGCTTGTGATGCTACTTATTTCATTCTTATGGTTTATTATTTGACTATAAGTGTTAAATTTTTTAAATTCTACATAATTTTTCACATATATGTGATGAAAGATGTCTAAGAGATTGAATAAGACATCTAAGAGGTCGAGTACGCCGTGTCACTACTTGGGGGAGCTGAATGGGCATGAAACTTTTTGTATCAATGCATAAGTTTATGTAGTAGTCTTTTGGATTCATTCTCATAAAGCCTCGTCTAGTAGATTCAAGTTCATCGGTAGTGAGTCGCGACACATCTATGTGTGAGAGGCTATTGGACGATAGAATTTTAACTTTATTCATAATTCTAATATAATGCAATAGAGTTGAGGTTATAAGTATCTTTTCCTAATACGTTAACTTTTCTTTATAGGATATTAATACAAGAAGGACGCCAACAAGAAAAGTAGATAATGATGTAGTGAATGAGAGAGGTGAAAAAATTCCCTATGGTGGTCAAGTTCCTCAATGTGAACAAGTCCCTCTATTTAATCAATGGTATGAGGTTCTGATGGTTCCCTGTAAATGAGTAATTAGGAAGTTTGAGGATCTCTTATTACCCTAGACTGAGCAATTAAGGCCCCAATAAATCTAGATGTAGGGCGTAGGGTGATTGCTCTTAATAGTACAAATACCTCTAGGTTGATGGACTTTGTGAGATGAATCCTCCTATGTTTCTTGAGTCTAACATGGAAGAGGATCCCAAAGAATTCTTAGATGGTCTTTATCAGGTGTTGAGTGTTATGGGAGTGACTTCTAAGAAGAAGGTGTAGTTGGCTTCATAATAATTGAGAGAAATTGCTCAAGTGTAATATACGCAATGGAAGGATAGATGGTCGATTGAATTGGGTCCCATCGTGTGTATATGCTTAAGGGAGTAGCTCTAGTCGAGTATGATACTAGACTAAAAATAAACATTTTGATATCCCCTAAACCATGTGCCTACAAGGGATGTGTCCCTAGTTCTACCCTTGCCAAGTAGAACACCTTACACGGCGTGGGATCTTATGACACCGAATTCTATTCCTATCTAGTGTAGTCTATGTGGGTTAATTACTATTCTCATCATGTGGACTGTGCACTATAGTATTGGATAAGTTCTAAAACATGTAGGTAGTGGAATGGGACACTATCTACACATGACATGAGCAGGCTTTAAAGATGCTAGAATGAGTTCCCTGGTTCTTCCAAGAACGTTATGTGAAGTCCCCTAATTCTTTAATTTTCACATAAGTGGATTTAATGAATAATGTTCTTTTAGTAAAGGTAAATTTAATAGAAAGGTTCTTACTAAGGATTGCTTTGAGAATCACATAGGTGTGCTTGAAGAGTGTGTACGGGCGGTCTCTTCATGTGTTACTCAAGTGTGTTCTAGAGAAAATTTAGGTGGAGGGTCTCAAGTGGTGAGAAGTCATAATTATTGGATATTAAATATCTTATATTTGATATACGACTTTTATTATGTCTATTAAACTCTTATGACAAATGCTCATATTGAGGTATCATGAAAGTATATCTTGAAGTAAATGTGACCCACACCGTAAATTCCATGAGCTATACTAGCGCATTATATATTTATTTATGATGATTTAAGACCTAAAGAAGTTTAAATAACATGTTTGAAAAGTATTGGGTCCATAGCATTAAAGAAAGATCTTAACGTCCGGAAACTAGCGAAATTGAACAACTTAACGTCCCGATATATTGAATGAAAGTTTGTGAGGGTCATCTAAAGTCTAAAACTTGTAAAAAGTCTTTAAATAGGTAAAATTGAGTATATAGGGTTAAAAATAACAGTCACGACACCCCAAGGACCACCGTAACGGTCCTTGGGGAGGACCTGAACTTGGGCGAGCAGGCTGCCAAAGCAGCCTGCGTGCAGCAGGATTTTGGTGGTTGCTCCGCGAAGCAGCCATCACGGGGAGATTTGAAATTAGACTCACGACACGGGTACTACACAAGTTCCACTTCCTCAACTAGGATTTAAAAAATAAATTGTGAAATTAACACCTGACATGCAGCCACTTCCCATATTTGTAAAAGTCGTTTTTTAGGCATTTTGACTTCAAAAAAAGACTCATTTATGTGAGGAGTCTATTGGGTAATTTAAAGGGTTACTATATAAGTTATTAGAGTAAGTTTTAGTTAAATTATGACACCAAAATCCACTCCCAAAAGTTGAAATAAAATATCACCCTTATCTCTCTCAAATTCTCTCTTCCTCCAAACCTCCATTGAAGACCATTAGAACTCCAAGAAGAAGATCAAGCCTTCGAGTTTCCAACTCAATTCCGTGTCTTTATCATCATTCTTAAGGTATGGTTTCTTTCACTCTTGGGATTATTTTCCCCAACAGACCCTCCAAAAGAAGGTTTCTAAATCGCCCATACAAAGGTTTTTGATCTACACATGGGTTTTCTTTGAAAATGAAATTATTAGTGAATTGTGGTTATGAAATAAGGTTGTTTATGTATATATTGATGGTTAATAGATGATTTCTTGCGATATTTCTATCGACCAATGTCCTACTCCTATTCATGAAAACCTTGAATTGATATGGTGAATTTTGAAGATTATGAATATGTAGATAGACTACATTGTTTTTAATTATGTAATTGCTTCTTAAATTTACCTTGTTTATGTAATTTGTTATGTATTCTTGTTAATGGAAGTAAAAAGGTTATTCGAAGGGACAAATAGGTATACTGATTGGTTCTTCTTGGATTCAGTTGTGAATTATGAGTTACGTGGAGAATAATGCTCCTTTGTCTAATGTGTGGTAGTGATGTTTATGCTAGAAATTCGTCATCATTAACCCTAAGGCATTGTATTAGACATGAATTATGTATGTATTTCATTATATGAATATAATACATTGAAAGTATTTTCTCCTGATTATAATAAAGTGTTTATTGAAAGGTTTAATCACTTGTATGTGGTTTCTAAAGTGAAAGGGTAGTTCTCACTTATGAATACCTATTAGCTATTACGATAAGATGTTTACATAAAAGTCTAGAGGAGAATAATTTGGTATTGTATAATTAGATTGATGATTACTGAAGGGAATAATTGCATAGCACCGAAATGGCATATAAATAAGATAGAGGTCCTACGTTAGTATGTCCGACTTCCTATATATGTTAGTAAGTTCAGATTACCTAATTATGTGTTTTCTTATGAGATTGTAACCTCAAAACTTGTAAGTCAAGGTTTCTAGCAACAATCTCCTTGACCCCTAACTATGTGCCCATGTAGGCCTCTCGCATAGTGGATCCACCTAGATAGCTATGTAAGATTAGTTGCACCTTAGACAAGTGTTAACCCTCTATATTCAGTGTGGGAATTAAACAACGTATTCCATGTAGATCACATGGTCTCATGTCGGTTATTGTGATTTTTTCCCTAATATAAAATTAATGGACAAGCTTGCATGTGCACTCCTATTAGGGTCATCTTAAAAGCTACTACATAGTGTGAGGGAGACAATGGGACTTGTCTTACACATTGAACATGTGGGATCCTAAGGAATGATTCTAGTACTATTCTTTTATAATTATGGTTATTATTATGCTTATCTTAAGAAGTTATGAGTAAGTATTGATGTATAAGCATGTTATGAAAATTTGTTGTAAGTATGAAGTGGGTTGCTTAATGTGATAATTAGTCGTGTATGGGATTATGGGGTGCTATCATTGGCATTGCCCAAGTATTGCTTAGATGATTTACATGTTGGTTGCTATTATGTTGAATTTACTTATTATGCTTCTCATATATTAATGTTTAGTTTAATTGACATAAAGCTTGGTTTTTACTAAATTTTCCATTTGTCATGCGTTGATGGATTTTGTGCATAGGAGTCATACTTCGTACATGTGGTTTATACTAACCCATATTTTTTCCCTTTTCCCCAAATATTGTAGGTTCGGGCCATTGAGGTATGTTGAGGCTAAAGAAAGAAGGATTGGACTAGACTGTAAGTTTCGGTATGCTATATAATTTGAGGATGCTACAATATACTCTATCTTAGTCGTACTTGTATTGTCTAAAGACTTTCATTTCTCTCCTATTGTTTAAGTAGTTGATGTAAGCCCTAAGTGGCAACTATAAATTGTATAAGGTCTATGCCCAGATGTTCTACTTTATTTAGATGATATATATGTGATCCAAAGATTTAGATAAATTCTTATGCATTATTATTTTGTTTAAGCGATAAATCAAAGTAAGATTCCTATGTGAGAGGTCTATTTAAACATCATTACGTATATATGCAAAAAAAATTAAATTTATCCGCATTTTTTACTATAATATGTGATGCGGAATGCTAAGAGGCTAGTCTTAGTCGTCATGTAGGACAACAATGCCTGTTATGCCCTGGGGGTCCTTTTCTTCATAACAAACTTGATTTTATAGCACAAGGTTGAGTAATCTTTGGGTTGATTTCTCACGAAACCACGTCTATGTAGTATCTTATTAATAATTGTGAAGAGTGCCACATGTATGAATAAGAGTCTATGTGATGCTTATGTATTGTCACTCTCTTGTTATTCCTTAGTCATGCCTAAGAGTCCTAGTTCTATTTATTCCTTTCTTATAATCTCTTTATTATTCTTATAGGAAATAATTAAAAGGAGGAAAAAATTTGAAGGGCCGAAAAAGAAAATTTTAATGAGGCGGTTCCCCCTTAAGCTCCTCAAAACCCTCAAGTTCCTATTGAAGAAGGGTCTATCTCTAATGTTGAGATTAGGTCGGCCATTCATAGGTAGATTCAATTGTTGGCTACCCAAGTTTCTAGGGATTCAATAGTGCAAGTGAATACCAATGCTAACACCACCACTTCAGAGGTTTAGGGATTTCACACGGATGAATACCCCTACTTTCTATGGCTCTAAGGTGGAGGAAGACCCAAGAAGGGTTTATTCATGAAGTGTTCAACGTTCTTGATGTTATGGGTGTATCTTCTCAAGAAAAGGCGGATCTATCCACCTACCAAATCAAAGATGTGACTCAAGTATGGCATGAGCAATGGAAGGATGAGGGGCCGATTATAGAAGTTCGGACTACATGGTGAGCTTTTATGACGGCTTCCCTTGATAGGTTCTTTCCTTTGGAATTTAGGGAGAGGAAAAATGCAATGAATTCATCAACCTTCTTCAAGGGGGTATGAGTGTAAAGGATTATAGACTCTAGTTCACTCAACTATCCAAGTTTCCTCCGACAATGGTTGCAGATTCTAGGGCAAAGATGAACAAATTTTTCATAGAGATATCCAATCTTGTTGTTAATGAGTGTACGTCGGCTATGTTGATTCCTACAACGGACATGTCTTGTCTTATGGTTCATGCCGAACAAATTGAAGAGCTAAATCTTAAGCAAGTTGGTACAGAGTTGAAAAATGTAAGAACACAGAATGGGATTTATTCCAAGAATAAATCTAAGGTAAGAAGATAAGCAAAGGTTCAAGAAGAGGTTTTCCATTCAAGCCTCTTATAATGCTCGGAGTATTAACAAGGGTAAGGTGCCTAGTCCCAAACCCCAAGAGTGAAAAGGTAGAAGATTTTATGTTAAGAAGCCTTTTTGTGCAAAATATGATAGGAGACATGATGGTAACTGCCTAGTTGGCACGGGTAATTCTTATAGTTGTGGCAATAGTGGTCAAATGAAGAGAGATTTCCCTAAAATGAAGGCTCAAAGAAGGGATAATGCTTAAGTACAAGCTAATGCCCCAAATCAGGATGTTTTTAAGAAGTATCTACCTTACACCCTAAAATCCTAAGGTGATCAAGAAAGTTCATTAGACGTGGTTAACGGTATGTTACAATTATTTTCCTTTGATTTATATTCTTTGTTGGATCCGGGAGCTACCTTGTCATTTGTGACCCCACTTGTAGCCATTAGATTTGAAATACTACCCGACATAATAGATGATGCTTTTTTGGTTTTTACCCTGGTGGGCGATACCGTGGTGGTTATGAGAGTCTATAAATGTCGTCCTATTTCCTTTCCCAATAGAGTTACATTAGTTAACTTGATAAAACTTAATATCAAAGATTTTGATATCATATTGGGAATCGATTGGTTGCATGCTTGCTTTGCCTCTATTTATTGTACGACAAGGGTAGTCAAATTTCAATTTCCAAATGAACCCATTTTGATTGGAAGGCAGGAAACTCATATACTAGGGGTAAGATCATTTCATGTCTAAAATCTTGCAAGTTAATTTCAAAGGGTTAACTTTACCACAGAGTGAGAGTTAGGGATATTGAATCCAAGGTCCCTCCAATAGAGTCGGTACCCGTAGTGAGGGAATTTTAGTAGATCTTTCCCGATGATCTTCCCGAATGGGAGATTGAATTCGGCGTAGACTTCTTGCCGGATATGCAACCTATTTACATCCCTCCTTATCGGATGGGCTCGGAAGTGTTGAAGGAGCTAAAGAACCAACTCAAAGATTTGTTAGATAAAGGATTTATTCAATCAACCGTATCTCCATTGGGTGATCAGTGTTTTTTGTAAAGAAGAAGGATGGGTCATTAAAAAATTTCATCGACTATCGTCAATTAAACAAAGCCATTATAAAGAATAAGTACCCCGCACCCTAGGATTGATGACTTGTTTGATCAACTCCAAGGAGCGAGTTACTTTTAAAACATTGACTTAACATTGGGTTATCATCAACTTAGTGTGAGGGATGTTGATATTTGAAAAATGACATTTTGAACAATATTTGGTAACTTTGAATTTCTAGTGATGTAATTTGATCTATCTAATACCTTGGCGGCCTTCATGGAGTTTATGAATAATGTTTTTAAAAAGTATATTTATTTGTTCTTGATTATCTTTATTGATGATATTTTGATATACATGAGGAGTAATTATCATATGATTCACTTGGGAATAGTTTTGCAACTTCTCAAAGATAACCAACTCTTAGCTAAGTTAGCAAGTGCGAATTTTGGTTGATATCGGTTGCATTTCTTGGGAACATTGTCCCTAGTGAAGGGGTAAACGTTAATCTGAGGAGAACGGAAGTGGTCAAAAGTTGGCCTAGACCTTTGAGACCTACCTACATCCCATGTTTTCTGAGGTTGGTCGGTTACTATAGGAGGTTTGTTGAGGGATTCATCGATCGAATCTCCATTAGCGGCCTTAACACAAAAGAATTCCAAATTCGAATGGTCAGAATTATTTATACAGAGTTTCCAATTTTTAAAAGATAGACTCACCTCCGCTCTGGTATTGACTTTACCGAAGGTACCGAAGAGTTAATGGTTTATTGTGATACCTCCTCAGTGGTCCTACGGTGTGTGCTTATGCAACATGGCAAAGTAATAGTGTATGCCTCTATGCAACTCAAGCCACATGAGAAGAATTACCCAACTCATGACCTTGAGATTGAGTCCATGGTTTTTTCCTTTAATATATGGAGACATTTTCTCTATGGGGTACATGTTGATGTATTCACATATCACAAGAGTTTTTCAATATGTGTTTACCCAAAAATATTTGAACCTACGTCAAAGAAGATGGTTAGAACTTTCAAAGGACTATAACATGAGTGTTGATTACCATCCCAAAAATCTAATGTGATAGTGGATTCCTTGAGTGGAATGTACATGAATAGTATGACTCAAGTGGTTGATAATAACAATAGTTAGTAAAAGAGGTTCATAAGTTGGATCATTTTGGTTTATTACTAGACGACTCTCCAAAGGGTGGTTACATGTTTTGCCACAACTCCATGTCATCTTTAGTGGTTGGGTGAAATCCAAGATACACCTTGATCCTCTATTGATAAAGTTAAAGGAAACGGTTCTTAGTAAATCTAATGATTCTTTTTCTCAAGAAGAATATAGGGTCATTAGGTATGAAGGAAGGTTTATGTACCGGATGTGGATGTCTTAAGGGTATTGACCATGTTAAAGGATCATGGCTCCTTATATTCCATCCATCCGGAAGCCACAATGATTTACCGCGACTTACAAGAAAATTATTGGCAGAATGGCATTAAAAGGTACATAGCAGAATTTATTGCCAAGTATCCGAGTTGACAACAACTAAAAGTGGAACACCAAAGGCCAAGTGGCTTCACTCAAAACATAGATATTCTAATATTTAAGTGGGAAGATATTAACTTGGACTTAGTAGTAGGGATGCGTCGTACTCAAAGGCAAAACAACTCGATATGGGTCATTGTGGATACATTGATCAAGTCGGCACACTTTCTTCCCATCAAAGTCACTTATTCGGCGGAGGATTATGCCAAATTATACCTCAAGGAAATAGTGAAGCTACATGGAGCCCCTTTATCCATCATTTCAGATAGAGGCACTTAAATTACCTCCCATTTTCGAAAATCTTTCCAAATTGGGATTGGCACGAAAGTGTAGCTTAGTAACGGTTTTCATCCGAAGATGAATGGTCAAGAGAAACATATTGTTCAAACTCTTGAAGATATTTTGAGAGCAAGTGTCATTATCTTCAAAGGTAGTCGTTATAACCACTTACCTTTGATAGAATTCTCTTGCAATAATAGCTAACATTGGACTATCTCTATGGCACCCTTTGAGGTACATTATTGTAGAAGATGTAGATCCTCGGTTGGGTGGTATGATGTAGGTGAATTTTCTCTACTTGGTCCCGATTTGTTTTATGAAACCCTCAAGAAGGTTAGGATAATAAGAGATAGACTAAGAGTGACTCAAAGTTAGAAAAAATCATACGTCGATAATAAAAAGAGAGACCTCTAATTCGAAGTAGGAGATTGAGTTTACTTGAAAATTTCACCCATGAAAGGGGTGATGAGTTTTGGAAAGAAGGGGAAGCTTAGTATTCCTTATGTTGGCCCGTATTAAATTTAAAGCAAGTAAGAGTGTTTCCTATGAATTGAAGTTGACAAATGAGTTGTCGATGATTCATCTAGTGTTCCATGTTTATATGCTTATGAATTGTAGAGGTGATCCACTTTCCATTCTCCCTCTAAAAGGTTTAGGGGTAAAATATATATTTCTTATGAAGAGGTCCCGTTTGAGATCTTGGACCACTTAGTTAAGATATTGAGGAATAAGGAACTTGTCTCTATAAAAATTCTATAGAGGAACCACCTTTTTGGGGTAGTTGCATGGGAGGAAGAGGCCTACATGAAGTCCCACTATCCTCACCTTTTTCCCTCTAACTCCTTGACAAGGTTAAGGTTAGTAACTCCTTATATCATTATTATGAATAATGTTGAATTTATCATGGTTTTTCTAATATGTGCACATTGTAGTAAATATTCATGCCTAATGTTGAGTTTTCATGAAGCATGTTTCTTATGGTTAGCTTTCACTTAATTATGTGTTGTGCTATATGTATTCATGAAATGGTATTGAGCATTCCTGAAGTTTCAATGATAAGAAATAATAATGTAACCACTTGAGGTTCAAAAAGATATCATATCCAAATTGATAAGGTAGTTCCTCCTTATGTTTTATGAAAACTTCAGATTTTGTTGTGATATGTTGTGGATTAAGTTCCTATGTGTTATTGCCTTGATTTTATGTTTGAAGGGGTAAATTTTTCCTCCAATGAACTTTGAATCTTTTTGTATATATTGTTGGTTGTTGGGCTGCTAGGCTTGAGTCTCTTCTTGTCTTATAAAGGTCTAGAGTGGCACTCGGGTATAAATTTTCCTTAAGGGGGGGGGGAGAGAGTATTGATACACCCCGTAAATTCCATGACCTATTCTAGAGAATTATATGTTTATTAATGATCATTTTATACCTCAAAAAGTGATTTGCGGACATAGCATTAAAGAAAGTTCTTAACGCCCGCAAACTAGCGAAATTGAACAAGTTAAAGTCCCTGTGTTCGGTGAAGATTTGGGAGGTTCATATGAATTACAAAACATGTAATTGGTATAATATAGTATATAGGGTCAAAACTTACAGTCACGATACCCCAAGGACCACCAGATGGGTCCTTAGGGAGGACCCGAACATAGGCAAGCATGATTTTGGAGGATGTTGCGTCACAGGGATATTTGAACTTGTCCTCGCAATACAGGTCCTACACAAGGTCCAATTCCTCAACCCGTATTTTAAAAAAAATCGTGAAATTAACCCCGCGACGCAGCCACTTCCTTGATTCGTAAAAGTCGTATTTTAAGCATTTTGACTTCACTAAAAGACTCATTTAAGTGAGTGGTCTTTTGGGTAATTTAATGGGTGACTATTTAAGGTTGTAGGATCATTTTTAGCTCAATTTAATACAAAAATAAAGTCCCAAAAGTTGAAATCAAAAATCACCATGACCTCTCTCAAAAATTCCCTCTTCCTTCAAACCTTCATTGAAGATCATTAGAGCTCCAAGAAGAAGATCAAGCCTTCAAGTTTCAAACTAAATTTTATGTCATTATCATCCATAAAATACGGTTTATTTCACTTTCGGGATCCCTTTCCCTAAGAGTTCCCTCCCAAAGATGTTTTGTAAATCCCCCAAATCTAGGTTTTTCTTCTACACATGGCTCTTCGTTTTGAAAAATGAAATTATGAATCAATTGTAGTTAATTGTGATGAATTAAGGTTTTTTAGGTATATATTGATTCTTAATTTATGATTTCCTATGATATTTTCCTAGAGCCATGTCCTTCCCTAATTTCATGAAAACCTTGAATTGATATGGTGAATTGTGAATATTGTAAATATGTAGATGGACTACATTGTTGTTAATTATTTAATTGCTCTTTGAATTACCTTGTTTATGTAATAGGTTATGCATTCTTGGTAATGGAAGTACTAAGATTCTTGGAAGGAACAAAGAGGTATGTTGATTGATTCTTCTTGGATTCAATTGCGAATTATGAGTTACTTAGATTATAATGATCCTATGTCTAATGTGTGGTTGTGATGTTGTTGCTAGAAATTCCTCATCCTTAACCCTAAGGAGTTCAATTAGACATGAATTATTTATGTATGGTATGATGTGAATATTATATGATTGAAAGTTGTTTCTGATTATAATAATTAAGTGTTAAGTGGAAGATTTACGTACTTGTATGTGGTTTCTAAAGTGAAAGGGTAATTCTCACTTATGAATACCTATGAGCTATTATGATAAGATGTTCACATAGAGGTCTATAGGACAGTACTGTGATCCTGTAAAATGAGTGTGATGACTACTAAAAGGAATTATTGCTTAGCACCGAAAGGGCATGTAAATGACATGGAGGACCCACATTAGTAAGTTTGGCTTCCCACATGGGTTTCTCACGTTAGTTAGTCCGCATTCCCTAGTTATATGTTGTCTCATGAGATGGAAACCTCCACGTTAGTTAGTCAAGGTTTCTAGCAGCAATCTCCTCGACCCTTAGCTGCCCACATAGGACTCTAGCTTAGTGGATCCACCTAGATAGCTATGTACGAACAGTTGCACCTTAGTCAAGTGATAACCCTCTCTTTTTGGTGTTGTAGTAGAACACCAGATTCATTTATCTCACATGGTCACATGTCGGTTATTGTTTTTCTTTACCTAATGTAAAAGTAATGAACAAGTATGCATGTGAACTCCTATTAGGGTCGTCTTAAAATTTACTACATAGTATGATGGAGGGTATGGGACTTCTCTTACAGGTTGCACATGTGGGATCCTAAGTGATGGTCCTAGTAGTGTTCTTTAATGATTTTGATTATAGTTGTTTTAAGAAGCTATGAGTAAGTATTGATGTATAAGCATGTTATGAAAATATATTGTAAGTTTTAAGTGGGTTGCTTAATGTGATACTTGGCCTTGGATGGGTTTATGGGGTCCTCTCTTTGGCATCACACAAGTATTGCCTGGGTGATTTACATGTTAGGTTGATATTATGTTGAATTTACTTATTATGCTTCTTATATATGCATGTTGAGTTAAATTAATAGAAAGCATGGTTTTGACTAAATTGTCCTTTGTCGATGCATTGATTATTTTTGTGTATAGGATTTATAATTAATACATGTTGTTTGTACGAACCCATATTTCTTCCCTTTTTCCCAAAAATTGTAGGTTTGGGCAATTGAGGTATGTGAAGGCTAAGACAAAAAGACTTGGACTAGACTCTCCAAGTGTTGGTATGCCCTCTAGTTCGAGGATCCTACCACATACATTGTCTTAGTCATATTTGTATTGTCTAAAGACATTCTTTTCTCTCCTATTATTGAAGTCATTAATGTAATTTGTCAGTGGAACTATGAATTTGTATAACTGATATGCCCAGGTGTTTTATTTCATTTAGATGGTTTGAATGTGAGAAAAAGATTTTGACTAAATTCTTATGTATTATAATGTTGTTTAAGCGAGAAGCCTAAGTAAGCTTCATATGTTAGAGGTCTATGCGAACCTTATTACGTATATATTAAAAATGTTAAATTTATCCATGTTTTTGACCTATGATATGTGATGACGAATGCTAACAGAGTTGACTTAGTCCTCATAGAGGACAATGATGCCTGTTACACCTAGGAGGTACTTTGGGTCGTAAGAAAATGTCCTTTTTTGTATGGTTTTCCTGCATATTGACCATACTTAGTGCATCAAATGTTTTTATTCAATATGTTTCTCTGTGTATACAACTGAAGCTGGCAAGTGAGGATTTTCTAGAAGTTGAATCTTGGAATGCAAAATTCTGTCAAAATTGGTATGTCTTCATATGTTTGAGGACATGGACTATGTTTATAGTTTTCCTTTTCCAATGACTATTTAATAGACAATAAGTTTCTTTCAAAATTGATGAAAGGATTGTCACCCTAAGAAATTCACATGTGTCTAAGATGGCTTGTGACGAGACTTAGTTCTTTCTTAGATTTTACAAAAAGTGTTTGACTTTTACTGTAAAAAGTTTGAAATTCTACATTACTTTACATATATATTTGATGAAAGATGTCTAAGGGCTTTTATAAGACCTCTAGGAGGTATAGTATGCCGCTTCACAACTTGTAGGTGCTCCGGGGTCGTGACAATCCACCGATCATTAATACATCAATAAAATTTATTAACATATTAATTATTACTTGGTAATATTACATATGAATGTTGATTTGAAAAGTAACTAGTACCAATTGTGATAAAATGTATTGGTAATATATTAAATAATAACATATATTTGAACAGATGGTAAATTTATCAATTGAAGTTAAATGTTTTGGTATAACAATGTCTAATATTGAGGCTTTCATATTAACTTTGTGTTGTTAGGTGTTTTAACTTTAAAATTTTAGTCAAAACATGACTTTGGTCAATATTTTTTGTAAATATACTCAGATTAGAAGTATGTCACTGTCATTAGCTTCGAAAGGTCATATTTATTTAACAGGAAGGTTGGTTCAAGTTTTAAGACTTCTATTATTAGTATGTGTTATTAGGTCTTTAAATCTTATGTTTTGGCCAAAATTTAACTTTGGTAAATATTTTTATTAACGTGGTCAGGTGACAATTCTGTTTACGTAATCAAATCTACATTTCATTTTTATCTAATAAGATGGTTGATTCGGGTTTTGAGACTTTAATTTTTAGTGTGTGTAGTTATGTGTTTGAACTTTTAAATATTAGCCAAAATTTATCTTTAATCAATATATTTGGTAAACTTGCTGAGATGAGAATTTCGTCACTGTGTTTAGATGCGGAAGGATATTTTTGATGTTATAAGGTACGTGGTTTGGGTTTGAGGCTTCCTTATTTAATTTGTGTCATTGGGCCTTTTAAATTTTATATTTCGGCCAAAATTAACTTTCGTCAATTTTTTATCGTAATCATGCTTGGATTGAAATTTATTTAGCAGCGTCAGCCATATATGTTAATTTTTGGCATAATTGGATGGTTGGTTTGGGTTTTGAGAGTTTTATTCCAAACTGTGTCACTAAGCCTTTTAACTTTTAACTTTTTCCTACAATTTGAATTTGGTCAATTTTTTGCGAACATGCTCAAATTGGAATGTCATCAGTTCGATTTGCTTTGGAAGGTCAATTTTTTGTCTAATAGGATTGTTTGTTCGGGTTTTGGTATTTTCATTTTAAATTGGTGCCATTAGGTTTTTTATCTTTTAGTTTTTGGCAAAAACTTTACTTTGCTTAATATTTTTTGTAAACATGCTCATATCAGAATCCTGCCACTTCTGTTAGCTTCCAAATGATATTTTTTATCTAATACAATTTTTGGTCCACATTTTGAGGCTTTTATTTACAGTTTATGCTGTTAGGCGTTTTACTTTTTACTTTTTTTGAAATGTAGATTTGGTCAAGAATTTTAGTAAATGTGCTCATATTCAATTTAATCAGCACAGTTATCTTCGGAAGGTCATATTTGGTTTGGTAGGATGGTTGGTTTGGAAAAATTGAGGCTTTTATTTTTAGTTTGTATTGTTAGGCCTTTTAAATATTAATTATGTTTCGATTAAAATTTGAATTTGGTCCATATTTTTGGAGACATGCTCAAACTAGAATTTCGTCACCGCCATTACCTTTGAAAAGTAATTTTTTTTATCTAATAGGATGGTATGTTCGTGTTTTGAGGCATCCATTTTAAGTTTTTGTTGTTACACATTTAAACTTTTAACTTTTGGCTAAAATTTAGATTTGACCAATATCTTAGGTAAACATGCTCAAATAAAAAATTCATTAGCGAGGTTAGATTTGCAAGGTAATTTTTTGTCTATTTGGATGGTCAGTTTGGGTTTTGATTATTTTATTTTTAGTTTACGTCATTACGAGATTTAACTTTTAACTTTTGGCAAAAAAAATAAATTTGATCAATATTATTAGGTGACATGCTGAAATTGGAATTTCATTAGTTCTGTTAGCATTGGAATGTCATTTGTTTTTGTCTAATAGGATTGTTTGTCTAGGTTTAAGGGTTTTCATTTTCAATTTGTGTCGTTAGGAATTTATCTTTAAACTTTTTGCAAAAAATTTACTTGGCTTAACATTTTTTTGTAAACGTGCTCAAATGAGAATCCTCTCACTCCCTTTAGCTTCAAAATATCATTTTTATCTAATTGAATGGTTGGTTCAAAATTTGAAGCTTTTTTTTTAAGTTTATTTTGTCAGGCGTTTTAGCTTTTAATTATGTTTTGGTTATAATTGAATTCGGTTCATATTTTTTGGGAACATGCTCAAAATATAATTTTGTCAACATTGTTAGCTTTGGAAGTTCATTTTTTATCTAGTAGGATTGTAACGACCTGTTTAGTCGTTTTGAGCAGCAGAACGAAATTCTGGAAAAACTGGCCAAACTACGGACACCCCGACGGACCGTCATAGGCCCGACGGTCCGTCACAGAGGTCCGTTCCATGACACTTAGAAGTTTGAAAATCGGGTACTGAAAATCGACTCTCTGTAAATTGTGACGGACCTGCAGGACGAGTCGTCACATCCACGACGGACCGTCGTGAGCCCCCGTAGCAAAACACTTCAACTTTTGGGAATTTGGTGCAAGAAAACGAGTTTCTGACCGTCAGAACGGAGGTGCAGGACGGACCGTCACAGGGGTGACGGGCCGTCACAGCCCACCTGAAAACTGGGAGGCACGACGGCCTGTGTGACGGACCGTCGCACCCACGACGGCCCGTCACAGGTTGTGCAGTCCCAGGCAGTTTAGGATTTCCTTCCTCGTTTTAAGGGTCGTTTTTGATTATTCTTTCCTTATTTATAAGGATTGAGGGGTAACATTAACAAGTCTAATTTCTTAGGGGTTAAAAGGGGTAACCTTAAGTAAATTAGTGGGGTTTTATTGTCCTTTTTCACACTTAATTACATGATTAATTAGGGTAAAGGAAAGAGGGTTTGAATAAAACAAAAAAGAAAGAACAGAAAGGGAGAGAGAGCAGATCGATCGAGAGAGAGGAGAATAGCAAGCTTGGGAAATTTCTTGTTGATTCCAATTCTTCGGTGGAGGTAGGTTATGGTTTTATGTTACGATAATCGTAGTGAACTCTTGATAGTGTATGATATGTATTGATGATGTTGTAAACCTGTCTATGTGCTTAAATTGTATGCTTGCATGATTATGATTATGAGATTGTGATTAATTAACAAGCATGATGAAGCTCTTGAATCCTAAATCTTGAAAGAACCCTAATTCGCTTGATGTATTATATAATAAGATTGATGATGCCTTAGTATGATAGAAGGCTTGATAAATTATATAATGAGAATGAGGATGCCTTAGTGTAAAAGAAGGCTTGATGAATTAGGGGATCGGGTGCCACGTTCCGGTACCAGGATAGAATGAATATGAGGATCGGAGTGTCACGTTCCGACACCAGGATAGAATATGAGGATCGGGTGCAACGTTCCGGTACCAGGATAGAATGAATATGAGGATCGGAGTGTCACGTTCCGACACCAGGATAGAATATGAGGATCGGGTGCCACGTTCCGGTACCAGGATAGAATGAATATGAGGATCGGAGTGTCACGTTCCGACACCAGGATAGAATATGGATCGGGTGCCACGTTCCGGTACCAGGATAGAATGAATATGAGGATCGGAGTGTCACGTTCCGACACCAGGATAGAATTAGAGGAGCGGAGTGTCACGTACCGACACAAGAGGAAGAAAGATAATGAATCTTGAAAGATAATGAATATACTCAATCTAATGAACTTAATTTCCCAAATGAGTATGGTAATGAGGCTTGAGACCTCATGTGTGAACTTGACGGAAATGGTTAATGATAAAGTAATTGCTGTGCTACATGTTGAGTATTGTAGTTGATTTACATTATTATTGATATATATTGTTCCCTATTTTGAGTTGACCGATGATATCTACTCAGTACGTGTGGTTGTACTGACCCCCTACTTTTATGTTTCCCTTTGTTATTTGTGTTATGCAGCAAACGTTCCGTCAACTTCGACTCAGCAGTAGATCAAGCCAGTCTTCACTCCATCGGAAATTCAGGGTGAGCTAATGCGTCTAGCTTGGACTGGGTCTCCTTCTTCAAGTCTTGATGCCTTGAACTTCCGGCATGGACTAGCTTTTACTTGTTTTTAGCTTTTTAGACATTCTTAGTTTAGTAATTTGAGATAGATGTTCTTGTGATGATGACTTCCAGATTTTGGGAATATTAATAATAGTTTTGAGTTGTTTTTATTAATGAGTTTAAGTCTTCCGCATTATTTTCTGTTGAAATATCTTGAAATGTTAAGGTTTAGATGGGTTGGTTCGCTCACATCGGAGGGTAAATGTGGGTGCCAGTCGCGTCCCCGATTTGGGTCGTGACAGACTTGGTATCAGAGCATTAGGTTCATTGGTCTCATCACACAAGAACAGGTCTAGTAGAGTCTTAAAGAACGGTAGGGGGACGCCTTTACTTTTCCTTGAGAGGCTATAAGACTTTAGGAAAATTCCATTCTTTCATTCTTTCTTTCGTGCTATTACTTGAGTCCAATTGGTATCTAGGAGATACAAATTGGTATCTGACCATCTTCATTCTATCTCGCAGATGGTTAGAACTAGAGCAACGACCGCACCAGCAGCAACAACAGAAAGACAGGAAACTACTGAGCCAGCCACTGGGGCTGTGGCTCGAGGAGGAACAGCGGCAAGAGGCCGTGGAAGAGGTCGTGGGAGGACGTCCTCTAGAGGAAGAGGACGAGCCCCTAGCCCATCTGATACTAGGGCGGTGACTCCTCCACCGACCGAAGAGGTGATAAGAGAGGGTGAGGAAGGGGAAACTGAACAAGGGCAGAATGAGGAAATGCCACCCCAACCTACCCCAAAGATGATCAACCAAGTACTTGCTTATCTTAGCGGGTTGTCTGATCAGGGTCAAGCACCTCCAGTGGTTTCTGCACCAACACCTCCGGTTTCAGAGATACGACATGCGGCTACTATGGCTCCCCGCATGGATGCACCATTGGGAATAGGCACATTTCCACGTCTGACTACTGGGCCTATTATGACAAACGATCAACACGAAATTTTTAGTAAGTTCTTGAAATTGAAACCTCCAATCTTCAAGGGTGCAGAATCTGAGGATGCTTATGATTTTCTGGTTGATTGTCATGAGCTACTACACAAAATGGGGATAGTAGAGAGGTTTGGTGTCGAGTTCGTGAGCTATCAGTTCCAAGGGAACGCCAAAATGTGGTGGCGTTCACATGTTGAGTGTCAACCAACAGAGGCACCACCTATGACTTGGGAATCATTCTCTACCCTATTTATGGAGAAGTATATCCCAAGGACTTTGAGAGATAGAAAGAGGGATGAGTTCTTGAGTCTCGAACAGGGAAGGATGACAGTAAACGCGTATGAGGCTAAATTTCGCGCGCTATCCAGATATGCCACGCAACATTGTTTCAGTCCACAAGAACGGATCCGCCGTTTTGTGAAGGGGCTGAGGTCAGAGTTGCGGATTTCAGCCTTACAGATAGCGGCAACAGCAACATCCTTCCAAGAGGTGGTAGACTTTGTGATAGAGGTGGAAGGAGTGAAACCGGATGACTTCACCCCAACGTCTACATCAAAGAGGTTTCGAAGGGGAGGTGAGTATAATGGTTCTTATTCTAGAGGACAGAACTCCGGAGGTCACTCAAACCGACCGATACAGTCTTCACTACAGACTGTAGTTGGGGGTCCACCTCAGAACGGTCAACATTTCTCTGAAAGGCCGACGCGTGAACCCAGAGAATGTTATGGGTGTGGAGAGATTGGGCACATTAAGAGGTACTGTCCAAACAAGAGTTACAGACCCCCAATGGCTAGAGGAAGAGGTGGTAATGGTAGAGGTCGATATTCTGGAGGGCGTGGTGGCCGAGGTAATGGTGGTCACCAAAACGGCAGAGGTGAAGGGCAAAACGGAGCCACTACTACACAACATGGTAGGGGCAACGGACAGACAAATAATGGGGCTCATTGCTACGCTTTCCCTGGGAGATCTGAAGCGGAGGCGTCTGATGCTGTTATCACAGGTAATCTCTTGGTTTGTGATTGCATGGCATCTGTATTATTTGACCCTGGCTCCACGTTTTCATATGTATCTTCCTCATTTCCTAACGGTCTAAATTTACATTGTGAATTACTTGACATGCCTATTCGTGTTTCTACTCCGGTGGGTGAGTCTGTGATAGTCGAAAAAGTGTATAGGTCTTGTTTGGTGAATTTTGTGGGGAGCAACACTTATGTGGATATGGTTATCTTAGAAATGGGTGACTTTGATGTAATTTTGGGTATGACTTGGCTTTCTCCAAACTTTGCGATTTTGGATTGTAATGCTAAAACGGTGACGTTAGCCAAGCCTGGGCAGATCAGTTAGTATGGGAGGGTGACTATACTCCCAATCCGGTGCGTATCATCTCCTTTATTCGTGCTCAGAAGATGGTTAGTAAGGGTTGTCTAGCTTTCTTGGCACATCTTAAGGATGACACTACTCAAGTACCATCGATTGAGTCAGTTTCGGTAGTCTGTGAGTTTTTGGATGTGTTCCCTGCAGATCTTCCCGGTATGCCACCAGATAGGGATATAGACTTCTGCATTGATTTGGAACCCGGTACTCGCCCCATTTCTATACCCCCGTATAGAATGGCTCCCGCGGAGTTAAGAGAATTAAAGGCTCAACTTCAAGAGTTGTTGAGCAAAGGCTTCATTAGACCAAGTGCATCTCCTTGGGGTGCTCCGGTTTTGTTTGTGAAGAAGAAAGATGGGAGTTTCCGAATGTGCATAGATTACCGACAGTTGAACAAGGTAACTATTAAGAACAAGTACCCCATTCCTCGCATTGATGACTTGTTCGATCAGTTACAAGGTGCTTGTGTCTTCTCGAAGATCGACTTGAGATCCGGTTATCACCAACTGAAAATACGAGCAACGGATGTGCCAAAGACTGCTTTTCGAACTAGGTATGGGCATTATGAGTTTGTGGTAATGTCGTTTGGTCTTACTAATGCCCCTGCTGCCTTCATGAGCTTGATGAACGGGATTTTCAAGCCATATTTGGATCTCTTTGTGATTGTGTTTATTGATGATATACTGATATACTCCAAAAGTAAGAAAGAACATGAGGAGCATTTGAAATTGGTGTTAGAGTTGTTGAGAAAGAAAAAGCTTTATGCGAAATTCTCCAAGTGTGAGTTTTGGCTAGATTCAGTGTCCTTCTTGGGGCACGTGGTTTCTAAGGATGGAGTGATGGTAGATCCATCTAAGATTGAGACGGTAAAGAATTGGGTAAGACCTACAAACGTGTCAGAAATAAGGAGTTTTGTGGGGTTAGCTAGCTACTACCGCCGATTCGTCAAGGGATTCTCTTCCATTGCTTCCCAATTGACGAACTTGACCAAGCAAAACGTCCCATTTGTATGGTCGGATGAGTGTGAGGAGAGCTTCCAGAAGCGTTAGACTTTGTTGACTACCGCACCTATCCTTACCTTGCCAGTAGAGGGCAAAAACTTCATTGTTTATTGTGATGCATCCTATTCTGGGTTGGGTGCAGTGCTAATGCAAGAGAAAAATGTGATTGCTTATGCTTCAAGACAATTAAAGGTGCATGAACGCAACTATCCGACCCATGACTTGGAGTTGGCCGCGGTAGTATTTGCACTGAAGCAATGGAGACACTATTTGTATGGGGTCAAGTGTGAAGTCTATACGGACCATCGTAGCCTACAGTATGTCTTCACTCAGAAAGACTTGAACTTGAGACAGAGGAGATGGATGGAACTACTAAAGGACTACGACATCACTATTTTGTATCATCCGGGGAAGGCTAATGTTGTGGCAGATGCCTTGAGTAGAAAGGCCGGAAGCATGGGAAGTCTAGCTCATTTGCAAGCTTCTAGACGCCCATTGGCTAGAGAAGTGCAGATTTTGGCTAATGACCTTATGAGGTTAGAAATAAATGAGAAGGGAGGATTGTTAGCTTGTGTAGAGGCAAAATCCTCTTTCCTTGATCAGATTAAGGGGAGACAGTTTGACGATGAGAAACTAAGGCGAATTCGAGATAAAGTGTTGCAAGGAGAGGCTAAGGAAGCAATAATCGATGGGGAAGGTGTTTTGAGGATCAAGGGAAGAGTATGTGTACCCCGCATCGATGATTTGATCACCACTATTCTTACAGAAGCTCATAGTTCCGGATATTCTATACATCCTGGTGCAACCAAGATGTATCGCGACCTAAAGCAACACTTCTGGTGGAGTAGAATGAAGCGAGATATTGTTGAGTTTGTTGCCAAGTGTCCAAATTGTCAACAAGTAAAGTATGAACACCAAAGGCCCGGAGGAACACTTCAGAGAATGCCCATTCCTGAATGGAAGTGGGAGAGAATCGCAATGGACTTTGTGGTTGGTCTTCCAAAGACATTGGGTAAGTATGACTCTATTTGGGTGATTGTTGATAGGTTAACTAAGTCTGCTCACTTCATTCCTGTCAAGGTGACCTACAATGCAGAGAAGTTAGCCAAGATCTACATCTCAGAGATCGTCCGATTGCATGGAGTTCCACTCTCCATTATATCAGATAGAGGTACGCAGTTTACTTCTAAGTTTTGGAGGACACTACATGCTGAATTAGGTACTAGGTTGGACCTTAGTACTGCATTTCATCCTCAGACCGATGGGCAGTCTGAGCGAACGATTCAAGTTTTGGAGGATATGCTTCGCGCATGTGTGATAGAGTTTGGTGGCCATTGGGATAGTTTCTTACCTTTGGCAGAGTTTTCATACAATAATAGTTATCACTCTAGTATCGACATGGCCCCATTTGAAGCATTATATGGGAGGAGGTGTAGATCCCCCATTGGTTGGTTTGATGCCTTCGAGGTTAGACCTTGGGGGACTGATCTGTTGAGAGATTCTATGGAGAAGGTGAAAGCTATTCAAGAGAAGCTTTTGGCGGCTCAAAGTAGACAAAAGGAGTATGCAGACCGAAAGGTTAGAGACTTGGAGTTCATGGAAGGTGAACAAGTCTTGTTGAAGGTTTCGCCCATGAAAGGGGTGATGCGGTTTGGAAAAAGAGGTAAGTTAAGTCCAAGGTATATTGGACCATTTGAAGTGCTTAAGAGAATAGGGGAGGTGGCTTATGAATTAGCCTTACCCCCAGGGCTGTCCGGAGTACATCCGGTGTTTCATGTATCTATGTTGAAGAGATACCACGGAGATGGAAACTACATTATCCGTTGGGATTCAGTTTTGTTGGATGAGAACTTGACTTATGAAGAGGAACCGGTTGCTATATTAGATAGAGAAGTTCGCAAACTGAGGTCGAGGGAGATTGCATCCATCAAAGTGCAATGGAAGAATCGACCGGTTGAAGAGGCTACGTGGGAGAAGGAGGCAGATATGCAAGAAAAATACCCACATCTGTTTACAGATTCAGGTACTCCTTTTCGCCATTGTTTTTCTTCTTTTGATCGTTCGGGGACGAACGATGGGTAAATTGGTATCTATTGTAACGACTTGTTTAGTCGTTTTGAGCAGCAGAACGAAATTCTGGAAAAACTGGCCAAACTACGGACACCCCGACGGACCGTCATAGGCCCGACGGTCCGTCACAGAGGTCCGTTCCATGACACTTAGAAGTTTGAAAATCGGGTACTGAAAATCGACTCTCTGTAAATTGTGACGGACCTGCAGGACGAGTCGTCACATCCACGACGGACCGTCGTGAGCCCCCGTAGCAAAACACTTCAACTTTTGGGAATTTGGTGCAAGAAAACGAGTTTCTGACCGTCAGAACGGAGGTGCAGGACGGACCGTCACAGGGGTGACGGGCCGTCACAGCCCACCTGAAAACTGGGAGGCACGACGGCCTGTGTGACGGACCGTCGCACCCACGACGGCCCGTCACAGGTTGTGCAGTCCCAGGCAGTTTAGGATTTCCTTCCTCGTTTTAAGGGTCGTTTTTTATTATTCTTTCCTTAATTATAAGGATTGAGGGGTAACATTAACAAGTCTAATTTCTTAGGGGTTAAAAGGGGTAACCTTAAGTAAATTAGTGGGGTTTTATTGTCCTTTTTCACACTTAATTACATGATTAATTAGGGTAAAGGAAAGAGGGTTTGAATAAAACAAAAGAGAAAGAACAGAAAGGGAGAGAGAGCAGATCGATCGAGAGAGAGGAGAATAGCAAGCTTGGGAAATTTCTTGTTGATTCCAATTCTTCGGTGGAGGTAGGTTATGGTTTTATGTTACGATAATCGTAGTGAACTCTTGATAGTGTATGATATGTATTGATGATGTTGTAAACCTGTCTATGTGCTTAAATTGTATGCTTGCATGATTATGATTATGAGATTGTGATTAATTAACAAGCATGATGAAGCTCTTGAATCCTAAATCTTGAAAGAACCCTAATTCGCTTGATGTATTATATAATAAGATTGATGATGCCTTAGTATGATAGAAGGCTTGATAAATTATATAATGAGAATGAGGATGCCTTAGTGTAAAAGAAGGCTTGATGAATTAGGGGATCGGGTGCCACGTTCCGGTACCAGGATAGAATGAATATGAGGATCGGAGTGTCACGTTCCGACACCAGGATAGAATATGAGGATCGGGTGCCACGTTCCGGTACCAGGATAGAATGAATATGAGGATCGGAGTGTCACGTTCCGACACCAGGATAGAATATGAGGATCGGGTGCCACGTTCCGGTACCAGGATAGAATGAATATGAGGATCGGAGTGTCACGTTCCGACACCAGGATAGAATATGGATCGGGTGCCACGTTCCGGTACCAGGATAGAATGAATATGAGGATCGGAGTGTCACGTTCCGACACCAGGATAGAATTAGAGGAGCGGAGTGTCACGTACCGACACAAGAGGAAGAAAGATAATGAATCTTGAAAGATAATGAATATACTCAATCTAATGAACTTAATTTCCCAAATGAGTATGGTAATGAGGCTTGAGACCTCATGTGTGAACTTGACGGAAATGGTTAATGATAAAGTAATTGCTGAGCTACATGTTGAGTATTGTAGTTGATTTACATTATTATTGATATATATTGTTCCCTATTTGAGTTGACCGATGATATCTACTCAGTACGTGTGGTTGTACTGACCCCCTACTTTTATGTTTCCCTTTGTTATTTGTGTTATGCAGCAAACGTTCCGTCAACTTCGACTCAGCAGTAGATCAAGCCAGTCTTCACTCCATCGGAAATTCAGGGTGAGCTAATGCGTCTAGCTTGGACTGGGTCTCCTTCTTCAAGTCTTGATGCCTTGAACTTCCGGCATGGACTAGCTTTTACTTGTTTTTAGCTTTTTAGACATTCTTAGTTTAGTAATTTGAGATAGATGTTCTTGTGATGATGACTTCCAGATTTTGGGAATATTAATAATAGTTTTGAGTTGTTTTTATTAATGAGTTTAAGTCTTCCGCATTATTTTCTGTTGAAATATCTTGAAATGTTAAGGTTTAGATGGGTTGGTTCGCTCACATCGGAGGGTAAATGTGGGTGCCAGTCGCGTCCCCGATTTGGGTCGTGACAAGGATAGTTTTGTTGATTCCCTTTTCACTATGTGCTGTTACGCATTTTTAACTTTTATGTTTTGGCCAAAACGTAGATTTGGTCAATAATTTGATAAACATGATTATTTTAAAATTTCATCATCGTACTTAGCTTCGGAAGGTTATTTTTAGTCTTGTAGGATTGTTTGTTTTGAATTTGAGACTTGTATTTTAAGTTTCTTTGTTAACTTTTAACTATGATTTTGTTAAATTCGAATTTGGTTTATTTTTTGGAAAACATTCTCAAATATGAATTTTGTTAGCGCAGTTAACTTTGGAAGGTCATTTTGGTCTATAAGGATTGTTCGTTCATGTTAAAAGGTTTTAATATTTATTTTGTGCATTTAGGCATTTGAACTTTTAATTTTTTACCAAAATCTGACTTTAGTTAAATTTTTTTAACATACTCAGATGACAATATCGGTTGCGCGATTAGTTTAGGACGGTTATTTTTTGTTTATTAGAAATATTTTTCTGGATTTTGAGTAGTTCATTGTCAATTTTTGGCGTTTTGCAATTTCACTTTTATGTTTTTGCTGAAATATGGAATTGGCTAACATTTTTTGCATACTTGCTCATATTAGAATTTCGTTAGTGTAGTTAGATTTCGAAAGTAATCTTTATCTAATCGGATGGTTGGTTTAGGTTTTGAGTCTTTCATTCTTAGTTTGGGCTATTAGGCGTTTTAACTTTTATGTTATGTCAAAAATGTAGTTTTGTCAATAATTTTTGTAAATATGCTCATTTTACAATTCCACTAGCATAGTTAGCTTCGGAGGGTTATTTTTTGTCATCTAGGATGGTTTGTTCGAAATTTGAGGCTTTTATTATAAATTTGTGTTGTTAGGCATTCTAACTTTTAATTATGTTTTGGATAAAATTTCAATTTTGTATGAATTTTAAGGAAACATGATTAAATTTGAATTTCCTCAGCCTAAAGGTCATTTTTGGTCTATTAGGATAATTTGTTCAAGTTTCATGGTTTTCATATTCAGTTTGTGTAGTTAGGCGTTTTAACTTTTAACTTTTGGTAAAAATTTGGCTTTTCTAAATTTATTTTGTAAACTGCTCAACTGATAATATCATCAGCACAGTTAGTTTTAGAAAATAATTTTTTGCTTATTAGGATGATTTGATTGAGTTTTGAATTTATCATTGTCAATTTGTGGCATTAGGCGTTTTTAACTTTTAAGGTTTTCTCAATACATGCTCATATAAGATTCATGTTAGCCCGTATAACTCTTGAAGGTAATCTTTTATTTAATAGGATAGTTTGTTTGGGTTTTGAGACTTTTATTCTCAGTTTGTTCTATTAGGCATTTTTTATGTTTTTGCAGAATTATAGATTTGGTCAATATTTTTTGTTAACTTGCTCGAATTAAAACTTCATCAGTGTGGTTATCTTTAAAAAGTCATTTTTAGATTACTAGGATGGTCTATTAGGTACTTAAGGCTATTATTTTCAATTTGTTCTGTTAGGCTTTTTAACTTTTAGGTTTTGGTAAACCACAACTTCAGTCAATGTATTTGGTAAACGTGGCCCATTGAAATTTCCATCAACAAAGTTATATCCATAAGGTCATATTTTGTCTTATTGGATTGTTGGTTTTGGCCGTGAGGTTTTCTTTTTAAGTTTGTGCCAGTTTGTGTTTTAACATTTAACTTTTTTTTTTTGCAAAATTTTACTTTGGCTAAAAAGTTTGTATAGGTGCTCAAATGAGAAGTTTGTTAGCGTAGTTAGCTTTGAAGTTTCATTTTTTGTCTAATAAGAATGTTTGATTGGGTTTTGTCAGACCCCGACAATGACATAGATGAATCTAAAGCATCAAATGGTTGTCGTGATGGTATAAAGTCCAAAAATGGTTTATAATATGTGTTTGAGGCATTTTCTAAGAGTTTAGGTGCTTTGGAAGTCAAACGTCAAGGGACGACCAAGACGTTCAGTGACTAAATGACCTATGTGCCTCATATGTGCTTTTATGTGTTTATGTGTGATTCATGAAGTTTACTTTCCCTAAATGAGTTATTATAGTGTATATAGGCACTCTTTAAAGTTTCGTGATGTAAGGAGGTCAAACATCAAAAAACGTCTATGACGTTCGAAAGGCATGCTTGAGACGACCTTGTGTGTCTATGCATGTTTCATTATGTTTTACCTGTACTTCTTGGATGAAACTTATGTGGTAGGTAATAAACTCGTATACAAACATATTTGGGATGGAAACGCACGGGTATGACTCTATGTAGCACCCGCAAGGTACCCTAGAGTAGGACCCCAACATTGTAGCTCAACACTGACAGGCAGTGGCAAAACGACGACCCAAACGATGGTTAGTAGACCAGGCAACAGGCCCTCAATGGGTCTCGTCGATGCATTAAAGTTTCCTGCTGTTTGAGGATCCTCTGACCCAATCCACGTGACCCCAACAATGGGGCGTGGGTGAGACCACGGGGCGTGGGTGAGACCACAGTCCGTGGTTATGGGCGTCAATGGTGCTGTAAAATCTGACAGTTTTCTGTTAAGACTTGGGGTTTATGGGAAATTCATTCAAAGTCTTACAAAGTGTGGTGACAGTTGTTTTAGGCGTTTAGGGTTATTTTAAGAGTATATAAGTTATTAAACTCTCACTTAAACCCTAACATCTAAATCAAAACCCCTTCCCTCCTAAAGTTTCTCCAAAAACCTCCAAGTTAGTGCAAAGTGAAGATGGAGCTTGAAGATGGGTCTTTAATGGAGTTTCTTCTTCAATTAACTTTTGTTCTTCATATATGGTATGGTATTTGTTCATCTAAGGCTTTGTATCACCTTAGAGCCAATTTTAAACATGATTTTCAAATATTTCAAAAGGATGAAAAGTTCAATTTCTACTCTAGGTCTTGGTTTCTTGCATAAATTGTTTTCAAACGTTAAGATATGATGTGATTAATATTTTCCGATAAAATTCTGCATGAATCCTTCATATTGAGAAAACCTCTCAAATTAGACTAAAATATGGGTTATGTGATCACTCTTTGAGATTGATGAAGTCGTGTAGATTGTTATGGGATTTTGATGCATGTATGGATTAGGATTATTTGGTTAATAGGCTGTTTAATTTAATCAATTGAGTATTTAATATTCCTAGATCTTTTGACTATTAAGCCTATTGAATTGATATTGACTTAATGCTTATGATTATAATGTAGTTTTCTCTGGGCTAATGAATAAAGTAAGAATTGTATTCAATTGATGTTTATTTGGTACTATATTGATAAATATATATATATTATTGACTTAGATTCATTGGATATTATTTTTTATGTATTGAATTGATGTTCATCTTCATGGTTAAGGGCCTTATGGTATCGAATTTGATGAATTAGTTGTGGATTCGAAGTGTCAAGATGGAGTGGGGGTATGCTGCCCAAAATCATCTTTTTATGTTAATTATACTTTAATTATATTGTGATTGGTATGGTCCACTTATTGTGGCGTTGTTATGTGAATTGATGTCGCCTTTTACGCGTTACATTATACAATATGATGATCATGGTCTTGTCGGCACTACATGAAGTACTATGATGTTTCATGTAGTTGTCTTATGTGAAGTATAAGTATATCTTTTTATAGATGAAGGAATATGAAAGTATGTTTTCATGTTATGTATGTTAGCAAATAATGTAGACCATGAGTATATGCTTGTATGTGTAGTCTTAGGATTGATTCATGGTTGTTCCTACTTTACTATATGAGTCTATAATGGTTATATTGATGATGATATGGTAGTTTGGAGGATGACTTAAAGATTATAATGGTCATTCCTATGTGCTTATAGAATGACATGTAATATGTGTTAAAGTGAAGTATGTGGTGTCTTGTTTTGGTAGAATTGTGTCCCTTACTTGATAAATGTGTTAATGATATGTAAACATGATATTTCTTTACTAGTTAGTCTTAGTGCATCCTTGTCATTTATGAATGAATGATATGTGACCTTGAATGATATTAAAAGGTTCTCTTATGTGAAACCTTGAACATCGTGGTATGGTTATGAATGTTGAAGTCGAAATTCGTAATGGAATCCTTAAAAGTAAAGGAATGATGGAATTACGGTTAAATTGATGGAACAATATCACAATCATTCTTAGGAAAGTCATCATGAGCTTCTTGTCTCTATTGGAAGGTAGCACTAAGAGGACCTCTTTGGTAGGGTAAATGTTATTTAGTTATTCACTAGATATGGAACCCAATTGTATGAACTTTTAATGTGAATTTACTCTATGAGAATGAAGTATAGCACCGAGTGAGTATGGTAAGGGAAGTAGTTCTAGTTAAGTATGAGACTAGAATAAAAAGCACGCCCTTCGAATTCCTTAACCATGAGCGTACATGGGATGTGACCTAGTTCTACCATTGGAAAGTAGAAAACCCTTATCGGAATAGGTTAGAACTCTGGATTCCATGCTTTTCTAGCATACTCTATGTCTGTTATTGCCTATTCTCATTATATGGTATACCTACTAGTATTAGAGAAGTACTATGAAGTTTAGGTATTAGTATAGGACGCTATCTTGACATTACACAATAGGCTTAGAAGGTTTTATTGATAGTCCCTAGGTGTTGTTCAAGACCATTACTTGAAATTGCATTATATTTTGAATGTTTCTTAATGAACTAGTGAATGTTATGGATTATGTTAAGAAAGTATGTTAAAATGAAGTAGTACGTATCTAGGGTAATTAAGTGTTGTCTAGCGAAGGTGTGAAAGGGGCATAGAAAAGGTCTATTCTTATCTTACCTAGATATGTCTTAAGAATGACTCTAGTTAGGGGAGTTTTTTTTATTATGTGGACATGATCTAAGCCTTAGGTAGTCTTAATGATTACTTAGGTAATATTGAAGAGCTCACAATGGAAGTTATCTTCTTGATTTACTTGAGTAAGTCTTTTGATAGCCTTTGGAAGGAGAATGTCATATCATCTATATGATAAGGTGTTAAGTGAGAATGATTATATATTAGGTAGTCTATAGGATCTCTTAAGTGTGTGTATAAGGGCTTGTTTGGGTGGTCGCTTCACAACTTACTCAAGTGAACCTTACAACTCACCTTGGGTAGGAGGATATCATGTTCATATGTTTGGTTTCTTGTAAATGTATGTTTATCTCATTATAGGTTGTCTTAAGTATCTTTTAGGTGTTCTTAGAGAGGGTGCATGGGCGCTCTTTCTTTGTATTACTTAAGAGAGTCTTAGGATAGCTCCTAGTGAGGGACTTATCTGTTATGGTATGCCAAGTGAAGTGAATGAAACTTCACTGTAACAATGAAGTGAGCTCACTGTACAATGAAGTGAATTGAATGTAGCTTTTGTTAAAATGTGAATTTTATATTAAATGATTTCATATGTATTTTTTAAGTTTTTAAATGTTATTCTTATGCTTATATTATGATGTTTTAATCGAAATTCATGTAAAGCATGCGATTTACTAAATGTCTCTTTTTCATGGTTTTTGCATGGCTTCAATACTTAGTACATTAAATGTTCTAACCCCTTCTTTTCCCTTTTTGACTAAAACGTAGAGAATTGGAAGTCTTTATGTGCCATGGGGATGTAGGTTTCGAAGGATTTGAAGATGATGTAATGGTGAATCCTCATAGATTCGAGGACAATATCCACATGTCCCTTATGTGATAGCCTTTATTTTATCGTCTTGTATGGGCTTAGTCCCATGTATTTTATACTCTAAAATTTAGATGGTTCAAGTAGATATTGTAAAGGTTTAATATTTTAAATGAAAGTCTTCTGCATGTGTAATTTTTATTAAAGAGTTCTTCGTGTGTGAAGAATGTTTTAAATTCTTACCTATTTTACTACGTTTATTATGCAATGAATTATATGAGAGGCCTATATGAGACTTCCTGAAGTCTAATTTTCCATGTGACGACACAAGGATGTCCTAACTTCTATGGTGTACTTCTGGGTCATGACAAAGTTTGTATCAGAGCATAAGGTTTAGGGACTGTCGTAGTTGTGTCATGAACCACATCTAGTATAGGATTTTTTATATTGTGAGGCGTGCCACGCTATAAATAGGAGGCTATTGGGTGCTAGGAAAAGTTTCAATTCTTCATTCTATGAGAATTTTATATGGTGTCTTTACCTTTGTTTCCCTTATGTGTTGGTATCTTGAGGGTACCTTATGAAGTTTTGTTTGAGGGAGAGAAAATATGAGATGTGGCTTGTTAGATGAGGTGTGATAGAAGGAGGTTTCGACCTTAGATTAGTTTTGTTACCCTTGAAGGGTAGTGTAGTTGGAAAGAATGGTAAGTTATACTGTTAGAGAATGTGAAGGAATGGTTGTTAAGAGAGTTTGATGTTTTTAGAGCCCAACATAAGAAGGGAGGTAATGTGATTTTAAAGAGTAAAGATGAGTTCTCCTTGTAAGGGGGATGTAGTGGTTAGATGATGAGACCTTTGAGAATGCTTAGTCTCTAAGAGGTAGACCTTTGTAAGAAAGTATTAGTATCGTTTAAGGTGACTTGAGGGATTTCCTTGTAGTGAATGTTATGTTGACCTTAGAATGGATTTTTCCTAAGTGGGGGAGTGAGGTGAAGGTATGGTTGTTGGGAGTGAAGTACCCTTAACCTTTCGTTATGTATTTATTCAAGCCTAAAACAAAGAGTTCTTGGTAACGTGAGTATTCTAGGATTCTTTTGTGGAATGTGATTTCCTAATATTCTACTTATGATATGTATGTTTGATTTAATTTTTTTTTAAAGAGAAAATGAGTTTTCATGCGTGGTATCTTCCTCATGATTCATGTGCACTAGTGTAGGTTGCTAATTGTTGTATATAGTTTAATAGTGATCATGTCTAATTGAATTTATGAGATTGAATATGTTGTAAAATGTGTTTATATAATGTTACTTTGCATATTAGCATGTTTATATCATGAATTTCCTAAAAGTTGCATTTTTGAAAAATTTGCTCAATTTACTATAATGCACTGTAATATTTTTCCAAATTTGACTAATTGATTCTTTGGTATAAAACTGTTGTAATGTTCTTAGAACTTATGTATATAAGCATAATATTGAATATATAATGTGTTTTTTCTATTTGTAATGTAGCATGTTAGTTTTATAGCATACTGACTTATAGAATTGTCTTCTAGTTTCTTGTTGTGTTGTGAATCTCTAGATTATGTGAAATTTATGTTTTCTTTTTTACTATGTGTTATATGTTATGTTCATGAAATGATAATTGAGTCTCTATACATGAGAGTTTTCGGAGAATGACAAGTGTCATTCGATGACGAATGTTGTCCAAGTGGGGGAGCATGTAAGACCCTGAAAATGACCTAGGTGAATCTAGAGCCTGACATGGTTGTCGTGATGGTATAACGTCCTAAAATGGTTTATAATATGGGTTTGAGGCAGTGTCTAATAGTTTAGGTGCTTTAAAAGTCAAACATCAAGGGATGACAAAGACGTTCGACCACTAAGTGACCTATGTGCCTCATATGTGGTTTTATATGTTTTTGTGTGAGTCTCTAAATGAATTATTATAGTGCATATAGGCAGTGTGTCAAGTTTCAGTGAAGTTTTGAGGTCCAACGTCCAAGAATGTCCATGATGTTCGAAAGGCTTGCCTTGAGACAACCTTGTGTGTCTATATATGTTTCGTCAAAGTTTTATATGTTTTTTTCGGATTAAACTTTCGTGGTAGGTCCTAAACTCGTGTAAAAACATATCTGGGTGGAAACACCTGGGTCTGACTCCATGTAGGACCTGCTAGGGGCCCTAAAGGAGGACCCTAAAATTAGAGCTCAACACTGCCAGGTAGTGGCCAAATGACGACCCAAACGATGGCCAGTCGACCAAGCAACGACCCTTTAGTGGAACCAAGTTTCCTGCATGTTGAGGAGCCTGTGAAGCAACTCACAACAGGGCGTGGGTGAGATCAACGTCCTTTGGTATGGGCATCGATGGTTCTGAAAATCTGGAAGTTTTCTGTTATGACTTGGGGGTTTTGGGAAATTCACCCCAATACTTATAAAGTGTAAGGACTATTTTTTTATGTGTTTAGGGGTATATTTAGAGTATATAAGTTATTAAACTCTCATTTAAACCCTAGCATCTAAATAAAAACCCCTTCCCACCTTAATTTTCTCCAAAAAACTCCATGTGAGTTCAAAGTGAAGATGGAGCTTGAAGAAGGGTCTTAAATGGAGTTTCTTCTTAAATTAACTTTGGATTCTTCAAATAAGTTATGGTATTTGTTAATCTAAGGCTTTCTATCATCTTAGATCCAATCTCAAAGATTATTTTCAAAGATTTCTAAAGGATGAAAGGTCCAATTTCTACTCTAAGTCATGGTTTCTTGCATAAATGGTTTTCAAACGTTAAGATTTGATGCAATTGATGTATTATTTATATTTTCGAATGAAATTCTCCATGAACCCTTGATTTTCACAATCTCTGAAAGTTGATTGAAATATGGGTTATGTGATCATGCTTTGAGATTGATGAATTTATGTGTAGATTGTTATGGGCTGTTGATGCACGTATGGATTAGGATTATTTGGTTATAATCTGTTTCAATTTGATCAATTGAGTATTGAATATTCTATATCTTTTGACTATTAAGCTTATTTAATTGATATTTACTTAATTCTTATGATTATAATGTAGTTTTCTATGGTTCATGAATAAAGTAAGGATTGTATTCAGTTGATGTCTAATTTGTCTTATATTTATTCTATATTGTATTGACTTAGATTCATTGGATATTATGGCGTATGTATTGAATTAATATTCATGGACATGGGTAAGGGCCTTATGGTATCGAATTGGATGAATTATCTTTGGATTCAAAGTGGTAAGATGGATTTGGGGTATGCTATCCTAATTCTTCATTTTGATTTTCATTAGAATTCAATTTTATTGTGATGGTATTGTAACGACCTGTTTAGTCGTTTTGAGCAACAGATTTTAATTCTGGAAAAACTGGCGGGGACAACGGATGGAACGACGGACCGTCGTAGTCACGACGGCCCGTCGAGGGTGAATTGTTGCAGCATACTTGGAATTCTGAAATTGGGTACTGAAAATCGACTCTCTGTAAATTGTGACGGACCTGCAGGACGTTCCGTCACATCCACGACGAACCGTCGTGAGTTTCCGTGGCAAAACACTTCAACGTTTGAGAATTTGGTTCGAGAAACGAGTTTCTGACCGCCATGACGGACGTGCAGGACGGACCGTCACAGGCGTGACGGACCGTCACAGCGTCCGTGGTGACGATGGGGTTTTGGGCAGGCGCGACGGCCATCGTGACGGACCGTCGCAGGCACGACGGCCCGTCACAGGTCACGCAATCCCAGGCAGTTTAGCATTTCTCCACACGTTTTTAGGGTCGTTTTTGACTATTCTTTCCTTAATTATAAAGATTGAGGGGTAACATGAATAAGTCTAATTACTTAAGGGTTAAAAGGGGTAACCTTAAGTTAATTAGGGGGTTTATTTGTCCTCTTTTAGTCTTAATTATATGATTAATTAGGGTAAAAGAAAGAGGGTTTGAACATAAGAAAACAAAAGAGAAAGAACAAGAGAGAGAAAAGAGAAACGAATTGAGGGAGATTGAACGAGAAAACGCAGTTTGAGGATAGCTTGTTGATTCAATTCTTCGGTGGAGGTAGGTTATGGTTTATGTTACGATATTCGTAGTGAACTCTTAATAGTGAATAATATGTGTTGATGATGTTGTACCCTGCTATATGCTTAATTGTATGCTTGCATGAATATGATTATGTTATTTTGATAAGACAAGCATGAAGAAAACTATCTAATCCCAAATCTTGAAAGAAACTTTAATCTATGTTATCAATGATGATGCCTTGGTATAAAAGAAGGCTTGATGAATTAAAGTGATGGGATTGATGATGCCTTGGTATAGAGAAGGCTTGATGAATGGATAGAATGAGGTTAGTGGATCGGAGTGTCACGTTCCGACACATAGTATTAGTGGATCGGAGTGTCACGTTCCGACACATAGTATTAGTGGATCGGAGTGTCACGTTCCGACACATAGTATTAGTGGATCGGAGTGTCACGTTCCGACACATAGTATTAGTGGGACGGGTGTCACGAACCGACACGTAGATATAGGGGATCGGAGTGTCACGTACCGACACATATAGGGGATCGGAGTGTCACGTTCCGACACATATAGGGGATCGGAGTGTCACGTTCCGACACATATAGGGGATCGGAGTGTCACGTTCCGACACATATAGGGGATCGGAGTGTCACGTTCCGACACATAGAGGTAGGGGATCGGAGTGTCACGTACCGACACAAGAGGAAGAAAGATAATGAATCTCGAAAGATGATAACATATACTCAACATAATGAACTTAAATCCCAAATGAGTATGGTATTGAGGCTTGAGCCCTCATGAAAGAACTTGATGGTATTTATTGACGATTATGATACTTGCTGTTGCTACATGTTGAGTTTATAGTTGATTTACATTATTATTGATGTATATTGTTCCCTATCTTTGAGTTAGCCGATGATATCTACTCAGTACGTGTGGTTGTACTGACCCCCTACTTTTATGTTTCCCTTTGTTATTTGTGTTATGCAGCAAACGTTCCGTCAACTTCGACTCAGCAGTAGATCAAGCCAGTCTTCACTTCATCGGAAATTCAGGGTGAGCTAATGCGTCTAGCTTGGACTGGGTCTCCTTCTTCAAGTCTTGATGCCTTGAACTTCCGGCAATGGACTAGCTTTTACTTGTTTTTAGCTTTTTAGACATTCTTAGATTAGCAATTTGAGATAGATGTTCTTGTGATGATGACTTCCAGATTTTGGGAATATTAATAATAGTTGAGTTGTTTATTATGAGTTAAGTCTTCCGCATTATTTTCTGTTGAAATATCTTGAAATGTTAAGGTTTAGATGGGTTGGTTCGCTCACATCGGAGGGTAAATGTGGGTGCCAGTCGCGTCCCCGATTTGGGTCGTGACAGACTTGGTATCAGAGCATTAGGTTCATTGGTCTCATCACACAAGAACAGGTCTAGTAGAGTCTTAAGGAACGGTAGGGGGACGCCTTTACTTTTCCTTGAGAGGCTATAAGACTTTAGGAAAATTCCATTCTTTCATTCTTTCTTCCGTGCTACTACTTGAGTCCAATTGGTATCTAGGTGATACAAATTGGTATCTGACCATCTTCATTCTATTTCGCAGATGGTTAGAACTAGAGCCACGACCGCACCAGCAGCGACAACGGAAAGACAGGAAACTACTGAGCCAGCCACTGGGGCTGTGGCTCGAGGAGGAACAGCGGCAAGAGGCCGTGGGAGAGGTCGTGGGAGGACGTCCTCTAGAGGGAGAGGACGAGCCCCTAGCCCATCTGATACTAGGGCGGTGACTCCTCCACCGACTGAGGACGTAGTAAGACAGGGTGAGGAAGGGGAAACTGAACAAGGGCAGAATGAGGAAATGCCACCCCAACCTACCCCAGAGATGATCAACCAAGTACTTGCTTATCTTAGCGGGTTGTCTGATCAGGGTCAAGCACCTCCAGTAGTTTCTGCACCAACACCTCCGGTTTCAGAGATACGACATGCGGCTACTATGGCTCCCCGCATGGATGCAACATTGGGAATAGGCACATTTCCACGTCTGACTACTGGGCCTATTATGACAAACGATCAACACGAACTTTTTAGTAAGTTCTTGAAATGGAAACCTCCAGTCTTCAAGGGTGAAGAATCTGAGGATGCTTATGATTTTCTGGTTGATTGTCATGAGCTACTACACAAGATGGGGATAGTAGAGAGGTTTGGTGTCGAGTTCGTGAGCTATCAGTTCCAAGGGAACGCCAAAATGTGGTGGCGTTCACATGTTGAGTGTCAACCAACAGAGGCACCACCTATGACTTGGGAATCATTCTCTACCCTATTTATGGAGAAATATATCCCAAGGACTTTGAGAGATAGAAAGAGGGATGAGTTCTTGAGTCTTGAACAGGGAAGGATGACAGTAAACGCGTATGAGGCTAAATTTCGCGCGCTATCTAGATATGCCACGCAACTTTGTTTCAGTCCACAAGAACGGATCCGCCGTTTTGTGAAGGGGTTGAGGTCAGAATTGCGGATTTCAGCTTTACAGATAGCGGCAACAGCAACATCCTTCCAAGAGGTGGTAGACTTTGTGATAGAGGTGGAAGGAGTGAAACCGGATGACTTCACCTCAACGTCTACATCAAAAAGGTTTCGAAGGAGAGGTGAGTTTAATGGTTCCTACTCTAGAGGACAGAACTCCGGAGGTCACTCAGTTCGACCAATACAGTCTTCACTACAGACTGTAGTTGGGGGTCCACCTCAGAACGGTCAACACTACTCCGAGAGACCTACGCCCGATTCCAGAGAGTGCTATGGATGTGGGGAGATTGGACATATTAGGAGGAATTGTCCAAAACAGAGTTACAGGGCCCCACTAGCTAGAGGTAGAGGTGGTCATGGTAGAGGCCGCTTTTCTGGAGGGCGTGGTGGCCGAGGTAATGGTGGTCACCAAAATGGCAGAGGTGAGGGTCAAAACGGAGCCACTACTACACAACATGGTAGGGGAAACGGACAAACAAATAATGGGGCTCATTGCTACGCTTTCCCTGGGAGATCTGAAGCGAAGGCGTCTGATGCTGTTATCACAGGTAATCTCTTGGTTTGTGATTGCATGGCATCTGTATTATTTGACCCTGGCTCCACGTTTTCATATGTATCTTCCTCATTTGCTAATGGTCTAAATTTACATTGTGAATTACTTGACATGCCTATTCGTGTTTCTACTCCGGTGGGTGAGTCTGTGATAGTCGAAAAAGTGTATAGGTCTTGCTTGGTGAATTTTGTGGGGAGCAACACTTATGTAGATTTGGTTATTTTAGAAATGGGTGACTTTGATGTAATTCTGGGTATGACTTGGCTTTCTCCAAACTTTGCGATTTTGGATTGCAATGCTAAAACAGTGACGTTAGCCAAACATGGGGCAGATCCGTTAGTGTGGGAGGGTGACTACACTTCCAATCCGGTGCGTATAATCTCCTTTATTCGTGCTCAGAAGATGGTTAGTAAGGGTTGTCTAGCTTTCTTGGCACATCTTAAGGATGACACTACTCAAGTACCATCGATTGAGTCAGTTTCGGTAGTCTGTGAGTTTTTGGATGTGTTCCCTGCAGATCTTCCCGGTATGCCACCAGATAGGGATATAGACTTCTGCATTGATTTGGAACCCGGTACTCGCCCTATTTCTATACCCCCGTATAGAATGGCTCCCGCCGAATTAAGAGAGTTAAAGGCACAACTTCAAGAGTTGTTGAGCAAAGGCTTCATTAGACCAAGTGCATCTCCTTGGGGTGCTCCGGTCTTGTTTGTAAAGAAGAAGGATGGGAGTTTCCGAATGTGCATAGATTACCGACAGTTGAACAAAGTAACTATTAAGAACAAGTACCCCATTCCTCGCATTGATGACTTGTTCGATCAGTTACAAGGTGCTTGTGTCTTCTCAAAGATTGACTTGAGGTCCGGTTATCACCAATTTAAAATACGAGCAACGGATGTTCCAAAGACTGCTTTTCGAACTAGGTATGGGCATTATGAATTTGTGGTAATGTCGTTTGGTCTTACTAATGCCCCTGCTGCCTTCATGAGCTTGATGAACGGGATTTTCAAGCCATACTTGGACCTCTTTGTGATTGTGTTTATTGATGATATACTGATATACTCCAAGAGTAAGAAGGAGCATGAGGAGCATTTGAGAATGGTGTTAGAGTTGTTGAGAAAGAAAAAGCTTTATGCGAAATTCTCCAAGTGTGAGTTTTGGCTAGATTCAGTGTCCTTCTTGGGGCACGTGGTTTCTAAGGATGGAGTGATGGTGGATCCATCTAAGATTGAGACAGTGAAGAATCGGGTAAGACCTACAAACGTGTCAGAAATAAGGAGTTTTGTGGGGTTAGCTAGCTACTACCGCCGATTCGTCAAGGGATTCTCTTCCATTGCTTCCCAATTGACGAACTTGACTAAGCAAAACGTCCCATTTGTATGGTCGGATGAGTGTGAGGAGAGCTTCCAGAAGCTTAAGACTTTGTTGACTACCGCACCTATCCTTACCTTGCCGGTAGAGGGCAAAAACTTTATTGTTTATTGTGATGCATCCTATTCTGGGTTGGGTGCAGTGCTAATGCAAGAGAAGAATGTGATTGCTTATGCTTCGAGGCAATTAAAGGTGCATGAGCGTAACTATCCGACCCATGATTTGGAGTTGGCCGCGGTAGTATTTGCACTAAAGCAATGGAGACACTACTTGTATGGGGTTAAGTGTGAAGTCTACACGGACCATCGTAGCCTACAGTATGTATTCACTCAGAAAGACTTGAACTTGAGACAGAGGAGATGGATGGAACTACTGAAGGACTACGACATCACTATCTTGTATCATCCGGGGAAGGCGAATGTTGTGGCAGATGCCTTGAGTAGAAAGGCCGGAAGCATGGGAAGTCTAGCTCATTTGCAAGCTTCTAGACGCCCATTGGCTAGAGAAGTGCAGATTTTGGCTAATGACCTTATGAGGTTATAAATAAACGAGAAGGGAGGATTGTTAGCTTGTGTAGAGGCAAAATCCTCTTTTCTTGATCAGATTAAGGGGAAACAGTTTGATGATGAGAAACTAAGGCGAATTCGAGATAAAGTGTTGCAAGGAGAGGCTAAGGAAGCAATAATCGATGGGGAAGGTGTTTTGAGGATCAAGGGAAGAGTATGTGTACCCCGCATCGATGATTTGATCACCACTATTCTTACAGAAGCTCATAGTTCCGGATATTCTATACATCCTGGTGCAACCAAGATGTATCGCGACCTAAAGCAACACTTCTGGTGGAGTAGAATGAAGCGAGATATTGTTGAGTTTGTTGCCAAGTGTCCAAATTGTCAACAAGTAAAGTATGAACACCAAAGGCCCGGAGGAACACTTCAGAGAATGCCCATTCCTGAATGGAAGTGGGAGAGAATCGCAATGGACTTTGTGGTTGGTCTTCCAAAGACATTGGGTAAGTATGACTCTATTTGGGTGATTGTTGATAGGTTAACTAAGTCTGCTCACTTCATTCCTGTCAAGGTGACCTACAATGCAGAGAAGTTAGCCAAGATCTACATCTCAGAAATCGTTCGGTTGCATGGAGTTCCACTCTCAATCATATCAGATAGAGGTACGCAGTTTACTTCTAAGTTTTGGAGAACATTGCATGCTGAATTAGGTACTAGATTGGACCTTAGTACTGCATTTCATCCTCAGACCGATGGTCAGTCTGAGCGAACGATTCAAGTTTTGGAGGATATGCTTCGCGCATGTGTGATAGAGTTTGGTGGCCATTGGGATAGTTTCTTACCTTTGGCAGAGTTTTCATACAATAATAGTTATCACTCTAGTATCGACATGGCCCCATTTGAAGCATTATATGGGAGGAGGTGTAGATCTCCCATTGGTTGGTTTAATGCCTTCGAGGTTAGACCTTGGGGGACTGATCTGTTAAGAGATTCTATGGAGAAGGTGAAAGCTATTCAAGAAAAGCTTTTAGCGGCTCAAAGTAGACAAAAGGAGTATGCAGACCGAAAGGTTAGAGACTTGGAGTTCATGGAAGGTGAACAAGTCTTGTTGAAGGTTTCGCCCATGAAAGGGGTGATGCGGTTTGGAAAAAGAGGTAAGATAAGTCCAAGGTATATTGGACCATTTGAAGTGCTTAAGAGAATAGGGGAGGTGGCTTATGAATTAGCCTTGCCCCCAGGGCTGTCCGGAGTGCATCTGGTGTTCCATGTATCCATGTTGAAGAGATACCACGGAGATGGAAACTACATTATCCGTTGGGATTCAGTTTTGTTGGATGAGAACTTGACTTATGAAGAGGAACCGGTTGCTATATTAGATAGAGAAGTTCGCAAACTGAGGTCGAGAGAGATTGCATCCATCAAAGTGCAATGGAAGAATCGACCGGTTGAAGAGGCTACATGGGAGAAGGAGGCAGATATGCAAGAAAAATACCCACATCTGTTTACAGATTCAGGTACTCCTTTTCGCCACTATTCTTCTTCTTTTGATCGTTCGGGGACAAACGATGGGTAAATTGGTATCTATTGTAACGACCTGTTTAGTCGTTTTGAGCAACAGATTTTAATTCTTGAAAAACTGGCGGGGACAACGGATGGAACGACGGACCGTCGTAGTCACGACGGCCCGTCGAGGGTGCATTGTTGCAGCATACTTGGAATTCTGAAATTGGGTACTGAAAATCGACTCTCTGTAAATTGTGACGGACCTGCAGGACGTTCCGTCACATCCACGACGAACCGTCGTGAGTTTCCGTTGCAAAACACTTCAACGTTTGAGAATTTGGTTCGAGAAACGAGTTTCTGACCGCCATGACGGACGTGCAGGACGGACCGTCACAGGCGTGACGGACCGTCACAGCGTCCGTGGTGACGATGGGGTTTTGGGCAGGCGCGACGGCCATCGTGACGGACCGTCGCAGGCACGACGGCCCGTCACAGGTCACGCAATCCCAGGCAGTTTAGGATTTCTCCACACGTTTTAAGGGTCGTTTTTGACTATTCTTTCCTTAATTATAAAGATTGAGGGGTAACATGAATAAGTCTAATTACTTAAGGGTTAAAAGGGGTAACCTTAAGTTAATTAGGGGGTTTATTTGTCCTCTTTTAGTCTTAATTATATGATTAATTAGGGTAAAAGAAAGAGGGTTTGAACATAAGAAAACAAAAGAGAAAGAACAAGAGAGAGAAAAGAGAAACGAATTGAGGGAGATTGAACGAGAAAACGCAGTTTGAGGATAGCTTGTTGATTCAATTCTTCGGTGGACGTAGGTTATGGTTTATGTTACGATATTCGTAGTGAACTCTTAATAGTGAATAATATGTGTTGATGATGTTGTAAACCCTGCTATATGCTTAATTGTATGCTTGCATGAATATGATTATGTTATTTTGATAAGACAAGCATGACGAAAACTATCTAATCCCAAATCTTGAAAGAAACTTTAATCTATGTTATCAATGATGATGCCTTGGTATAAAAGAAGGCTTGATGAATTAAAGTGATGGGATTGATGATGCCTTGGTATAGAGAAGGCTTGATGAATGGATAGAATGAGGTTAGTGGATCGGAGTGTCATGTTCCGACACATAGTATTAGTTGATCGAAGTGTCACGTTCCGACACATAGTATTAGTGGATCGGAGTGTCACGTTCTGACACATAGTATTAGTGGATCGGAGTGTCACGTTCCGACACATAGTATTAGTGGGACGGGTGTCACGAACCGACACGTAGATATAGGGGATCGGAGTGTCACGTACCGACACATATAGGGGATCGGAGTGTCACGTTCCGACACATATAGGGGATCGGAGTGTCACGTTCCGACACATATAGGGGATCGGAGTGTCACGTTCCGACACATATAGGGGATCGGAGTGTCACGTTCCGACACATAGAGGTAGGGGATCGGAGTGTCACGTACCGACACAAGAGGAAGAAAGATAATGAATCTCGAAAGATGATAACATATACTCAACATAATGAACTTAAATCCCAAATGAGTATGGTATTGAGGCTTGAGCCCTCATGAAAGAACTTGATGGTATTTATTGACGATTATGATACTTGCTGTTGCTACATGTTGAGTTTGTAGTTGATTTACATTATTATTGATGTATATTGTTCCCTATCTTTGAGTTAGCCGATGATATCTACTCAGTACGTGTGGTTGTACTGACCCCCTACTTTTATGTTTCCCTTTGTTATTTGTGTTATGCAGCAAACGTTCCGTCAACTTCGACTCAGCAGTAGATCAAGCCAGTCTTCACTTCATCGGAAATTCAGGGTGAGCTAATGCGTCTAGCTTGGACTGGGTCTCCTTCTTCAAGTCTTGATGCCTTGAACTTCCGGCAATGGACTAGCTTTTACTTGTTTTTAGCTTTTTAGACATTCTTAGTTTAGCAATTTGAGATAGATGTTCTTGTGATGATGACTTCCAGATTTTGGGAATATTAATAATAGTTGAGTTGTTTATTATGAGTTAAGTCTTCCGCATTATTTTCTGTTGAAATATCTTGAAATGTTAAGGTTTAGATGGGTTGGTTCGCTCACATCGGAGGGTAAATGTGGGTGCCAGTCGCGTCCCCGATTTGGGTCGTGACAGGTATGGTCCACTTATGCTGGCGGTGTTATGTGAATTGATGTAGCCTTGTCGACATTACTTTATGCAATATGATGACCATGGTCTTGCCGGCACTACACGAAGTACTATGATATTTCGTATAGTTGTTTTATGTGAAGTATGAGTATATATATCTATTGGTGAAGGAATATGAAATTATGTATTCTTGTTATGTAAGTTAGGAAATCATGTATACCATGTCTATGTGCCTGTATGTGTAGTCTTAGGGTTGATGCATGGTTTTTAATACTTGATTATATGTGTCTATTATGGTTATATTGATGATGATATCGTAGTGTGTAGGATGACTTAAAGATGATAATGGTTATTCCGATGTGCTTATAATATGACATGTAATATGTGTTAAAGTGAAGTATGTGGTGTCTTGTTTTGGTAGACATGTGTCCCTTACTTGATACATGTATGAATGATATGTGAACATGATATGTGTTGACTAGGTAGGCTTACTTCACCCTTGTCAAGTATGAATGAATGATATCTGACCTTTAATGATGTTAAGAGGGTCTTTTATGTGAAAACTTGAACATAGTGATAAGGTCATAAAAGTTGAAGTCCAAAGTCGTAATGGTATCCTTCAAAGTAAAGGAATGATGGACTTAACGTTAATTGGATGGAATGATATCATATTAATCGTTAGAAAAGTCATCATGAGATTCTTGTCGTCATTGGAAGGTATCCCTAAGAGGAGCTCTTTGGCAGGGTAAATGTTATTGGGTTATGAACTATATTTGGAACCTAATTGTATGAACTTTCAATGTGCATTTACTCAATGAGAACGAAGGCTAGCAACGAGTCAGTATGGTAAGGGAAGTATTTCTAATTATGTATGAGACAAGAATACAAAACACGCCCTTGTTCTACCATTGTCAAGTAGAACACCCTCATAGAAGTAGGTTTGAACTCTGGATTCCATGGTTTGCTAACATGGTCTATGTCGGTTATTGCCTATTCTCATCATATTGATACTTACTAGTATTAGAGAAGTTTATAAAGTTCAGGTAGTTGTATGGACTTTATCTAGACATTGCATAAAGGCTTTAATGGTGTTGGTGAGAGTCCCTAGGTCTTGTTCATGACCATTACTTGAATGTACTTTGTTTGTTTAATGTCTCTTGATGAACTAGTGAATGTAATGGCTTAAGTAAAGAAAGTATGTTAAAATGAAGTAGTAATTATCTAGAGTAATTAACGGTTGTCTAGTTAAGGTGTGAAGGGGGAATAAGAGTGGTCAGTTCTTATGTTACCCAGATAAGTCATAAGAATGACTCTAGTTAGGGGAGTTTATTGATTAGGGGGACATGATGTAAGAGTTAGGTAATCTTAAGAATTACTTAGGTTATTTTTAAGAGGTCACATTGGACGTTATCTTCTTGATTTACTTATGTAGGTCTTTTGATAGCCTTTGGAAGGAGAATGTCATACCATCTATATGCTAGGGTGTTAAGTGAGAATGATTCTATCTTGGGTAGTCTATAGGATCTCTTAAGTGTGTGTATAAGGGATTGTATGGGTGGTCGCTTCAAAACTCACTCAAGTGAACCTTAGAACTCACCTAGTGTAGGACGATCTCATGTTCATATGTTTGACGTCTTGTAAATGAATGTTGATCTAACTATGGGTTGTCTTAAGGATCTTTTAGGTGTTCTGAGGGAGGGTGTATGGGCGGTCTCTCTTTGTATTACTTAAGAGAGTCTAAGGATATCTCAGTGTGAGGGCCTTATATGTTATATGGTTTGCCAAGTGAAGTGAATAAAACTTCACTGTTACAGTGAAGTTAGCTCAATGTATAGTGAAGTGAACTCACTGCAACTTTTCTTAAAATGTGGCTTTTTGCTTATATGATTTCTTATTTATTTTCTAAGTTGTTAAATGATATTCTTATGCTTATATTATGTTGTTTTATCGAAATTCATTAAAAGCATGTGATTTACTAAATGTCTATTTTTCATGGGTTTTGCATTGCTTCAATACCTAGTACATCTAATGTGATTCCTTTTTGACTAAAGTGTAGAGAATTGGAAGTCCTTATGTGCCATGGGGGATGGATAGGTTTCTAAGGCTTCGAAGATGATTTATTGGTGAGTCCTCATTGATTCGAGGACAATATCCACATGTCCCTTATGTCATAGTCTTTATTTTATTGTCTTGTATGGGCTTAGTCACCAGTATTGTATATTCAAAAGTGTAGATGGTTAAAGTAGATATTGTAAAGGTTTAATGTTTTAAATGAAATTCTTCCACTTGTGTAATGTTTATGAAAGTGTTCTTCATGTGTGAAGAATGTTTTAAATTCTTACCTATTTTAGTATGTTTATTATGCAATGAATGATACGAGAGGCTTAGATGAGACTTATTGAAGTATCAATTTCTGTGTGACGACACAAGGATGCCCTAACTTCTATGGTGTACTTGCAGGTCGTGACAGGTTTCCATTTCAGTTTGTATCATTAGGCGTATACCTTTTACGTTTTGCTCAACATTTGACTTCGGTCATTATTTTTTTGTAAATGTTCTAGAATGAGAATGTTGTCATCGCAGTTAGCTCGAAAAGGTCATTTTTATCTATTAGGATGGTTAGTTCGACTTTTGAGGGCTTCTTGATTGGTCTGTTGCTTTAAACGTTTTATCTATTAAATTTTAGACAAAATTTAACTTTGGTGTAAAAGATTTCGTGAAGGTGCTCAAATTAAAATTCCATTAGTGTGGTTAGCTCTGCGATGTAATTTCTAGTCCAATAGGATGGTGTGTTCGGGATGTACAAAAAAGTAGTACATGACTCTCTTTTGATTTAAGTGTACAATTGTGATGTGTGTGTCTATTCAAATATGTTCATTACTATTTTTTATTAATTTAATATCATGTACATACTTTAAATAAATAACTATAAGACTTTATTAGAGTTGATTTGTAACTAGAGAAAAGCTCCATTATCAAACTATTAGAAATTACTCATCTAATCAGCACAAAATATCTGCAATTCATGTATATAGAAATAATTTTCTATTTAGTCAATACACAAAATATCCAATATTGAACTATTCAAATAATCTCAATTACTAGTGTATATCCTATGACGCTGGCGTCAATGAGCCACTCAATGATAGTAAAGTACACTTAGTAGTAGAAGAAGTCCAGAAATTCTATATTTAAAATGAGAGGAAATCCCTCAATTTATTGAAAAAAAAAGGTACTGCGAAAAAGGTTATTATTGTGCCTTATCAAAACTGTCAAAAACCTTTGGAAAACTAATAATCTTTCGGAAAGGTCATCCACGTTCCATAAAAGTCATAATTTTTCATAAAAAGTCACAACTTTTCATATAAAGTCACAACTTTTAATAAAAATAACAATTTTTCATCAAAATCACAACTCTTCATAAAAGTTGCAACTATTCATTTTCCATTCACACCTTTTAGCACCCAACATTCCCCAGCATGAATAGGGAATTACTCCAAGACAAAGAAAAGAGCAAGTATGTTTATTTTACAAGCAAGAATTAATTGCATCTAGATAAGTAGGTTTTCCCTTGGAAAGTCTGTAGTGAACATAATTCAAATACACTCGTTCAATCATTAGATGCGATATAATTGAACCATAGAGATTTTATGTAACCTAGACAATCATATGTCATACAATTAAACCTTTTGCCGTTATGGTTCTTACATTTGTGTTTGTTTTAGCCATGACACCTCCTTGTTTCATCAGTGTATGGATAATTTGTTTTTGAAAATAATTATCTTTGAAGCGGCTTACACTCGTGCTCACATAGGTGATTTCTAACCATATTATATCATAGATGTACTATTTGGTCAAATCTATCAAACATAGCAAATCATTGAAATCATTAAGCTTTAACTCATTAACAAGCCTTAATGTTGTATCATTATTCCTGAGCATTGTCTTCATCATGAGAATGGAGTGAGTTTGTGACAATTTTGAACCGTCAGTCACAACTTTATTTTTATCCTTGAATCTAACTCTTGCAATCTCCATTCTTCTATATAGAGTTACCGCCATGATGACTTCTCCTAAGATGTTAATTCATTCCCTTAGATGATTTTTAAACTTTCTCTCTAGTTAGGTCTTTTTTAAGTGGATCTGATATATTATCCTTTGACTTTACATAGTAAAATTTGATAATTCCACTAGAGAGTAGATTTCTAACGGTACCATGTCTATGTCATATATAATGCCATGTCTATGTCATATATAATGAGACTTTCCTTTATGGACTATGTTTCATTTCCTCCCTATTGCATCTTGACTATCAAATTATATGCATACTAATATCAATTGTTTGGGCCAAAAAAAATATCTATCAAGAAATTCCTGAGTGTTTCAATTTATTTTCCAAACTTATCTAAAGCAACTAGCGCAGAGATCATTGTAGAGTTAGGCATACATGTATTTTTTGGATTATTTCAAATAGATTGCTCCTATACCAAGAGTAGATACATATCCACTCATGGATTTTTACTTCATTTGTTGGGTGATACAATTTGCATCACTATATACTTTCAATACTGTTGGATATTGTTATAGTGCAAGACATCATTTTAAGTACTTGTTAAATACTCCAAAAGTCCTTCGATTGTTATCTAATGAGTTTAATTGAAATCAATCGTGCCTTGACTAAGTTCATTAATAGCAAATGTTATACTTGATTGTGCAAGCTTCATGATATTACTCATACTTCCTATTAGTCTTGCACAATCCAATCGTGATTCGCTTTTTATTTCACTCGTTTTGAATACAAAGCTCACATTTATCGGAGACTTAATAATTGAAATCCAAATATTTGAGCTAGTCAAGTACCTTTCAATGCAATGAGATCGTGAAAATACTAAACATTATGATGTACTAAGGATTGTTATACGTAAGATCACATCAGCAACTCCAAGATTTTTCAATCAAAACAAGCTTTGTAGCCTACGTTTAGTAGCATTTATGGCATTATGTATCTACTAATGATTAACACTTCACCAATATAAAAACAAATATGACCTTGTAATTTTAATGTGAACACATTTATCACTTAAATCCATTTGTCAACATGGGTTGGTCAAATTACTTATATCATTGCTTGGGTACTTGTTTTATCCCATAATGTGACTTAACAAGTTTGCACACTTTTTTCATTTACTAGGAACACAAAAACCATCGGGTTGTTCCATGTAAATTTCTTCCTCCAATTCTCTGTTTAATAGAGTTGTTCTTAAAATTAATTTTATGAATATGGAGGTAATATGCCACAACAAAAAAAATTAACATCCAAATGAATGTAATTTTAGCTACTGGCGAGTATGGATCGAAAAGATCAAGAAATTGTTTTTGACTAAAACCTTCAACAAAAGTCTTTTTTTTATATTTGTAAACAGTTCCATTAACAATTATTTCCCTTTTGAGGATTCACTTTCGACCGAAAGGTTTATTTCCTGGAGGAAGATCAACCAACTTCCAATCGTATTGCTCAAGATTGAACCAATCTCACGATTGACACCATCTGTCCAGTAGGATGAGTTTACAGAAGATACAAAAAATGTTAAAAAAATATATTCGAAGGACATTATCGGGTCCAAATATCTCTTTTATAAAACATGACAAATGACTATTCATCAATATTCATATCTATACAAATACTTTTATTTTAATAGACATATCTTTCTATGAAAAATCACAACATTTTAAGTGACACTTTTTCATAAAATAACACATTTATTGAAAAAGTATACATACATAATTTGGTAGTTCATACTAGTCACACCATATACAAGTAAAAGATAAACTCAACAATCACAATATCAAATATACTCCAACAATTTTGTGCATCTAACATTATACAAAAGTATCATTAATTTTCATATCTTGTCCTCAAAAATAAATTTAGACGCGAACTCAAATTTTATATTTATCATAAACAATGAACCCCCACATTTTAAATATGACCGCACAAATATTTTTGAAATAGTTGAAAATAATTTTTTCACATATTTTTCTAGACTATCGTAATTTCATTGGGATTATGAACCTCTTCTAAAAATATTATTCTACAAAAGAATTATATTGCTTCAATTCTCTTTGTAAATCATTATATCGTATCAAAGTTCATTCCATAGAGGTACAAATTTATAAACTGTAAGACACTACTATTTTTTCCTATGTCACAAATGTACATACCACTTAATTTTTAGAATACTTACAATGAAGAAAAAAATATTATAAAAATTTGTTTCTAATATACCAGTGAAATTTATAGAAAGTCAAAAGTACACGGGTGAGTAACGCGTAAGAACCTGCCCTTGGGAGGGGAACAAAAGCTGGGAACGACTGCTAATACCCCGTATGCTGAGGAGCAAAAGGAGGAATCCGCCCGAGGATCCTCTTCACTCTATCTTCTTTATTACTTCTAAAAAAGTCTACTTCCACAAAATTGGTATCAGAGCTAGATAACAAAAATAAGCTATGAAAAACAAAGAAGAATCAAAAGATTTACAGAAACAGGTATACTCATTTAAATTTATGAGTAGCTAAACTGATTTATTCCTGATAATCTCCTGTTGATTATAATTGTTTATTATGTTTTAATAATGTTATAATAACCATCTTTAGAAAGTTTGCTACAGAAATATTCTGCGAAAAAGTATGCCCAGAATATGCCATCATAAGGTTTAGATCGATAGGCAAGAAGGCCGTTTAGGGGAGTAAACAAAGTTGAGGCCTGTTAGGGTAACTGATCAAAGAAGAAAACTGTAGTAGTGACCAGACGAGAGGATTATTAAACCATTATTATTACATAATAAATAAGTATAATCTATTAAGTGGTTGGAAGGAATAAAATTTTAGCGAAAATATGATTAAAATGAACTCCTAACTATTAGATGACGATGTTAATTATAAAATATTAATACTCTATATATTGAAAAATTTCAATGCTGATATAAAAAGAATAATTTATAATAAATTATTAACATATGAAGTAATAGAAATAACAACCCAAGGTTGGGCTGAATTAGTTATACAAGATGATTTTGATGATAATAATTTTGACATAGACTTATATGATGATCTAGAAATATTCAGAGATCAATGATAAATTATATGTACCTACAATATTGGAAATAAACTAAAGAAAACATAGATCTAAATGAAAAATTATTAGTTTAAAATTTTTATGTGTACCTAAGAACCCGAGAAAGTGAATATCTAGAATATATTGCAAACAACGCAAATGAAATACAACGATTAGATCTACTTAAAAAAGAATATTATGAAAAAATATTTTATTAGAAATATGAAATATAATACAATATCAAGTAAAGTAACTAAAATAACAAAAACAAAGATAGAAAGAAAAGTACGAAAGATATGGAAAAAGTTAAAACATTTATACATAGAATATGAACTATCACAACTTACTAAAACAAGTAATGATAAGACAAATCATATGATAAACTTAATTTCAAAAATAGAATATAAATATGTTTATTATTTGAAAAAAAAAATATGAACAAAGCAATATATAAGCAACAACTGATAGAAAAATTAGATAAAAAAAGACAAGAACTAAAACATAGGAAAGAAAGATTAAAAGAAAATTTGTTTGCAGGAGTTTGTAAAAAATCAATATTAGCACAAAGAAAAGTTTTATTTATGTTAGAAATACAAATAGATTGCCTTAAATATAGGTTACAACACAATATAATTCATAAATTATAATGAATAAAGAAGAGTTTGCAGTAGACGAAAAGACATATGAAAACCAAGACGGATTAACAATAAAAATAATATTTTCAAATGTAGGAAGAAGATATAAAAAAATAGGAAATAACTTATATTTAATGTTAGAAAAAAGAAACAGCAAAATTAGAAGATAGTTTAACAGCTATGATAAGAATAACAAAAGAAAATGAAGAAATAGAAAAATCAAAAGAAATTGAAAAGATAAAAATGCAAGCAAAGCAAGAAGTACAACATCTAGAAGAAATAAAAAATACAAGAATAAGTGAATTAGAAAAAGAATTAGCTAAGTTAAAATTATTATATGAAACTAAACAAAAAGAGAAACAGATAGAAAAAGATAAAGAGCTCAAATTAACTAATGAAATAAATGAGATGAAACAAAAATTAAATGAAAATCTTGAAGTAAATGAAATAGACGAAAATAAATCGGATACAATAAATGATCAAAACTCAGAAATAAGTGATATAATCTCACGACCCAAAACCGTGCCGCGACTGGCACCCACACTTACCCTCCTATGTGAGCGAACCAACCAATCTAAACCTTAACATTTCAATGTATATCAACAGAGAGTAATGCGGAACACTTAAACTCATTAATAAAAACCAATTCAATAACTATTAATACTCGACATGTATTATTCCCCAAAATCTGGAAGTCATCACCACAAGAACATCTATAATCAAATGACTAAACTAAGAGTATTCTAAAAGCTAAAACAAGTTAAAAAAAAAAACTAGTCCCTGCCAAAAGCTCAAGGCATCAAGACTTGAAGAAGAAGATCCAGTCCAAGCTAGAAGCATTAGCTCACCCTGAATTTCCGATGTAGTAAAGACTGGCTTGAATTACTGTTGAGTCGAAGACGATGGCACGTTTGCTGCACTCCACAAATAACGAAGAAGAAAACATAAAAGTAGGGGTCAGTACAAAACACGGGTACTGAGTAGATATCATCGGCCAACTCAAAATAGAAAACAGTATATATCAGTTAATATCTTAAAACCAACTATGATACTCAACATGTAGCAACAGCAAGTACTATATCATTAACAAATACTGTCAAGTTCACACATGAGGACTCATGCCTCAGTACCATGCTCATTTGGGAATTACATTCATTAGATTGAGTATATTAGCATCTTACAAGATTCATTATATTTATTCCCCTCGTGTCGGTACGTGACACTCCGCTCCATATACTATCCTGGTGTCGGAACGTGACACTCCTATCCTCATTATTTCCTGGTACCGCAACGTGGCACCTGATCCATATACTATCCTGTTGTTGGAACGTGACACTCCGATCCTCATTCTATCCTGGTACCGCAACGTGGCACCCGATCCATATACTATCCTGGTGTTGGAACGTGACACTTCGATCCTCATTCTATCCTGGTACCGGAACGTGGCACCCAATCCTCTATCTCTATCCTGGTACCAGAACGTGGCACCCGATCCCCTAATCTCACCACTTTCGTTCATCAAGCCTTCTTTTATACCAAGGCATCATCATTAACAAAGTAGATTAGGGTTTCTTTTCAAGATTTGGGATTCAATAGCTTCATCATGCTTATTTATTCACAATTACATAATCATATTCATGCAAGCATAGACTTAAGCATATAGAAGGGTTTACAATACTATTAACACATATCATTCGCTATTAAGAGTTTACTATGAATAGTGTGAAAACCATAACCTACCTCCACCGAAGAATTGATCTAGCAAGCAATTTCCCAAGCAGCGTTTCTTCTCCTCTTTCGTTCGATCGACTCCCCCTCTCTCTTGCTCTTTCTATTTTCTTATTCAAACCCTCTTTCTTTTACCCTAATTAGTATATAATTAAGTTTAAAAGATAGCATTAATAACCCACTAATTAACTTAAGGTTACCTCTTTTAACCCCCTAGTAATTAGACTTATAATCCTTAACCCTCTAACTTTATAATTAAAGTAGGAATAGTCCAAAATGTCCCTTAAAACGCGTATAGAAATCCGACCCAGACTGGGATTACGCAACCTGTGACGGGCCGTCGTGCCTGCGACGGTCCGTCCTGCAGGTCGTCGCAAGGTTCAGAGACCCAAATTTCCACCAAGGGTCTGTGACGGGCCGTCACGCCTGTGACGGTCCGTTCTGCAAGTTCGTCACGAAGTTCAAAGAGTCGATTTTCAGTACCCAATTTCAGAATTTCTAAGTGTTTTGAAACGAGACCCTGCGACGGTCCGTCGTGACCATGACGGTCCGTCGTTGGTTCCGTCGTTTCAGCCAGCTTTCCAGAAATAAAATCTGCAGCTCAAAACGACTAAACAGGTCGTTACAATAGATACCAATTTACCCATCGTTCGTCCTCAAACGATCATAAGAAGAAAAACAAGGGCGAGATGGAGTACCTGAATCTTTAAACAAATGTGGGTATCTTTCTTGCATATCTGCCTCCTTCTCCCAAGTGGCTTCTTCAACCGGTCGATTCTTCCATTGCACCTTGATGGATGCAATCTCCCTTGACCTCAACTTGCGGACTTCTATATCTAAAATAGCAACAGGCTCCTCCTCATAAGACAAATTTTCATCAAGCAAAACTGAATCCCAATGGATATTGTAGTTTTCATCCCCATGGTATCTTTTCAACATAGACACATGGAATACCGGATGTACTCCGGACAGCCCTGGGGGCAAGGCTAGCTCATAAGCCACCTCCCCTACTCGCTTAAGTACTTCAAATGGCCCAATGTACCTCGGACTTAGCTTACCTCTTTTACCAAACCGCATCACCCCTTTCATTGGCGAAACTTTCAACAAGACTTGTTCACCCTCCATGAACTCGTAGTCTCTAACCTTTCGATCTGCATATTCTTTTTGCCTACTTTGCGCCGCTAGAAGCTTTTCTTGAATAGATTTCACTTTCTCTATCGAATCCCTCAAAAGGTCAGTACCCCAAGGTCTAACCTCAAATGCATCAAACCACCCAATGGGGGACCTACATCTCCTACCAAACAATGCTTCAAATGGGGCCATATCAATGCTTGAGTAATAACTATTATTGTATGAAAACTCCGCTAAGGGTAAGAAGTTATCCCAATGACCACCAAATTCTATCACGCATGCACGAAGCATATCCTCCAACACTTGAATCGTTCGCTCAGACTGACCATCGTTCTGAGGGTCAAATGCAGTACTAAGGTCCAATTCAGTACCCCATTCAGCATGCAATGTTTTCCAAAACTTAGAAGTAAACTGCGTACCTCTATCTGATATAATGGAGAGTGGGACTCCATGCAACCGAACCACCTCCGAGATATAGATTTTTGCTAACTTCTCTGCATTGTAAGTCACATTGACCGGAATGAAATGAGCAGACTTAGTTAACCTACCAACAATTACCCAAATCGAGTCATATTTACACATTGTCCTTGGATGACCAACCACAAAATCCATTGCAATTCTCTCCCACTTCCATTCGGGAATGGGCATTCTCAGAAGTGTTCCTCCGGGCCTTTGGTGTTCATATTTCACTTGTTGACAGTTTGGACATTTGGCAATAAAATCCACAATATCACGCTTCATTCTCCTCCACCAAAAGTGTTGCTTTAGGTCACGATACATCTTGGTTGCACCCGGATGTATAGAATACCTTGAACTATGAGCCTCTGTTAGAATAGTGTTGATCAAATCATCAACGCGGGGTACACATACCCTTCCCTTAATCCTCAAAACACATTCCCCATCGATTGTTGCTTCTTTAGCCTCTCCTTGCAACACTTTATCTCGGATCCGGATCAATTTGTCATCATTAAACTGCTTCCCCTTAATCTTGTCAAGGAAGGAAGATCTTGCCTCCACGCAAGCCAAAAATCCTCCCTTCTCATTAACTTCTAGTCTCATAAGGTCATTAGCCAGAATCTGAACTTCTCTAGCCAATGGGCGTCTAGAAGCTTGCAAGTGAGCTAGACTTCCCATGCTCCCCGCCTTTCTACTTAAAGCATCCGCCACAACATTCGCCTTCCCCGGATGATACAAAATAGTGATGTCGTAGTCCTTCAGTAGTTCCATCCATCTCCTCTGCCTTAAGTTCAAATCTTTCTGAGTAAAGACATACTGTAGGCTACGATGATCTGTGTATACTTCACACTTAACCCCATATAGATAGTGCCTCCATTGCTTTAATGCAAACACTACCGCAGCCAATTCCAAATCATGGGTCGGATAATTACGTTCATGCACCTTTAATTGTCTTGAAGCATAAGCAATCACATTCTTCTCTTTCATTAGCACTGCACCCAACGCAGAATAGGATGCATCACAATAAACAATGAAGTTCTTACCCTCTACCGGCAAGGTGAGGATAGGTGCGGTAGTCAACAAAGTCTTGAGTTTCTGAAAGCTTTCTTCGCACTCATCCGACCATACAAATGGAACATTCTGCTTAGTCAAGTTCGTCAATTGGGAAGCAATAGAAGAGAATCCCTTGACAAATCGGCGGTAGTAGCTAGCTAACCCAACAAAGCTCCTTATTTCTGACACATTAGTGGGTCTTACCCAATTCTTCGCTGTCTCAATTTTAGAAGGATCTACCATCACTCCATCCTTAGAAACTACATGCCCCAAGAAGGACACTGCATCTAGCCAAAACTCGCACTTAGAGAATTTGACATAAAGCTTTTTCACCCTCAACATTTCCAATACAATTCTCAAATGCTCCTTGTGTTCCTTCTTACTTTTAGAGTATATCAGTATATCATAAATAAATACGATCACAAAGAGATCCAAATATGGCTTAAAAATCCCGTTCATCAAACTCATGAACGCAGCAGGGGAATTCGTAAGACCAAAAGACATCACTACAAATTCATAATGCCCATACCTTGTTCAAAGGCAGTCTTTGGCACATCCGTTGCCCGTATTTTCAATTGATGATAACCGGATCTCAAATCAATCTTAGAGAAGACAAAAGCACCTTGTAATTGATCGAACAAGTCAACAATGCGAGGAAGAGGATACTTGTTTTTAGTAGTTACCTTGTTCAGTTGTGTATAGTCTATACACATCCGAAAACTCCCATCCTTCTTCTTCACAAACAAAACCGGAGCACCCCAAGGAGATGCAGTTGGTCTAATGAAGCCTTTTCTCAAACCTCTTGAAGTTGTGCCTTTAACTCTCTTAACTCCGCGGGGAGCCATTCTTTAAGGGGGTATGGTTATAGAAATGGGGGGAGTACCGGTTCAAGATCAATATAGAAGTCATATCCTTATCCGGTGGCATTACCAGGAAGATCTGCAGGGAACACATCCAAAAACTCACGGACTACCGAAACCGACTCAATCGAAGGTACTTGGGTAGTGTCATCTTGAGATGTGCCAAGAAAGCTAAAACACCCTTTACTAACCATTTTCTTAGCACGAAGAAAGGAGATGATACCACCGGATTGGAAGTGTAGTCGCCCTCCCACACTAACGGATCTGTCCCAGGCTTGGCTAACGTCACCGTTTTAGCATTACAATCCAAGATCGCAAATTTCTGAGAAAAGCCAAGTCATACCCAGAATTACATCAAAGTCAACCATTTCTAAGATAACCAAATCTACATAAGTGTTGCTCCCCACAAAATTCACCAAAACAAGACCTATATACCTTTCAACTACCACAGACTCTCCCACCGGAGTAGAAACACGAATAGGCATGTCAAGTAATTCACAATGAAAAATTTAGATCATTAGCAAATGAGGAAGAACATAAGAAAATGTGGATCCGGGATCAAAAAATACAGGAAGCCATGCAATCACAAACCAAAGCTTACCTGTGATGACAGTATCAAACGCCTCCGCTTCAGACCGCCCAGGGAAAGCGTAACAATGGGCCCTATCGTTTGCCTGTTCATTGCCCCTACCATGTTGTGATGTAGTGGCTCAAGTTTGACATCACCTCGGCCGTTTTGGTGACCACCATTACCTTGACCACGCGCGTCCTCCAGAATGACGGCCTCTTCCATAACCACCTCTACCTCTAGCTATCGGGGTGTCTATAATTCTGCTTTGGACAATTCCTCCTAATATGTCCAGTCTCCCCACATCCATAACACTCCCTAGAGTCAAGCATAGGTCTCGCAGCGAAGTGGACGGTCTGAGGTGGACCCCAACTACAGTCTTTAGTGAAGACTGAATGGGTCGAACTGAGTAACCTCCGGAACTCTGTCCTCTGGAGTAGGAACCACTAAACTCACCTCCCTTTCGAAACCTTTTTGATGTAGTTGCCATGGTGAAGTAATCTGGCTTCACTCCCTCTACCTCTATCACGAAGTCTACCACTTCTTGGAAGGATTTTGCCCTAGCCGCTACCTGTAAGGCCGAAATCCGCAACTCTGACCTCAACCCCTTCACAAACCGGTGAATCCGCTCTTGTGGACTGAAATAGAATTGGGTGGCATACCTTGATAAAGCACAAAACTTAGTCTCATATGCATTAACCGACATTCCGCCTTGCTCTAGGCTCAAGAATTCATCCCTTTTCCAATCCCTCAAAGTCCGTGGGATGTATTTCTCCATAAACAGGCTAGAGAATGAGGCCCAAGTCATAGGTGGTGCCTCTGTCGGTTGACACTCAACATGTGACCGCCACCACATTTTGGCGTTCCCTTGAAACTGATAACTCACGAACTCAACACCAAACCGTTCTACTATACCCATTTGTTAGTAGCTCATGACAGTCAACCAGAAAAAATCAAAGCATCCTCAGATTTGCACCCTTGAAGACTGGAGGTTTTCAATTTCAAGAACTTACTGAAAAGTTCATGCTGATCATTGGTTCATTATGGGCCCGTAGTCAGACGAGGAAACGAGCCTATCTCCAATGAGGTATCATGCGGGGGAGCCATAGTAGCCGCATGTTGTACCTCCGGAACCTGAGGTGCTGGTGCAAAAAAACACTGGGGGTGTCTGGCCCTGATCAGATAACCCGCTAAGATAAGCCAGAACCTGATTGATCATCTCTGGGGTAGGTTGGGGTGGCATTTCCTCATTTGCACTTGTTCATTCTCCCATCCTCCCCCTGTCTTACTACCTCCTCGGTCGGTGGAGGAGTCACCGCCCTAGCATCAGATGGACTAGGTGCTCGTCCTCTTCCTCTAGAGGACGTCCTCCCACGACCTCTACCACGGCCTCTTGCCGCTGTTCCGCCTCGAGCCACAGCCCCAGTGGCTGGCTCAGTTGTATCTTGCCTTGCTGGTGTTGGTGTTGGTGCAGTTGTTGCTCTAGTTCTAACCATCTGCGAAATAGAGTGAAGATGGTCAGATACAAATTTGTATCACCTATATACCAATTGGATTCAAGTAGTAGAACGAAAGAAAGAAAGAAAGAATGGAATTTTCCTTAAGTCTTATAGCCTCTCAAAGAAAAGTAAAGGCGTCCCCCTACCGTTCCTTAAGACTCTACTAGACCTGTTCTTGTGTGATGAGACCAACGAACCTAATGCTCTGATACCAAGTTTGTCACGACCCAAAAACCGAGCCGCGACTATCACCCACATTTACCCTCCTATGTGAGCGAACCAACCAAACTAACCCTTAACATTTCAATATAATATCGATAGAAAGTAATACGGAAGACTTAACTCATTAATAAAATCAAATCAATAACTATTATTATCCCCAAAATCTGGAAGTCATCACCACAAGAACATCTATCTCAAATTACTAAACTAAGAATGTCTAAGAACAAAATAACTAAAAAGCTAGTCTATGCCGGAAGTTCAAGGCATGAAGACATGAAGAGGGAGATCCAGTCCAAGATAGAAGCATTAGCTCACCATGAAATCCGGTATACTGATGACTGGCTAGGATTACTGTTGAGTTGAAGACTACGGAACGTTTCCTGCACTCCACAAATAACAAAGAAAGAAACAAACAAGTAGGGGTCAGTACAAAACACGGGTACTGAGTAAGTATCATCGGCCAACTCAAAATAGAAAACAGTATATATCAAGTAATATTATAAAACAACTATAATACTCAACATGTAGCAACAACAAGTACTATAATCATCAATAAGTACTAACAAGTTCATCCATGAGGACTCAAGCCTCAGTATCATACTCATTTGGGAATTAGGTTCATTACATTAAGTATATTAACATCTTACAAGATTCATTATCTTTCTTCCTCTTGTATCGGTACGTGACACTCCGATCCCCTACTACTATGTGTCGGTACGTGACACTCCGATCCCCTAATTCTACGTGTCGGTTCGTGACACCCGATCCCCTAATACTATGTGTCGGTACGTGACACTCCGCTCCCCTAAATCTACGTGTCGGTTCGTGACACCCGATCCCCTAATATTATGTGTCGGTACGTGACACTCCGATCCCCTAAATCTACGTGTCGGTTCGTGACACCCGATCCCTTAATTCTATGTGTCGGTACGTGACACTCCGATCCCCTAATCTCATTCTATCAATTCCTCAAGCCTTTTCTTATTCCGAGGCATCATCATTCTCGTTATTTAGTTCATCATGCCTTCTTTTATACCAAGGCCTCATCATTAACAAGAGATTAGGTTTTATCAAGATTTGGGATTCGATAGCTTCATCATGCTTAATATAATCACAATTATATAAATCACATCATGCAAGCATACAATCAAGCACATAGCCAGGGTTTACTATACTATCAATACATATCATTCGCTATTAAGAGTTCAGTACGAATATCGTAAAATAAACCATAACCTACCTCCAACGAAGAATTGATCAAACAAGCTAATTCTCAAGGCTGTGTTTTTCCTCCTCTTGATTCGTTCTCTTCTATCTCTCTTGTTCTTTCTCTTTTTCTTATTCCAACCCTCTTTCTTTTACCCTAATTAGTACATAATTAAGTGTAAAAGATGATAATAATAACCCACTAATTTATTTAAGGTTACCTCTTTTAACCCCCAAGTAATTAGACTTATTAATAATAACCCTCTAACATTATAATTAAGGAAGGAATAGTCAAAAACGTCCCTTTAAACGTGTAAAGAAATCCGACTCCGTCTGGGAATACGCACCCTGTGATGGGCCGTCGTGCCTGCGACGGTCCGTCCTGCAGGTCGTTGCAAGGTTCAGAGACCCAATTTTCCACCAAGGGTCTGTGAGGGTCCGTCACACCTGTGCCGGTCCGTCCTGCAAGTCCGCAACGAAGTTCAGAGAGTCGATTTTCAGTACCCAATTTCAGAATTTTTAAGTATATTGAAACGAGACCCTGCGACGGTCCGTCGTGCCTATGAAGGTCTGTCGTGGGGTCCGTGGTTTCAGCCAGTTTTCAAGAAATAAAAATCTACTGCTCAAAACGACTAAACAGGTCGTTACAATAGATACCTATTTACCCATCGTTCGTCCTCGAACGATCAGAAGAAGAAAAACAAGAGCGAGAAGGAGTACCTGAATCCTTAAACAGATGTGGGTATTTTTCTTGCATATCAGTCTCCTTCTCCCCAAGTGGCTTCTTCAACTGGTCGATTCTTCCATTCATTGCACCTTCCATGGATGACCTCCCTTGACACACAACTTTCGAACTTCTCTATCGAAGATAGCAACAGGCTCCTCCTCATAAGAGAAATTTTCATCAAGCAAAACTGAATCACAACAGATAATGCAGTTTCCATCCCCATGGTATCTCTTCACACATCGACACATGAAATACCGGATGCACTCCGGACAGCCCTGGAGGCAAGGCTAACTCATAAGCCACCTCCCTCCCCTACTCGCTTAGTACTACTTCAAATGGTCCAATATACCTTGGACTAAGCTTACCTCTTTTACCAAACCGCATCACCCCCTTCATGGCGAAACCTCAACAAGACTTGTTCACCCTCCATGAACTCTAAGCCTCTAACCTTCCTATCTGCATATTCTTTTTGCCTACTTTGAGCCGCGAGAAGCTTTTCTTGAATAGATTTCACTTTTCCTATCGAATCCCTCAAAAGGTCAGTACCCCAAGGTCTAACCTCAAATGCATCAAACCACCCAATGGGAGACCTACGTCTCCTACCATACAATGCTTCAAATGGGGCCATATCAATGCTTGAGTGATAACTATTATTGTATGAAAACTCCGCTAAGGGTAGGAAGTTATCCCAATGACCACCAAATTCTATCACACAAGCACGAAGCATATCCTCTAACACTTGAATCGTTCGCTTTGACTGACCATCGGTCTGAGGGTGATATTCAATGCTAAGGTTCAACCTAGTACCCAATTCAGCATGCAATGTTTTCCAAAACATAAAAGTAAACTGCGTACCTCTATCTGATATGATGGATAGTGGAACCCCATGCAATCGAACGATTTCTGAGATATAGATCTTGGCTAACTTCTCTTCATTGTAAGTCACCTTGACCGGAATAAAATGAGCAGACTTAGTTAACCTATCAACAATCACCCAAATGGAGTCATACTTACCCATTGTCTTTGGAAGACCAACCACAAAGTCCATTGCGATTCTCTCCCACTTCTATTCAGGAATGGGCATTCTCTGAAGCGTTCCTCCGGGACTCTGGTGTTCATAGTTTACTTGTTGACAGTTTGGACATTTGGCAATAAAGTCAACAATATCGCGCTTCATTCTACTCCACCAAAAGTGTTGCTTTAGGTCGCGATACATCTTGGTTGCACCCGGATGTATAGAATACCTTGTACTATGAGCCTTTGTCAGAATAGTGTTGATCAAATTATCGACGCGGGGTACACATACCCTTCCCTTAATCCTCAAAACACCTTCCTCGTCGAGTGTTGCTTCTTTAGCCTCTCCTTGCAATACTTTATCTCGAATCTGGATCAATTTCTCATCATCAAACTGCTTCCCCTTAATCTTGCCAAGGAAGGAGGATCTTGCCTCCACACAAGCTAACAATACTCCCTTCTCATTTACTTCTAACCTCATGAGGTCATTAGCCAAAATCTGCACTTCTCTAGCCAATGGGCGTCTAGAAGCTTGCAAATGAGCTAGACTTCCCACGCTTCCCGCCTTTCTACTTAAAGCATCCGCCACAACATTCGCCTTTCCCAGATGATACAAAATAGTGATGTCGTAGTCCTTCAGTAGTTCCATCCATCTCCTTTGTCTCAAGTTCAAATCTTTCTGAGTAAAGACATACTGTAGACTACGATGATCCGTATAGACTTCACACTTAACCCCATATAAATAGTGCCTCCATTGCTTTAATGCAAACACTACGCGGCCAATTCCAAGTCATGAGTTGGATAGTTACGTTCATGCACTTTTAATTGTCTTGAAGCATAAGCAATCACATTCTTCTCTTGCATTAGCACTGCACCCAAACCCGAATAGGATGCATCACAATAGACAATGAAATTCTTACCTTCCACTAGCAAGGTAAGCATAGGTGTGGTAGTCAACAGAGTCTTGAGTTTCTGAAAGCTTTCTTCGCACTCATCCGACCATACAAATGGAACATTCTTCTTAGTCAAGTTCGTCAATTGGGAAGCAATAGAAGAGAATCCCTTGACAAATCGGCGGTAGTAGCTAGCTAACCCAACAAAGCTTCTTATTTCTGACACATTAGTGGGTATTACCCAATTCTTCACTGTCTCAATCATAGATGTATCCACCATCACTCCATCCTTAGAAACCACGTGCCCCAAGAAGGACAACTGCCTCTAGCCAAAACTCACACTTAGAGAATTTGGCATGAAGCTTTTTCTCCCTCAACATTTCCAATACAATTCTCAAATTCTCCTCATGTTCCTTCTTACTTTTAGAGTATATCAGTATATCATCAATAAATACGATCACAAAGAGATCCAAATGTGGCTTAAAAATCCCGTTCATCAAGCTCATGAATGCAGCAGGGGCATTCGTATGATTAAAAGACATCACTACAAATTCGTAATGCCCATACCTAGTTCGGAAAGCAGTCTTTGGCACATCCGTTGCCCGTATTTTCAATTGATGATAACCAGATCTCAAGTCAATCTTAGAGAAGACACAAGCACCTTGTAATTGATCGAACAAGTCATCAATGCGAGGAAAAGGATACTTGTTCTTAATAGTTACCTTGTTCAACTGCCGGTAGTCTATGCACATCCAAAAACTCCCATCCTTCTTCTTCACAAACAAAACCGGAGCACCCCAAGTAGATGCACTTGGTCTAATGAAGCCTTTGCTCAACAACTCTTGAAGTATAGCCTTTAACTCTCTTAACTCCGCGGGAGCCATTCTGTAAGTGGGTATAGAAATGGGGCGAGTGCCCGGTTCAAGATCGATACAGAAGTCAATATCCCTATCTGGTGGCATACCAGGAAGATCTGCAGGAAACATCCAAAAACTCACGGACTACCGAAACTGACTCAATCGAGGGTACTTGAGTAGTGTCATCCTTGAGATGTGTCAAGAAAGCTAAACACCCCCTTTACTAACCATTTCTTAGCACGAAGAAGGAGATGATACGCAACCGGATTGGAAGTGTAGTCGCCCTCCCACACTACGGATCTGTCCCAGGCTTGGCTAACGTCACCGTTTTAGCATTACAATCCAAGATCGCAAATTGCGGAGAAAGCTAAGTCATACCCAGAATTACATCAAAGTCAACCATTTCTAAGATAACCAAATCTACATAAGTGTTGCTCCCCACAAAATTCATAAAACAAGACCTATATACCTTTTCAACTACCACAGACTCTCCCACCGGAGTAGAAACACGAATAGGCATGTCAAGTAATTCACAATGAAAATTTAGATCATTAGCAAATGAGGAAGATACATAAGAAAATGTGGATCCGGGATCAAACAATACAGAAGCCATGCAATCACCAAACCAAAAGCTTACCTGTGATGACAACATCAGACGCCTCCGCTTCAGACCGCCCGTGAGTGAAAGCGTAAACAATGGCCCTATCGTTTGCCTGTCCATTTGCCAACCTACCATGTGTGATGTAGTGGCTCCAGTTTGACCATCACTCGGCCGTTTTGGTGACCACCATTACCTTGACCACCGCGTCCTCCAGAATGACGGCCTCTTCCATAACCACCTCTACCTCTAGCTATCGGGGGTCTTTAATTCTGATTTGGACAATTCCTCCTAATATGTCCAGTCTCCCGAAATCCATAACACTACCTAGAGTCAAGCATAGGTGGTGCCTCTGTCAGTTGACACTCAACATGTGACCGCCACCACATTTTGGCGTTCCCTTGAAACTGATAACTCACGAACTCAACACCAAACCATTCTACTATACCCATTTTATGTAGTAGCTCATGACAGTCAAGCAGAAAATCGTTAGCATCCTCAGATTCAGCACCTTTGAAGACTGGCGGTTTCAATTTAAAGAACTTACTGAAAAGTTCATGCTGATCATTGGTCATTATGGGCCCCGTAGTCAGACGAGGAAATGAGCCTATCTCCAATGAGGTATCCATGCGGGGAGCCATAGTAGCCGCATGTTGTACCTCCGGAACCTGAGGTGCGGGTGCAGAAAACACTGGGGTGTCTTGCCCTGATCAGATAACCCGCTAAGATAAGTCAGAACCTGATTGATCATCTCTGGGGTAGGTTGGGGTGACATTTCCTCATTCTGCACTTGTTCATTCTCCCCATCCTCTCCCTTTCTTACTACCTCCTCGGTCGGTGGAGGAGTCACCGCCCTAGCATCAGATGGACTAGGTGCTCGTCCTCTTCCTCTAGAGGACGTCCTCCCACGACCTCTACCACGGCCTCTTGCCGCTGTTACCCCTCGAGCCACAGCCCCAGTGGCTGGCTCAGTTGTATCTTGCCTTGCTGGTGTTGGTGTTGGTGCGGTCGTTGCTCTAGTTCTAACCATCTGCGAAATAGAGTGAAGATGGTCAGATACCAATTTGTATCACCTAGATACCAATTGGATTCAAGTAGTAGCACGAAAGAAAGAAAGAAAGAATGGAATTTTCCTAAAGTCTTATAGCCTCTCAAAGAAAAGTAAAGGCGTCCCCCTACCGTTCCTTAAGACTCTACTAGACCTGTTCTTGTATGATGAGACCAACGAACCTAATGCTCTGATACCAGGTTTGTCACGACCCAAAAACCGAGCCGCGACTGGCACCCACATTTACCCTTCTATGTGAGCGAACCAACCAAACTAACCCTTAACATTTCAATATAATATCGACAGAAAGTAATGCGGAAGACTTAACACATTAATAAAATCAAATCAATAACTATTATTATCCCCAAAATCTGGAAGTCATCACCACAAGAACATCTATCTCAAATTACTAAACTAAGAATGTCTAAGAACAAAATAACTAAAAAGCTAGTCCATGCCGGAAGTTCAAGGCATCAAGACATGAAGAGGGAGATCCAGTCCAAGCTAGAAGCATTAGCTCACCCTGAAATCCGGTATACTGATGACTGGCTAGGATTACTGTTGAGTTGAAGATGACGGAACGTTTGCTGCACTCCACAAATAACAATGAAAGAAACAAACAAGTAGGGGTAAGTACAAAACACGGGTACTGAGTAAGTATCATCGGCCAACTCAAAATAGAAAACAGTATATATCAAGTAATATTATAAAACAACTATAATACTCAACATGTAGCAACAACAAGTACTATAATCATCAATAAGTACTAATAAGTTCATCCATGAGGACTCAAGCCTAAGTATCATACTCATTTGGGAATTAGGTTCATTACATTGAGTATATTAACATCTTTCAAGATTCATCATCTTTCTTCCTCTTGTGTCGGTACGTGACACTCCGATCCCCTACTACTATGTGTCGGTACGGGACACTCTGATCCCCTAATTCTACATGTCGGTTCGTGACACCCGATCCCCTAATACTATGTGTCGGTACGTGACACTCCGATCCCCTAAATTTACGTGTCGGTTCGTGACACCCGATCCCCTAATACTATGTGTCGGTAAGTGACACTCCGATCCCCTAAATCTACATGTCGGTTCGTGACACCCGATCCCTTAATTCTATGTGTCGGTACGTGACACTCCGATCCCCTAATCTCATTCTATCAATTCCTCAAGCCTTTTCTTATTCCGAGGCATCATCATTCTCGTTATTTTAGTTCATCATTCCTTCTTTTATACCAAGGCCTCATCATTAACAAGAGATTAGGTTTTTATCAAGATTTGGGATTCGATAGCTTCATCATGCTTAATATAATTACAATTATATAAATCACATTCATGCAAGCATACAAATCAAGCACATAGCAGGGTTTACTATACTATCAATACATATCATTCGCTATTAAGAGTTCACTACGAATATCGTAAAATAAACCATAACCTACCTCCACTGAAGAATTGATCAAACAAGCTAATTCTCAAGGCTACGTTTTTCCTTCTCTTGATTCGTTCTCTTCTCTCTCTCTTGTTCTTTCTCTTTTTCTTATTCCAACCCTCTTTCTTTTACCCTAATTAGTATATAATTAAGTGTAAAAGATGATAATAATAACCCACTAATTTACTTAAGGTTACCTCTTTTAACCCCCAAGTAATTAGACTTATTAATATTAACCCTCTAACTTTATAATTAAGGAAGGAATAGTCCAAAACGTCCCTTAAAACGTGTAAAGAAATCTGACTCCGTCTGGGATTACTCACCCTGTGACGTGCCGTTGTGCCTGCGACGGTCCGTCCTGCAGGTCGTTGCAAGGTTCAGAGACCCAATTTTCCACCAAGGGTCTGTGACGGTCTGTCCTGCAAGTCCGTCACGAAGTTCAGAGAGTCGATTTTCAGTACCCAATTTCAGAATTTCTAAGTATATTGAAACGAGACCCTGCGACGGTCCGTCGTGCCTGTGACGGTCCGTCGTGGGGTCCGTGGTTTCAGCCAGTTTTCCAGAAATAAAAATCTGCTACTCAAAACGACTAAACAGGTCGTTACAGTTGGGTGGCATATCTTGATAGTGCGCGAAACCTAGCCTCATAAGCAGTAACCGACATCCTACCTTGCTCTAGGCTCAAGAACTCATCTCTTTTCCTATCCCTCAAAGTCCGTGGGATATACTTCGCCATAAACAAGCTAGAGAATGATGCCCAAGTCATAGGTGTTGCCTCTGTCGGTTGACACTCAACATGTGATCGCCACCACATTTTGGCGTTCCCTTGAAACTGATAAGTCACAAACTCAACACCAAACCGTTCTACTATACCCATCTTGTGTTGTAGCTTATGACAATCAACCAGAAAATCATAGGTATCCTCAGATTCAGCACCCTTGAAGACTGGGGGTTTCAATTTTAAGAACTTACTGAAAGTTCATGCTGATCATTTGTCATTGTGGGCCCCGTAGTCAGACGAGGAAACGTGCCTATCTCCAATGAGGCATCCATGGGGGGAGCCCCAGCAGCGGCATGTCGTACCTCTGAAACCGGAGGTGTTGGTGCAGAAAACACTGGAGGTGCCTGACCCTGATCAGATAACCCGCTAAGATAAGCAAGAACCTGATTGATCATCTCTGGGGTAGTTTTGGGGTGGCAATTCCTCATTTTGCACTTGTTCATTCTCCCCTTCCTCACCCTCTCTTACTACTTCCTCAGTCGGTGGAGGAGTCACCGCCGTAGCATCAGATGGGCTAGGAACTTGTCCTCTTCCTCTAGAAGACGTCCTCCCACGACCTCTACCACGGCCTCTTGCCACTGCTCTTCCTCGAGCCACAGCCCCAGTGGCTGGCTCAGACGTTTCTTGTCTTGCCGGTATTGGTGTTGGCGCAGTCGTTGCTCTAGTTCTAACCATCTGCGAAAAGAGTGAAGATGGTCAGATACCAATTTGTATCACCTAGATACCAATTGGATTCAAGTAGTAGCACGAAAGAAAGAAAGAAAGAATGGAATTTTCCTAAAGTCTTATAGCCTCTCAAAGAAAAGAAAAGGCGTCCCCCTACCGTTCCTTAAGACTCTACTAGACTCGTTCTTGTGTGATGAGGGCAACGAACCTAATGCTCTGATACCAAGTTTGTCACGACCCAAAACCGAGCTGCGACTGGCACCCACACTTACCCTCCTATGTGAGCGAACCAACCAATCTAAACCTTAACATTTCAATGTATATCAAGAGAGAGTAATGCGGAAGACTTAAACTCATTAATAAAAACCAATTCAATAACTATTAATATTCGACATCTATTATTCCCCAAAATCTGGAAGTCATCACTACAAGAACATCTATAATCAAATGACTAAACTAAGAGTATTCTAAAAGCTAAAATAAGTTTTAAAAAAAAACTAGTCCCTGCCTAAAGCTCAAGGCATCAAGACTTGAAGAAGAAGATCCAGTCCAAGCTAGAAGCATTAGCTCACCCTGAATTTCTGATGTAGTAAAGACTGGCTTGAATTACTGTTGAGTCAAAGACGACGGCACGTTTGCTGCACTCCACAAATAACAAAGAAGAAAACATAAAAGTAGGGGTCAGTACAAAACACGGGTACTGAGTAGATATCATCGGCCAACTCAAAATAGAAAACAATATATATCAGTTAATATCATAAAACCAACTATGATACTCAACATGTAGCAACAGCAAGTACTAACTCATTAACAAATACTGTCAAGTTCACACATGAGGACTCATGCCTCAGTACCATGCTCTTTTGGGAATTAGATTCATTAGATTGAGTATATTAGCATCTTTCAAGATTCATTATATTTATTCCCCTCGTGTCGGTACGTGACACTCCGCTCCATATACTATCCTGGTGTCGGAACATGACACTCCTATCCTCATTCTATCCTGGTACCGGAACGTGGCACCCGATCCATATACTATCCTGGTGTCGGAACGTGACACTCCGATCCTCATTCTATCCTGGTACCGGAACGTGGCACCCGATCCATTACTATCCTGGTGTCGGAACGTGACACTCCGATCCTCATTCTATCCTGGTACCGGAACGTGGCACCCAGTCCTCTATTTCTATCCTGGTACCGGAACGTGGCACCCGATCCCCTAATCTCACCACTTTCGTTCATCAAGCCTTCTTTTATACCAAGGCATCATCATTAACAAAGTAGATTAGGGTTTCTTTTCAAGATTTGGGATTCAATAGCTTCATGATGCTTATTTATTCATAATTACATAATCATATTCATGCAAGTATACAATTAAGCATATAGAAGGGTTTACAATACTACTAACACATATCATTCGCTATTAAGAGTTTACTACGAATAGTGTGAAAACCATAACCTACCTCCACCTAAGAATTGATCAAGCAAGCAATTTCCCAAGCAGCGTTTCTTCTCCTCTTTCGTTCGATCGACTCCCCCTCTCTGTTGCTCTTTCTATTTTCTTATTCAAACCCTCTTTCTTTTACCCTAATTAGTATATAATTAAGTTTAAAAGATGGCATTAATAACCCACTAATTAACTGAAGGTTACCTCTTTTAACCCCCAAGTAATTAGACTTATAATCCTTAACCCTCTAACTTTATAATTAAAGTAGGAATAGTCCAAAACGTCCCTTAAAACGTGTAAAGAAATCCGACCCAGACTGGGATTACGCAACCTGTGACGGGCCGTCGTGCCTGCGACGGTCTGTCCTGCAGGTCGTCGCAAGGTTAAAAGACCCAAATTTCAACCAAGGGTCTAAGACGGGCCGTCACGCTTGTGACGGTCCGTCCTGCAAGTCCGTCACGAATTTCAGAGAGTCGATTTTCAGTACCCAATTTTAGAATTTCTAAGTGTTTTGAATCGAGACCCTGCGACGGTCCGTCATGACCATGACGGTCCGTCGTGGGTTCCATCGTTTCAGCCAGCTTTCCAGAAATAAAATGTGCTGCTCAAAACGACTAAAGGGGTCGTTACATATAAGTGAAACATACACAGAAATTTTAGAACAAGTTAATAAACCGAAAAAATTAAAAATAAACACAGGAGATATGAATCGACCTAGCACATCAGGAGTTAAAACCCCGAATAATAGTCCTAGAACTAGTCCTAAATGGACACCACCAACATATTATATAGAAAATTATGAGCAATCAGATATAACAAACGCAATATGGAATAGCAGATTAAATGAAAAATGGACACCTAAGCCAATAACTGAACAATATAATTTTTTAGATTTAGATTATGTTACAGATATAAATAAAGCAATATTACTATGGATAGGAAATACATCTAAACAACTAATTGATCATAAAATAACAACTAGAGAAACGCCAAGATATATAGAAAGAACATTTGTAGGAACAACAAAATTATGGATAGAAAATCTACCCCCAGAAAGTTTAGAAACACTCAGAAGTGATAAAAAAATAGATGGATCTCCATCAACAACAAATATAGATATACTAGATAAATATGAATAAGCAATAAGAAATGAATTTGGTGGTATGACCACATATATAAGAGAACAATATAGAGAAAAAACAATAAATAGACAACTTATGAAAAAATTAGCTATATGTAAAATGTGTTACATAGAAGAATACACATGTGCATTTAAAGAAAATTATTACAAAGCAAGATATAATATGAATGAAGCAAAAGAAATAAGACAGCAATATTTTACAAAATTACCAGAACCATTCAGTACAAAAATAATTAAAGATTGGAATGATGAAGGATTAAAAGATACTTTAGGAGCTAGAATAAAATTTTTGCATCAATGGTTTATACAACTATGTGAAAAACAAAAAGAAAAAATAAAAATGGAAAAAGTACTAAGTAAAAATTTAGCTTGTTGTAAAAATAAAACAGCACCACAGTTTGCATGTACAAACAAATACTATAAAAAGCAAAAAGCTACAAAATATAAAAATTATAGAAAACCTAAAACTAGGTATAAATATAAAAAACCAAGACAAAGATATTATGTAAAAAATTATAAATTAAAAAGACCATATAGACCAAAAAGAAAAATATCACAATGTACTTGTTATAATTGCGGAAAGTTAGAACATTTAGCTAGAGACTGTAAGTTACCTAAAGCAAAGCAGAAAGAATGATAGATAATGATGAATATATGCAAATAGAATATATAGACTATGAATTACGTGAAAATGATAGTATATATGAAGTATCAGATATAGAATTTGAAAATGAAGAAGAAAATATTTATATAGGTAATGATGAAATAGAAGATGAAACATAATGACTGAAGAAGACATAAAAATAATATCAAAAGAAGATTATCAAAATTAAGAATTATCAGAACAAAAAATTATATTTAATAATACAATTTTTCAACAAATAAAAGAAAAAGAATTAGATTTAAGTGTTAAAAAAGCACTTGAAATACCTACTTTAAGAAATTGGTTTAAAAGACAAAAAGAAGAATACTATGTAGTTAGTCAGAAAAAACATATCATAGATTGTAAATATACAAAAGGAAAAGAACAATATTTGGGGAAGCGGACTTTTTTAGAAGTAATAGAGAAGAGAGAGTGAAGAGGAGAGTTGATTAGAAGTAGTCTGTTTATTACTGAGGGAGAAGACCTCTATTTATACAACAATTTTACAAACTTGGCCAATAGAAATGACCAACAATATACTTTACACTTGGCCTCATATGTTTTGGCCGACACAAAACGATAAAATACTTTAATAATAATGGCCCTTTACTTTATTTATGGCCGACACAACTTTTTACATATGGCCACCTTATCTTTGGCCGATACAAGACGATAAAATACTTTAATAACAATGGCCCTTTACTTGACTGACACAACTTTTTACAACTTACACATACTATTTTACTTACACATACAATTTTATACTATACACATACTATTTACTACTTTTACATATTTACTCCAGCTGTACATCTAGAATATAATTATCTTCTCCTTCGCACTTTGAACATAGATGATCGGGATATTTTTTGTGCTATTATCTTACAATATCTTGTCATTAGATTAGGAGAAATAAAATTTTTCTGAATTGCTTTGGTTGTAGGTGTTCGCTCTTGTTTTAATAGGCTTAATATCCACTGCCTTAGGTCTTCCATATATGCTGCTCGGATTTCTCTGCAGTTCGAGTATATGATTGTCTGATCTCTATTATAGTAACTCCAAATTGCATTTTCATTCAAATAGTTGTTTGCTATTTCATTTAATATAGTAGCTATTCCAATAGTTCTCTTATTTGCGTAAAACTCTGGAATATCTACCTTTTGTATTTCTTCTTGTGTATCTATCTTTTCAGGGATTATCATTTCTCTAGTTAATCCAATCTTTATAGCTTGTATCGTAGGTTTGATCTCATCATATAGTATTTCCGCTGTAGCTGAATAGAACTTTATGTAAAATAGAGTTCCTTTAGTTATTCTCTTGTATTGTAAAAATGCCTTATATAATTCTGATATTTTGGATACTTCTTCTCCTGTTGTTGTATATACAGTACTTAATAATCTATAGTTATAGCAGGTTGCTACTAGGTTTGGATTTGTTCAAGGTTGTGCGATTAGCTTGTTATAACCTTGTAAATATTGGGTCATATAGTCTTCATTCGAGTTTTTTTGTATCTTTTGCTCTTGGGTTCTGATTTAGGAAAGTTTGTATTTTGTATATATTTTCAATATACATTCTAGTGATGTGGTTGTATGTCTGTTTATGTGAATCTAAGCTAGCTTTATAAGTATTTATCTGTGGTGGTACGAATATGTCATTTTGGGTATTTTGAGGAGTATATGGTCTAGAAAATAATTTATTCATGTTTATATTTGTATATTTTACCTTAGCTTCCTCCTTTATTGTAGATGGTGCTGTTGTAGATGTACTCCCTGCTGTAGCTGAGCTCCCTGCAGATGTATATATCTTTTTCTTTTGGGTTTTTAGGTGTTTCCCATCGTCACCTCCTAGCTCCGCATTTTCTAAGTCATGCTCATATTTTAAGTCAGTCTGCTTACTGTTAACTGTTTCTTTTAATACTTGTACGTCTATCTCTATTTTCTCAATCTTTTGACAATGATTTGTCATCATAGCCAATATTTTATCCATTGTATCTTTTTCTTGAGAGATAGTCTGTAACAAGATTTTTGTCAGTTTTAATTACCTCAATTGTAAATGTAAAATTTAATATATTTAATACCAATCTCTTTATTTGTTTTGTTGTAACTGAATCCTCTATTTTTTTAGTTATTCACCATTTTACCCGTGTATTATCTGTTATTACAATAAATTTATTGTAAACACTATATATTTCAAATTCTAATAAACATTTACATAATGCAAATAATTCTTTTCTATTTATTTCCCATTTTATTTGTGCTTCTGCATAAGATCCTGAATAATATCTACAATGGTGTTCTATTTTTTCTTTTTCAAATTTATATATTAAAACTCCTCCATAACTATGATCACTTGAATCTGTTTCAACAATATAACTAAATGATTTACTTCCATCAGGGAAATATAGTTGTAACAACCCGTGTAGTCGGTTTGGGCACTAGAAATTTTTATGTTAGAAAATACTTTCTGATAGATTTAAGTGGGTGTTTTGGACTATTCGTAATTATAATTATAAAATTAATAGGGCAGTTTTAGTAAGTTATTTAGTTGATGGTTAAAGAAGATAATACTTAAATTAATAGGATATAACATTTTATTAATCCATAATTTATACGCATATATAAATTATATAAAAGAAACAACGGTTTTATTATTTAATTATCAGAGGAAAGATAGCATGCGCCTATTCTCTCGGTTCTTGGCACTGCTAACAAGTTTGACGGATGACTTTAGGTATAGAGATTTTTATCATATTTTAATACTTGTATGCATATGTAAATATTGATTTGACAAGGCAAATTGTTAATTTTAGTGTGTGTAATTTGAGTGGATTTAATACCCACTAAAGTGCCTTGAAATTTCGATAAGAATTTAGGTTGATGATTGAAAAGAAGAATAGAAATTATTAAGTAATTATATGAGAGAATATATAGACAGAATTGTTGGTGTTGCTTAGTAATAATATAATAATGTTATTAATTTTTAGTTGATGGATAATATTATTATATTTAGTGTGGTTGGTTGAAAATAGGTTGAATGAAAAAGTTTTCTTGGCAACGTAGATGTTTGTTTGATAATTAAGGAAAATTATTATTAGTCTATTAAACGTGATGTTGTATGGCTATCGTTAAGGCCATTGGTGGAGTTGGAGCGTCATGCATGTAGAGATTATATAATTCTTATTATTACATTGAATTAGTTTGTGAATGGAAAAAAGAGAATGGAGTGGTGAGTTAAATTGCAAATGGTAAATGTTGTTAACGTTTGTCACGACCCAAATCGGGGACGCGACTGGCACCCACACTTACCCTCCTATGTGAGCGAACCAACCCATCTAAACCTTAACATTTCAATGTATATCAACAGAAAATAATGCGGAAGACTTTAACTCATTAATAAAACAATTCAAAACTATTATTATTATCCCCAAAATCTGGAAGTGTTTTGCAACGGGAACTCACGACGGTTCGTCGTGGATGTGACGGCACGTCCTGCAGGTCCGTCACAATTTACAAAGAGTCGATTTTCAATATCCAATTTCAGAATTCTAGGTATGCTGAAACGATGCACCCTCGACGGGCCGTCGTGCCTGTGACGGTCCGTCGCAGTGCCCGTGGTCCTGGCCAGCTTTTCCAGAATTAAAATCTGCTGCTCAAAACGACTAAACAGGTCGTTACAATAGATACCAATTTACCCATCGTTCATCCCCGAACGATCAAAAGAAGAAAAACAATGGCGAAAAGGAGTATCTGAATCTGTAAACAAATGTGGGTATTTTTCTTGCATATCTACCTCCTTCTCCCAAGTAGCTTCTTCAACCGGTCGATTCTTCCATTGGACCTTGATGGATGCAATTTCTCTTGACCTAAACTTGAGAACCTCTCTATCTAAAATAGCAACTGGTTCCTCCTCATAAGTCAAATTCTCATCAAGCAAAACTGAATCCCAACGGATGATGTAGTTTCCATCTCCGTGGTATCTTTTCAACATGGATACGTGAAATACCGGATGCACTCCGGACAGCCCTGGGGGCAAGGCTAATTCATACGCCACCTCCCCTATTCGCTTAAGCACTTCAAATGGTCCAATATACCTTGGACTTAACTTACCTCTTTTACCAAACCGCATCACCCCTTTCATGGGTGAAACCTTCAACAAGACTTGTTCACCTTCCATGAACTCCAAGTCTCTAACCTTCCGGTCTGCATACTCCTTTTGTCTACTTTGCGCCGCTAGAAGCTTTTCTTGAATGCGCTTCACCTTATCTAACGAATCCCTCAAAAGGTCAGTTTTCCAATGTCTAACCTCAAATGCATCAAACCACCCAATGGGAGATCTACACCTCCTCCCATACAATGCTTCAAATGGAGCCATATCAATACTGGAGTGATAGCTATTATTGTATGAAAACTCTGCCAAAGGTAAGAAGCTATCCCAATGGCCACCAAACTCTATCACGCATGCACGAAGCGTATCCTCCAACACTTGAATCGTTCGCTCCGACTGACCATCAGTCTGAGGGTGAAACGCAGTACTAAGGTCCAACCTAGTACCCAATTCAGCATGTAATGTTTTCCAAAACTTAGAAGTAAACTGCCTACCTCTATCTGATATGATGGATAGTGGAACCCCATGCAATCGAACGATTTCTGAGATGTAGATTTTTGCTAACTTCTCTGCATTATAAGTCACCTTGACCGGAATGAAATGAGCAGACTTAGTTAACCTATCAACAATCACCCAAATGGAGTCATACTTACCCATTGTCTTCGGAAGACCAACCACAAAGTCCATTGCGATTCTCTCCCACTTCCATTCAGGAATGGGCATTCGCTGAAGCGTTCCTCCGGGCCTCTGGTGTTCATACTTTACTTGTTGACAGTTTGGACATTTGGCAACAAACTCAACAATATCTCGCTTCATTCTACTCCACCAGAAGTGTTGCTTTAGGTCGCGATACATCTTGGTTGCACCAGGATGTATAGAATATCCGGAACTATGAGCCTCTGTCAGAATAGTGGTGATCAAATCACCGATGCGGGGTACACATACCCTTCTCTTTATCCTCAAAACACCTTCCTCATCAATTGTTGCTTCTTTAGCCTCTCCTTGCAACACCTTATCTCGGATCCGGATTAATTTCTCATCATCAAACTGCTTCCCCTTAATCTTGTAAAGGAAGGAGGATCTTGCCTCCACACAAGCTAACAATCCTCCCTTCTCATTTATTTCTAACCTCATAAGGTCATTAGCCAAAATCTGCACTTCTCTAGCCAATGGGCGTCTAGAAGCTTGCAAATGAGCTAGACTTCCCATGCTTCCCGCCTTTCTACTCAAAGCATCTGCCACAATGTTTGCCTTCCCCGGATGATACAAGATCGTGATATCGTAGTCCTTCAGTAGTTCCATCCATCTCCTTTGTCTTAAGTTCAAATCTTTCTGAGTAAAGACATACTGTAAACTACGATGATCCGTATAGATTTCACACTTAACCCCATATAAATAATGCCTCCATTGCTTTAGTGCAAACACTACCGCGGCCAATTCCAAGTCATGAGTTGGGTAGTTACGTTCATGCACTTTTAATTGTCTTGAAGCATAAGCAATCACGTTCTTCTCTTGCATTAGCACTGCACCCAAACCCGAACAGGATGCATCACAATAAACAATGAAGTTCTTACCCTCTACCGGTAAGGTAAGGATAGGCGCGGTAGTCAACAAAGTCTTGAGTTTCTGAAAGCTTTCCTCACACTCATCCGACCATACAAATGGAACATTCTGCTTAGTCAAGTTCGTCAATTGGGAAGCGATGGAAGAGAACCCCTTGACAAATCGGCGGTAGTAGCTAGCTAACCCCACGAAACTCCTTATTTCTTTCACATTAGTAGGCCTTACCCAGTTTTTCACCGTCTCAATCTTAGATGGATCCACCATCACTCCATCTTTAGAAACCACGTGTCCCAAGAAGGACACTGAATCTAGCCAAAACTCACACTTAGAGAACTTGGCATAAAGCTTTTTCTCCCTCAACATTTCCAATACCATTCTCAAATGCTCCTCCTGTTCCTTCTTGCTTTTAGAGTAAATCAGTATATCATCAATAAACACGATCACAAAGAGATCCAGATATGGCTTAAAAATCCCATTCATCAAGCTCATGAAAGCAGCGGGGGCATTTGTAAGGCCAAAGGAAATCACTACAAATTCATAATGCCCATACCTAGTCCGAAAAGCGGTCTTTGGCACATCCGCTGCCCGTATTTTCAATTGATGATAACCGGATCTCAAGTCGATCTTCGAGAAGACACAAGCACCTTGTAGTTGATCGAATAAGTCATCAATGCAAGGAAGAGGATATTTGTTCTTAATAGTTACCTTCTTCAACTTCCGGTAATCTATGCACATTCGAAAACTCCCATCCTTCTTCTTTACAAACAAAACCAGAGCACCCCAAGGAGATGCACTTGGTATAATGAAGCCTTTACTCAACAACTCTTGAAGTTGAGCCTTTAACTCTCTTAATTCGGCGGGAGCCATTCTATACGGGGGTATAGAAATGGGGCGAGTACCCGGTTCCAAATCAATGCAGAAATCAATATCCCTATCCGGTGGCATGCCAGGAAGATCTGCAGGGAACACATCCAAAAACTCGCGGACTACCAAAACCGACTCAATCGAGGGTACTTGAGTAGTGTCGTCCTTGAGATGTGCCAAGAAAGCTAAACACCCTTTACTAACCATTTTCTTAGCACGAAGAAAGGAGATAATACGCACTGGATTGGAAGTGTAGTCACCCTCCCACACTAACGGATCTGTCCCAGGCTTGGCTAACGTCACTGTTTTAGCATTACAATCCAAGATCGCAAATTGCGGAGAAAGCCAAGTCATACCCAGAATTACATCAAAATCAATCATTTCTAAGATAACCAAATCTACATAAGTGTTGCTCCCCACAAAGTTCACTAAAAAAGACCTATATACCTTTTCAACTACCACAGACTCACCCACCGGAGAAGAAACACGAATAGGCATATCAAGTAGTTCACAACATTGATTTAGACCATTAGCAAATGATGAAGATACATATGAAAATGTAGATCCAGGATCAAATAATACGGAAGCCATGCAATCACAAACCAGAAGATTACCTGTGATAACAGCATCAGATGTCTCCGCCTCCGATCTCCCAGGGAAAGCATAACAATGGGCCCTTTCGCTAGTTTGCCCGTTGCCCCTACCATGTTGTGATGTAGGGGCTCTAGTTTGCCCATCACCTTTGCCGTTTTGGTGACAACCATTACCTCGGCCACCACGCCCTCCAGAATAACGGCCTCTACCATGACCACCTCTACCTCTAGCTAGTGGGGTTCTGTAACTCTGGTTTGGACAATATCTCTTAATATGTCCAATCTCCCCACATCCATAGCACTCTCTGGGTTCATGCATAGGTCTCTCAGAGAAGTGTTGATCGTTCTGAGGTGGACCCCCAACTACAGTCTGTAGTGAAGACTGAATTGGTCGAACTGAGTAGCCTCCAGAACTCTGTCCTCTAGAGTAGGAACCACTAAAATCACCTCCCTTTTGAAACCTCTTTGATGTCGATGTCGTGGTGAAGTCATCTGGTTTCACTCCTTCCACCTCTATCACAAAATCTACCACCTCTTGGAAGGATGTTGCCATTGCAGCTATCTGTAAGGTTGAAATCCGCAATTCTGACCTCAACCCCTACACAAAACGGCGGATCCGTTCTTGTTGACTGAAACAGAGTTGGGTGGCATACCTTGATAAAGCACGAAACTTAGCCTCGTATGCGTTAACCGTCATCCTTCCTTGCTCGAGACTCAAGAACTCATCCCTTTTTCTATCTCTCAAAGTCCTTGGGATATACTTCTCAATAAACAGGGTAGAGAATGATTCCCAAGTCATAGGTGGTGCCTCTGTTGGTTGACACTCAACATGTGACCGCCACCACATTTTGGCGTTCCCTTGAAACTGATAGCTTACGAACTCAACGCCAAATCGTTCTACTATACCCATCTTGTGTAGTAGCTCATGACAATCAACCAAAAAATCGTAGGCATCCTCTGATTCTGCGCCCTTAAAGACTGGAGGTTTCAATTTCAAGAACTTACTGAAAAGTTCATGCTGATCATTTCTCATAATAGGCCCAGTAGTCAGACGTGGAAATGTGCCTATTCCCAATGATGCATCCATGCGGGGAGCCATAGTAGCCGCATGTCGTATCTCTGAAACCGGAGGTGTTGGTGCAGAAACCACTGGAGGTGCCTGACCTTGATCGGATAACCCGCTAAGATAAGCAAGTACCTGGTTGATCATCTCTGGGGTAGGTTGGGGTGGCATTTCCTCATTTTGCACATGTTCAGTTTCCCCTTCCTCACCCTCTCTTTCTACCTCCTCAGTCGGTGGAGGAGTCACCGCCCTAGTATCAGATGGGCTAGGGGCTCGTCCTCTTCCTCTAGAGGACGTCCACCCACGACCTCTTCCACGGCCTCTTGCCGCTGCTCTTCCTCGAGCCACAGCCCCAGTGGCTGGCTCAGTCGTTTCTTGTCTTTCCATTGTCGTTGCTGGTGCGGTCGTTGCTCTAGTTCTAACCATCTGCGAAATAGAATGAAGATGGTCAGATACCAATTCGTATCGCCTAGATACCAATTGGACTCAAGTAGTAGCACGAAAGAAAGAATGAAAGAGTGAAGTTTTCCTAAAGTCTTATAGACTCTCAAAGAAAAGTAAAGGCGTCCCCCTACCGTTCCTTAAGACTCTACTAGACTCGTTCTTGTGTGATGAGACCAATGAACCTAATGCTCTGATACCAAGTTTGTCACGACCCAAATCGGGGACGCGACTGGCACCCACACTTACCCTCCTATGTGAGAGAACCAACCCATCTAAACCTTAACATTTCAATGTATATCAACAGAAAATAATGCGGAAGACTTAAACTCATTAATAAAACAATTCAAAACTATTATTATTATCCCCAAAATCTGGAAGTGTTTTGCAACGGGAACTCACGATGGTTCATCGTGGATGTGACGGCACGTCCTGCAGGTCCGTCACAATTTACAGAGAGTCGATTTTCAGTATCCAATTTCAGAATTCTAAGTATGCTAAAACGATGCACCCTCGACGGGTTGTCGTGCCTGTGACGGTCCGTCGCAGTGCCCGTGGTCCTGGCCAGTTTTTCCAGAATTAAAATCTGCTGCTCAAAACGACTAAACAGGTCGTTACAACGTTCTTGGACTTGGAAAAGAAAAGAATTGGTGGATAATTAGTGAAGAATAATGATTGGTAAGTTAATGAATTGACTTTGGATTAATGATCAATTAAGTTTTTGGTTATCGCTGGTCCGCAACCAGTGGAATTTATTTTAATAATATTATGGCTTTGTATATCATATTATGAATGGAATTATGATATATTGAGATGAGTAATTAAACCTTATGTGTTTTCTATTACATGTATAATACTAAACAAATTGAGACTTAAGCTTAGTCTTAAATTCAAGATATATAGGATTTGACCTATTAATTAAAATCAATGTTGAAACTTGATATTCAATTGAGTGTGTCTACTTACAATATCATATACTTTATAGATTGGGAAGATTCAGAGTCATTGAGGAAAGAAAAAGTATTGAAGAAGTTTCTTACTTGACTTCGATTCTTCAGTGGAGGTAGGTTATGGTTTATGCTATTTTATTGTAAATTCTTAATAGTGATTGATATGCCTTGAATGATATTGTGAAGTTCTCTATGTACTTGGCTGTGTGATTTGGTTGTGTGGTTTGTGATTGGTCTGAAATCCTGAGACCGTAGAATTTATATTCTCTAACCCTCTCTATCGAAGTGATGCCTTGAATAAAGAAGGCTTGATGAAAATAATATAACAATGAATTTAAAGCGGTTATAATAAAGGATAAATTAAAAGTATAATTGGATTGGAGTGTCACGTTCAAACACGGTATTCATGGATCGGAGTGTCACATTCCGACACAGTATTTTTGGATCGGAGTGTCACGTTCCGACACAGTATTCTTGGATCGGAGTGTCACGTTGCGACACGGTATTCTTGGATCGGAGTGTCACGTTCCGACACGGTATTCTTGGATCGGAGTGTCACGTTCCGACAAGGTATTCTTGGATCGGAGTGTCACGTTCCGACACGATATTAATGGAAGGTACTCAATCTCAAACAACTCAACTCCCAAAATGGTTTGGTTTGGAGGCATGAGTCCTCATGTGTGATCTTGATATCATTGACTTATTACGAGTTTACATTAGTGTTGTTGGTACTTGTTCATGTTGTTTGTTGTTTATCACCTGTTAAGTGCTATAGTTTAGTTCATACTATTATTTATTGTATATTAGTTACTATTTTGGGTTGACCGTTGATACTTACTCAGTACATGTTGCCTCGTACTGAGCCCTACTTGTTTTCTTCTTTCTTTTCCTTTTATGAAATGCAGCGATTATACCTATGACTTCTGATTTCCCTCAGCTCTAGCCAGCCTCCCGCATATCAAGTTACAGGGTGAGCTATCCATTCAAGCTGGTGTTGGATTCTCTCGGTAATGACATGATGTCCTATACTTTCGGACACATACCATTTTATTCTTTATTTTAGTGTATTCGATATTCTTAGACTTAGTATTGGAGATTAGATGTCCTTGATGTGATTACTAGTTAATAATCACCTTTGGTAGGAGAATCTCCTGTTCATATATTGATGTCCTGTAGGTGTATGTTGATCTCATTATGAGTTTTGTCAAGGATCATTTACGTGTTCTTAAAGAGGGTGTATGGGCGGCCTCTCTTTGTATTATTTAAGTGAGTCTTAGGATGGCTTTTAGTGGGGGAATTATATGGTAAAAGGACTGCAAAGTGAAGTGAAGGAACTTTACTGTAATAGTGAATTGAGTTCAATGTAAAGTGAAGTTAATTCACTGTTACATTTTCCTAAAATATGACTATTTGCTTAAATGATTTCTTATGTTACTTTAATATTTTAAATTTTGTTCTTATTCTTATATTATGACGTTTTAATCGAAATTCATGAAAAGCTAGTTATTTACTAAATGTCCTTTTTTCATGGTTTTTGCATGGCTATCATACTTAGTGCATGTAATGTGCTAACCCCATCTTTTCACTTTTTGACTAAATTGTATCGAATTGGAAGTCTTGATGTGCCATGGAGGATGGATAGGTTTCAAAAGCTTTAAATGAAGTATTGGTGAGACCTCATTTATTCGATGACAATATCCACTTGTCCCTTATGTCATAGTCTTTTTTTTATTGTCCTGTATGGGATTAGTCACAAGTATTGTATACTCTGAAGTTTAGATGGTTCAAGTAGATTTTATAAATATTTAATGTTATAATTGGAAGTCTTCCACTTGTGTAATGTTTATGAAAGAGATCTTCGTGTGTGAAAAAAGTTTTAATTTTTTACTCATTTTAGTATGTTTGCTATGTCATGAATGATTCAAGAGGCTTAAATGAGACTTCTTGAAGTCTCATTTGCTGTTTGACATCACAAGGATGATCGAACTTCTACGGTGTATTTGTAGGTCGTGACATATATAATATGACATTCTCCTTCCAAGGGTTATCGAAAAATTTATTAAAGTAAATCAAGAAAACAATGTCGTTACTTGACCTCTCCAAGATTACCTAAATAATCCTCAAGACTACATAAGTTTGGATCATATCTAATGTACCAACCAATTTTCCTATCTAGAGTCTTTCTTAAGACTTATCTAGTTAAGATATGAAGTTCCATTCGTATACCCCATCACACCTTAATTTAGACAACATTTAAACAACTCTATCTATGTGCTTATTCATGTAACATGTTTCTAACATAAGTCATCATATTTTATAGTTCATTTAAGAGATATTCATCACATATAAGGACATTCTAGTAATGGTCTAGGAGAAGACCTAGGGACTCACTCACTAACATATTCAATGACTAATCGTGCAACGTGTAGATAGAGTCCCATACCATCAACTTAACTTCATAGAATTTCTCCAATACAAGAGGGTATCCCACATGATGAGAATAGGCACTACCCGACATAGACCATGTAGCTAGGCATGGAATCCGGAGTTGTAACCAACTCCGATGAAGGGTGTTCTACTTGCCAATGGTAGAACTTTGAAACATATTATGTAGGCACATGGTTATGGAATATGAAAGATTTCTTTGTAATCTAGCCTCATGCCTAACTATATCTACTCCCTTTACCATAATCACTCTATGATAACATTCGTTGTCATAGAATGTTTCAATAAAGGAGTACATGAAGAGGTTCCATATCTAATTCATAACACAATTACATTCACCTTACCAAAGTGGTCCCCTAGGATTTCCTTACATTGTTAAATAGGATAGCTTAATGATTTTCCTAAGCATGATTTCATGTTGTTCAAGCCAATCAATCCATAAGTCCACCATTCACACAAGAAGGCTACTATTACGACTTTTGGCTTAAAAAATATCATAACTTCACAACGAGGTTGAAGGCTCCACATAAAAGACCCTTTAGTATCATTAAAGGACACATGTAATTCATACATAAAATACTAAAAATCTCTAGTATTCAAAGTCAACAAGTCACATTATCATTATACATGTATCAAGTAAGGGACACAAGTCGACGACTAAGTCACATAGATGCCTAATATGTGGTTATATGTGTTTAATGAATTTATAAGGTACTAAAATGTATAATTATACGGTTTATAGGCAGTTTAAAAAGTTTTAAGTTATTTGGAAGTCAAACGTCAAGGGACGACCAAGACGTTCGATTACAAGTCACTTATGTTCCTCATGCGTCTATGCATGCCTAAATATGTATTAAATTATACTAATAATTCCTAAATTTTTTTAAATTGATGTTTAATTTTGTTATATGAACTTTTATGAAGGTTTGAGGTCGAACGCCAAAGAACGTCCAAGGTATTCGAAAGATAGCCCCTAAGACGTTCATCATATGTCATTGTTGGGCCAAGGCTGTTTTGACGTCTTATAGGTATTTGTTTTGGATGAAATTTATGTGAAGGGTCTATAAATTTATAAGAGTTATAATTATATTGGAAACATCCGGATACGACTTCCAAAGGGACCACAAGAGGCCCCAAAACAAGGACACAATGCTGCCTAAGACACTGCCTGGGAGGTGTCCATTGATAGAACCAACAACGGATCATTCTTCCACCAATGGATCTTCGAGAAGCTCTCATCGATGGAGACTTGCCTTGGGCAGGTCTAAAGATCAATATTTTGCTATGTACCCAACGACAGAGGCCAGGCACGACCCATCATGTCCTCGACGCCGCGTCACTACCTTAATCGCAGGTGGCCTGCAACGTGCATCCTGCGTCTGTTACATTAAAGGGCTGAATGGGAAATTCACCCCATGTCCTAACCTGAATATAATAGATTTATTTTAGCTATGTTTTGGGTGCATATAATCCATAAAAAACGTGAGTACCAATCTAGAATTCTCTCATAAGATGGAAACCATTCCCTAAAATATACTCTCTCTAGAAAGAACCATTGTTGGTGAAGTTGGAAAATAATTTCAAGCAGGGTTTTCTATGGATGAATCATAATGTTTAAGAGGTTTTAAGCTAGACAAATTTATGGTGATTTTCATCTGTATATATATTTTAATCTAGAGATCTATTCTCAAAGATTTCAAACGAGAAAAATATGATCAAACACTTTCTTCTTCGATCTAGAGAGGCATTCTCGAATACTTCTATAATGGTATGTGCTTTTCTATGATGTTTGGCCTTTTATTGTGTTTCTATGAAGTATGAAAATTATATGTATTCTATTGATAAATAGTTTATGATGATTTACTCAAAATGGCATGAAGTATGATTTCAAAGAAAACGCCTTTTTTAAATGCATATTTTTGCATGGTTTCCATACTTAGTACATTCTTGTGCCAATGCCATTCTTTTATACTTTTTACACATAGTGTAGGTTATGGATGCTTAAAGGATGTCTTGAATAGTGAATAGGTGATTCCAAAGATCAAGGAAAGGAATCCTTAAGTCCATGGATGTCCTAATGTGTATTTCTTCTAAAGTTTTCAAATTTTGTAAAGTTATGTAATGTGTCTTATGGGCCGTGTCCCTATTGTATTCTTATGTTGTTGATCTAAGATGGCAAATAGACTTCGAGTCTAAATATGTATTATGACTTATATTTTATATGTATACGAAGTAATGTTTCTAGAATATAAGGTTCTATGAAAAGTTTTAAATTTTCCTCTAAATTTACTATGTTGATGCGATGAACGATAAATATGGGATTGTATATGACCTCTAAGAGGTCAAGTGCGCCATGTTACTTCTAGGCTGTGCTCCCCAGTCGTGACAATTGTTGTATTAAAGTATAAGATGCATTTTATCCATATGTTATGTATGTCTTCATTGACACTATGTTATGCATGTTTTGGAGGTTCTCAATGGCATGAAAAAGGTTTTTTATTCAAATTCATATTTTCTCATGTTGATTGTTCAAAATAATATGTTATTCGTGTATTTAAATTAATTAGATAATGTAAGGACCATGATTTATGTCACTTATAACGTGTGGTGTTTAAGCCATCAACAAGAAATTGAGTCTTCCTTAAATGAAAAATGATAGGTCTATTGAAAATGTGTTGCTTTTATGGGTTTAGAAATATTAATGTAGGCTCACTCTTAAGAGGTGTTAGTATGTTTAGCTATTGATCTTGATGTGTGCCTATATATTGCATGAATTGTCCCTAATTGATGCATGATTATGAAAAGTATTATTATGCTAGAAATTGAAATTCTATGAAATTACTTCCTATTGTTGTAATATGTGTTGTGTCATTTACCATTTATATTTAACTAGGAATGAAGTATGAGCATGGTTTGGTTAAAATTTAGAAGTTCTCATTAAACTGAACTGATCTTTGTGCCTTGCTTGTATATGAGTTGTATAAAACATGTGAGTATGTTAAGGAGAAAGACATTCCTCCATAAGCATAGAAAATATGGTAATGATATATATGGCCTTAATTTTTCTATGACTAAATGAAAAGGATTTTTGTTGATCCACACTACTTATAATCTATGTTCATCTAGTGTGAGTAAAATGTTTGCTTCTTGAGTGATGTTGAATCTTTCTATATTTTACTTAAAGGTTGTTGCATAATGAGCTCTTAATTAAATAAATGTAAATACCATGTAATTTTTATGGGAAGGGTGTTTATCCTATGAACATGAGATATGCCTATGTGTTTGATGCATTAAAGAGCGAATGAATAAAGGTTTTGCTTGCTTGTGTTGAATTGGGTTGTAAGGGGTTTGAAGTTGGTGTTCTTGTATGTTTGGTTCATTGACTGATATGTGAATATGTTTTTATTGCTGTGAATTTCTCTAGGGTTCATTCAGTCCAAGAATAATTTTAAGAGTGTTCCAATTGTCATTCGAGGTGGAATGTTCCCACTTAGGGGATGTTATAAGGTCCCTCAAAATGAATTAATGTGATTTGAGACTCACATGTACCTATGAGGGCTAATATTATGTTAATTAAGTGTTTTACAGTATGCATGATTTATTGAACTAGATTGAGGTACAACGTCCAAGAACGTCAACTACAATCGAAAGTTAGCCTAGAAAGAGTGGTAGTGTGTTCTAGTGTGCCTTGGTATGTTTTATATGTTTTTTGGTCCTCAAATTTATAGGATAGGACCCTACATGTATTTGAACATATTTTAATGGTCACAACGTCCAGGCATGACTCCCCAAGGATTGCCCTAGGTGTCCTTGATGAGGGCCAATCCATATGCCATCAAGCTGCCCAAGGCATCAGCAAGTTGTTTATGCATGAAACATGTACACATTGACGACTAGGGTCTCCTTAGGAAATAAGTATTCTCCGCGTTGTGTGCCAAGTGCGGACTCTACTTCCCAAAGAATTAATTCCATAAATCATATCGGAACAACTCCATATCGCGGACTTGCTCCCCGACATTAAATTGTTTTGATTGGTACAGTACACTTATGGTGGCGGTGTTTACTTTCTTGTCTATATATCTATATGTTGTGATCATGGCCTTGAAGCCAAATTTTTTTTATTAAGTGTGGTTATAATGATCATACATGTGAAATTATATGACTAATTTTCTTTTGTAGCTCATTATGTAGGGTGCATTGATAATGTTATGATGATTGGATGAGGTTGGTAGGGTTAGGTGTGGTATATACCTTTATCATTGATGAAGTAATATTTAGGAATGATCCATACCTATGTATCCCTCTTTTGTTGTGTGGTCTTATATGCATGATTAGAAGTTTTAGATTCAAATGTTGGATATGTTATTGTCTACTATGAGGTAATGTGAGTGTGTGTAGTCTATTGTCCATATACTTTATATGTCTTTTCACATAAGACTTGATGTATTTTTTTAAATATGTTGTGATTTTAGAAGATGTATTCCTCATTAACATGTTGTTTCAATTACGTGATCATGTTGACCAATGTACACACACGTCATGCATGATTATAAGTAGTATATGTTCATGTGGTCTTATGAAAGGATAGTTATCATATGCACTATTGTCTTCAAGTATGTATGTATCTTATCAGTCGATGAAAGTATTAAAATGTATCTTAAGTAGGATTACTTGATAGTTGAACCAGTATCTTTAAGGGTATGAGACTTTTCCTATATATTGCACATGTCTACCTTGATAGAATAATTCCTAGGGTGATTAATCTATGTATGTGAATATTGTGTAATATTCAGCTATGAACATGAAAGTCTATGATACGATAAAATATGTATATGTGTCGTACCTATGTGTGTTTATGTGAATGGTCTTCTCATGTGAGTACATATACCGAAGCATGAATGCATATAATGAAACATGTATTATAATCTAGTAAAGAGGGAGTCTTTTGAAAGGCATTCTCAATTGTACTCTAAATTAGATATTGCTTTAATATGCTATGTCCATGTGAAAATTTTTCTCACATGATTTAGGTTGATGAAAGGACATTCACATCTATAACCTATGAGCTAAGCATATGATAAGTTAGACATTGTAAAGACACTTTTAATAAGTAAAGTTAATAAAGACTTTTCAATAAGGACAAGTTAGCTTAGTACCGAGTGAACTTGATGATGACGGCTGCCCCTTCCTAAAGAAAACACTTGTTCATCATAGTCCTCACGAGATGGATAACTATAACGCCCAAAAGGCATGAAGAGGGTTTCCATATATAGCCCCATGTTTCATTAACTATGTTGCCCCATAGGACTTAGCTAGTGGATCCACCGAAAATGCTAGAATGATACACATGTCTTACCTTGGAAAGTAAGATACCCTCTTTTTGTGTGATGAGATGACACCAGATTCAATATTTGGCTTACATATTCTTATTGTTGGTTGAGGATAGGATTTCCCCAAATTAAAATTGACAAAGGAAATAAAGTAATGAACCCTTACTAGGAAAACCCAAGGGGAGGTACTTAGTGTAGGTGAGGGTACGAGACTTTACCTACGCATTGCACAAAGGGTTCTTGAAGGGAGATCTAGGAAGGTGTTCTGTATGTATATGTATATGTGGATGTATTATATGAATGGCATTATGGTATTGACCTAATTGTATGATAATATGCATAGTATGAGTCTTACAGTGTCTATTTGATGTGGTCTGAATCTTTGTTCATGATGTTGGTCTTAGTCACTAAATGAAAGAAGGTCTTACATGGCATGTATGTAGTTCACTATACTTGTCATGTTGATGTATGAAGTAAATGAGGATGCTTGTGGTGTCTTTCGGAGTTTACTTCGTATGTGTAAGGTTATGGGGCTTCACATGTACATTGCACTAGTAGGTCTAGATTGTGATTTTACTAAGGTCATATGATGTTTTTATGAAATGAAGTCCAAGTATGCTAACTTCTTTGATGATATTGGTAGTGTTTACTTGCATGTTATCTTGGAATGAGTCTTATATGAGGTTCATGCTTTATGTTGAGTTATATGTTAAACCTTTATTATCATTATATGGTATGACCCTATGCATATTTATAGGTGTTGGGTGTTAATAAAGGTTATGCAAATGTTCACATTGGTGACCTTAAAGTGATGCTTGAGTGTGGATAGTGGAATGGGACACTATTCATGCATTGCACCAAGTGTTACTAGAGGGTTACTTGGGGGTAAAAGGAGCGTTAAATGAATTTTGTCGCTTATGTGATGTTCTGACCATTGTAAATTTCTACATGTGAATGAAATATATGTGACTTGGTGTGTTGTCATGAATACTTTCTATGCACATATAAAGTATACAAATGAAATTGTGTAATTATGCCAATGTTTATAAAGATTCTATAAAAAGTCATGTTGCATGATTTCTAAGTTAGCTGTCCTTTTTAAAAGGCATGTTCTGGAGTGGTTTTCATGCATAGTGCATTCTTGTACTAACACTATTCTTCTACATATTTTTAATCAAATTGTAGGTTAGAGATGCTTAAATTATGTTCCTAAATTGAAGGGCTTGAGGGATGTTTCCCAAGCTCAAGAAAGGGATCCTTCAGATTCAAGGATTGGCTATGCCAAAGATCTTATTTAAAGTTTATGTAATAGCTAGATTAATATGTTATGTTGATAAGGGTTGTGTCCCTATTATGCTATATTGATGTTATGTCTAAATGGCAAAAGAGACATAGAGTCTATCTATATTAGTGATATATATATATATATATATTATTATTATATATATATATATATATAATATTATATATATGAAATGATGATTCTAGCTTATGATGTTCTATGAAAGTTTTAAATTCTGTGATAAATTTACTATGACAATGCAATGAATGATGACTATGGGCTTGTATAAGACCTCGGAGAGGTCAAGTACACCACGTTACTTCTAGGGGGTGCTCCATGGTCGTGACAAACTCTTAGATCATTTTTGCGAGCTTAGTGACCTCACAAAATTGATTAGAGAGTTGTTAGGTGTTCTTCTCTATCACCTATGTTGCTTGTGTTTCTAAGCAGAATTCTGTGATATATTTTTTGAGTTGGGACTTGTTTGGTGAGTTGTCTAGTGAATTTTGAGAGCTTTAGGTTCACTAATATCTTTACTTTTTAAATTACTTGACTTCTTTTTGGTTTAATTTGTCCTTGTCTTTTTCATGATCTATCATAGATGAATTCAAAGTAATTTTACATTATAATAGATATAAAATAACATTTAGTACTTGACTTGATGAACAAGAAACTTAAAATGACACATAATCTCTACTCATCGACACCCCAACTTAAACATTTATTTTTCCTTCATTAAATAATGAGATGAATTAGTTCAAAAAAATATCTACAAAACAATTCACTTTGAAAGCTAAAATGACATCGTCATCAGGTTAATTTCAAGACACGCATCTTCCAATTTGTAACACACTGCAAATTTGAAACATGGCTTGGAAAGCAAATTTGCATTTTAGGCGACTAGTTGGTTTTTATATGGCCTTTTATAGTCCATAGAAGGAAATTTTTGGAAGGGGACCTTTAAATAGAATGTTTAAAATTTAAAAAATTTTCCTATGGATCACTAGGATGGAACTTAAAAGGTTCTACAACACGTATGAAGAGGTCGTAGGAGGGGTCTATACTTTAGTGAAAATTTGATTAAATTAGGGTTCTTCTGTTGGTATCTAAAACTAGTTAAGAGTATTATGGACCTTAGTAAATGTTCGTGGAAATTATATAACTTGTTAGGCCACTAATAACTTCTTCTATAGAAGTCGACGATTATCATAGAAGTATATATGGATCTGTAGGTTGATGAGTCCATGAGCTTGACTCATTTAGGGTTTTAATTTAATAGATTTAGTTTCCTCTAATGCATATTTTGTTCCTATAGTTGATACAAATCCTTCTTTGTCAGGAATTTTTAATTGAAAACAAGTATATGGACACTAAGAACCATAAAGGAATAAGGAAGTTGAAAGACAGAAGAAAACAAGGTCCAAGGATCGGCTTATACATGAGGTGTTTTGCCGAAAGGCGTTGGTCTCGCCATATGTTTCATTGTGTTAATATTTGAAGGAGAGAATCAAGTGGGCGATCGAAAGGAGCAGACAAAGAGTTGTGGTATGGTGCTGCAATGAAGTTCTATATCACACAAAGTTAAAGAACCTTAAAGATGTTTAAGGCAAATGAAAAATGATGATACAAATGACACAATGCGGATTGCAAAGTTGATCGGCGATCCAAACATATTGCGTAAACTGATTATTCTGTAGATAAATTTATAAAGCTATTAATACGTTTTTAAATTCTTAGTTTACTATATAGACATTTAGTAATAAAATAGAGAATTATCATTCTTGTTTTGAACATTATTTTTAGTTTTCAAATTAGGGGACATTTTTCTTTAACTTTTAAAGATGTGAAGATTTCCAATTCTAAGAAATTAGAAGCGGGTGTTAATGATTCATCATTATAGACCTATATAAGGACAATATCAATTGTACCAAGTTGATGGAATCACCAATTGGTATTTATTTTTTGCTTTTCACTATGTCTAGCAAAACCCCTAATATTTAGGGTGTAATTATGTGATTATGTGTTGATATAATTGATGGGTATTGCTAAAAGATAGTTTATTTGATTTTAACAAGTGATTTTGCTTATGTTTGTGGTTAAATTTTATGGGTTGTAGTTGAAAATAAAATCTTATCCTAGTGTTTTGGATTGCTCGAGAAAGAGATGTGTATCCAAAATTACTGAAGCAATTTACTGTAATAGTCTTGATGTTACTATGATGTGTTCTATAAATTTTTAAATTATAAGATTCTTGTATTGAGTGTTACATGATGTTTCTCATGTTATTTTACTTCTAAATTTATGATTTTTTTTAAATATTTGGCATGAAATTTTATTTTACTAAAATGTCCCTTTTCGCATGTTTTTGCATATTCCGTACTTAGGACATTGTTTTGTACTAAATTATACTTTTCTATTCTATCTAAGTATAGGTTTTAGAACCAACTTTGATGTATAGAAGACAAAGCTAGGAAATATCCTCCCAAGACAATGTGTGTCCTCATATATCCGATGTCTTAATTCCTATCTTCTTAGTTCCTTATGTTAAGACTTATTATGTATCTCTTTCAAATGTAAAGGGCCGTGTCCCTATGTTTATTATGTTGTGTCTTATATTGGCTTATGATGATGAGATTTTGTAAGTATTCATAAATAATTCCTTTTTATATTAATTGTTGTGAAAAGTTTTAATTTCGCACTACGTTTTATGTCTTATGTAATGTACAATAGTTAAAATGCATCTACAAGACCTCAAAGGGTCAAGGATTCCATGCCATGAATCGAGGGTTCTCCCTAACTTAAAGGTGGTGCTTTCGGATCCTGAAAGTAAAAGTGCATAATTGTGAGCGAAAGGTCTAGTTGGAGAATCGCAGAACAAGTTGGCCACCTTGATCTATACCACCGTTGGACTCAAGAGCTGTAACACTGTAGAAATCCTATGACCTAGCTAGATCCTTGCATAATTAATAATGACTTAAAAAGAGTCAAATTAATATTTACAGACCTAAATTGGTTTAATTAAGTTTGTTCGGAAGTATTAGAGCCTAGCCATCAAGAAACAACCATGATGTTCAGATACTAGTAAAAATCATCTTGTGAGAGGTTTGGATAGTCATATGAGGGATAATTCTTGTAAAATTTTATAGAATACGTATTAGTATGTATATAGTCTCAAAATGTAAAGGTACAACTCCCCAAGGACCTCCCTAAGTGTTTTAGATTTGTCTCAATGACCTAGGCTAAACCATCACCTAATCATCAATGATTAAAGTGTTGTTTCCCCATCTAAACTAATTTATTTAACTTAATTTGGATTTATTAGAGTTTAACCATTAAGAAACGATCATGACGTCCAAAAATATTAAAATTGAACTAGTAGATTTCCTTAGGTCATGTGAAGGTTCAAGAGTGTCGTATGAAGTATAAAACATGTAAAATTATATTAAATAGATAATAAAATGTTTATAGGATCAAAATGTAAAGTTTTGACCACCCAAGGGCCACCCTAGGGATCCTTGAGGAGCACCTTAACACTTGGTCAACAAGATGCCCAAGGCAGCAAGCTTGTACATAGAGGGATCATGTCTGCGTCGCAGACTAGCTCCATCGATGTCCAAATAGTGAGTCCGCATCACAGACTCTATTGTTCCAAAATTTATTTCGAAAAAACATGTGGGAAAAGAGCGGGGATGAACATTCTGAAAATTAATGTCAAGTTTTACTTGGTTAAAAGGTCCGACTAAGTGAGGAGTGTTTTAAGTATTTTAACGGATGGTTATATCATAGTTTTAGGTTGTTTAGGTGTGTAATGATTTATAATTTTTTTTGTTCACTTGAAATTCCCTTGGACCTATGTTCTTCCCCAATTTCATAAATCTTGGATTTGATATGTTGAATTGGTTAAAGATGATGAATATATAAATTGTTTATATTGATGTTAGTTATGATATTACTTTATGAATTACCTTTTTTTATATATTGGTTATGCATTCTTGGGTTATTGGAGTATAATGCTTATTAAGGTAAAAAAGGTATGAATATTTTTTTCCTTGAACTAAATTATGAAAGATGAATTACTTAGATAGTAATGATCTTATAGATAATGTGTTGTTGTGGTTTCGATGACAAGTCCCCATGACCGTTAACCATATATACTTGATTATCTATGAGGTATGTATGAATGTTATGATATGACTTCTATATGATAGAAAGTTATTTCTCATGATTATAATGAATTGCAAAAGTGAAAGGTTTACTCAACTGTTAGTGCTTTTAAAGATAAAGGGTTGTTCCACTTATGATCACCTATGATTTAATATACTAATATGTTTACATAAGGGTCTAGTAAATACTAATGTGAATTTATGTGATTACTTAAGAAGATCACTAAAGGGGATATATGCTTAGCACCAAAAGGGCGCGCAAATGATATGAGGGTCTGTCGTTGAGTAAGTTTGTATCCCCATGTGGATTTCCTCATGTTTAGCATGTATGTATTACCAAAAATTGTGTTGTCTCATGACATGGAAACCCCCACGTTTAGCAAGTTATGATTTGTAGTTACAACATCCTTTATCTTTAACCATGTGCCCACAAAAGAGTCTAGCTTAGTGGATCCACCTAGATAGTTATGTACGAAATGTTACACTTTATGCAAGTGTTAACCCTATCTTTATGGTGTGGGAGTACAACACCGGATTCCATGTATATCACATGGTAGAATTTCGGTTATTGCAACCTCTGTCACGATAAGTGAGCACCCCCTAGAAGTAAAATGGCATACTTGACCTCTCAGAGGTCTTATACAAGCCCATACCTTTCATTTATTGCACTTTTATAGGTAAATTTAGCCCAAAATATACAACTTTCATAGCACATAATATGCTAGAACTTCACTTTCATCCTATATAAAATATCGTAATACATTGTTAATGATTCTGGTCTCTTTTTCGAATCCTAAACTCAACATCATTAGTTTATAATATGGACATGACCCTTTAAAATCATAACATAATAGTTAAGCTATTACAATACTTTCAATATAGACTTGGCATAGGATATCCTTAGAACGTTAGGACCTTTTCTTGAGCTTGGGAAACACGTATCAAGCCCTTAACTTGAAATACATCCTTTAAGCATCCATTACCTACAATCTGTGTAAAAAGTAGAGAATTATGGAGTTAGTAAAAGAATGCACCAAGTATGGTGACCATGCAAAAAATAGCATTTAAAAGGGACATTTTCCTTTGAAAACAATGCGTCATATTTGTTTCTTAAAACTTCATAAAACACTTATACAATAAGCATTATTTTCATACATCATGTAGGAATATTTAATGGTTAAACATCATATAAATGACACATTATAGTAAGGTTTCCCATTTTGCATTAAGTTCACTTTTACTTATGGTGAACTCTTGTTCCTTCTGGAATGTACTTTCTATTATTCAAATTTCTTGACATTCCCAAGTAACCCTCTGGTGAAACTTGGTACAATGTATAAATAATGTCCCATAACACTATCCATACTCAAGAATCACCTTAAGGCCACAACAAAACCATACATACAACCTTTCAACTCAACACATACATCGATAGGGCCATTTCATATAAGAAGTATCATACTTCACGTAACACTCAAAATAACACTTTAGTCAACTACATGTAACCGAAATAGGACCTTCATTCACATAGACCATAAGACCAACATTATACACATAAGGACAAGATCACATCGTATAGATTCATACCATGCCTTCCATCACAAGAAGTAGACAACACAACAATGTCATGGATAAGAAACATATACATAATCACATGCATTATAAAACCTTCATAGGACTTCCCTTAAGAGATACTTGGGCAATGCATAGGTGAAGTCCCATACCCCCACCTACACTAAGAAACTACCCTTAGGTTATCCTAGTTAGGGTCCGAGTCATTACTTCCATTGTCCATTTTACTTTACGAAAAATATAGCCTTAGCCGACAATAAAACCATGCGTGCTAAAGGGAATTTTGTGTTGTAGAGCCTTACACGAAAGGAAGGTGATCTACTTAGCTAAAGTAGAGCATTAAGACATGATAGCATACTAAGTAATATCAATTTCTAGATCCTATCCGACAAACATATTTTATGGAACTTGGAGGTATATGTGAAAACCCTCTTTATTAAGATTACTTTATAAAAACATAGTCTTTTGTAGAGTTAAACCCTCATATGCTTAGCTCATAGGTTATAGATGAGATTTCATCAACGTAATTCATGTGAGAAGCCCTTTCACATAGAAATAATATATATAAAGCACCATCTAGTTTAGGGTAAACTTGATCACATCGTTCAAGGCCCCTCAATTAATTGGATCATCATACAGGTGTGTGGATACATATATGGAAGAAAACCTTTCACATAAACACATTAAAATTGCACACATTCTTACATTAATGCATAAGTGTATTTATGATGAATACTTTCAGATAAACACAATAAGACACTACGCACATTCATACTTCATCATACCACATACTTAACATCATAGCATATAAGTCAAATGCATAACATGTTCCTACATTACTTTTAATGTACATAGAATACAAACCTCGGAACAATCCTATTAAGGTACACATGTGTAATGCATAGGCAAGGTCCCATACCCTTTCTCATGATAGTACACCTTTCAAGTCATCCTAGTTAATGATACATCACATAACATTTTTCATAGACATATACCTTACATGCATGTAGTAGACAGAAGTGCATATGATAATACCTTTCATTATACGCCATGAATCTATACTACGTGTAAGCTTGCCTCAAGTTTGAGTGTGTAAATTGGTCAACATGATAACATAATGTCTATATACAACACTTTGAGGCAGCCACCATCTTATGACCATGACGCACATTTAAGCATAGACGACACAACACAATTTACCATATAAGACAAACTAACTTCATATTACACATAAGGCTCCAAATTTTAGCTATTAACACATTCATATCGGGGTAAAAAGGTAGGGATAGTTAACCATTTATACTCATCAAGGATGAACCTAATCAAACCCCTACACAGTCATTTATAGGCTTGTATATAAGCCATACAACCTAAATCATTACTAGACTATAAGACAGGGCATGAGGCTTCACATTGGGTGATCATTACAAACATACGTTCATAGTATAATTCCTTGAAGAACATGATCATATCACATATAGATATATATATATATTGAAAATAAAGAAAACTCCGCCACCTTAAGTAGACCATACCACACAATGCCATACAAGACTTCATCAACTACCGATTCCATAGGAAAGTAGAGAGGAAGAATGATTCTTACATTAATAATTATTGATCAGTACAATTTTTAAATAAAAAATTCATGTATATGGCAGTCGGTAGATGTACTTTAACATACATAAATAATGTATAATTGTAACACCCTAAAACAAAGGTGAATTAGATTCTCATGAGTGTTTCTCGAGTATATTTTAATTTAAAATTAGTTATATTGGTGTTCTTAGTCAGTGTGTGAAGTTTTGCTATGTTTGGAGGCCAAACGCCTAACAACGTCCATGACGTTAGCAAAGTGTTCCTTAGAGAGTATTTGTGTGTCTTGGTGGGTTTGAGTGAGTTTATGTGTACGTTTTGCTTGAATTTGGTGTGGAATGTTACTAACACCTAAAATACTATGCTTAGGGGTTTAATATTTGGGAACGAACCAGTCTAGGACCCACGAGGGGACATATAAGAGGACCCCACCTATTGGTAGCTAGCTGCCAAAACAGTGACCAAACGACAACACAAGGGGCAGTCCCTTGTCTAACCAACGGTCCATCGACCATGGGAGTAGATTCAATCTTAAAGTAAAGTTGGACAGGATAAAATTTGATATAAGTATCAAGCCAATAGACCCACCAAAGAAAAGTTGATAGATCCGTTGGTTAGCAACCGTAGATTGAAACTGTCCAAAAAATAGTATTTTCCTGTGAAGTCTTGGGGTGTTCGGTAAATTCACCCCCAGTCTATTATGAACCTAGGAAGTAATTTTTAGTGTTATTCATATATATTAATGTGTTTCAAACCCTATGCCCTAATTTCAGACTCCTCTTCCTAAAACCCAAAAGCCCTGTCTCTTAGAAGACTCTCGCTCAAGTCACCATGTATGCTAGAAGTCAAGAAGAAACTAGGAGGGCTGTTGGTGGTCATTTTTTCACCAACAATTATTGGGTTTCCTTCTCATTGAGGTATGGTATCCATCCTTGAACTCTCTTTTATTCAAGGAGCCCCTTTCTAAAAGATTTCAAAAAGAGTTTTCAACCCTAGTTTCTTTTATCTTCAACTCTAAATATGGGATGTTGCATGAAAACATTTTGAATGACTTAATAATGATTTTTGTAATGTTAGTTTATTATATTAAGGTTAAAACTTCAACGAAATCATGTTACAACTTTTCATCAAATTTTTGCTTAAGAAATTGGTTAAATGTTCATGAATTTGTAGTCTGTGAGCTTTGGTTTCTTATAGTTGTTGTTGTTGATTAGCTATTACCAAATGATATATATTATGATGAAATATTGTAGGTTATGAAAGGTTGGATAAAAGGGTACATTGGTTGGGCTGTTTAGTTTTAATTTCGAAATGCTCTTGAGTGTTATGGTCCACCTTCTTGGCTGCGGTGTTTTATTGAATTGTACGAATGTAAAGTTACTAATTTATTTTGAATGATGATATTAATGCTTTTTATGTGATGTAAGATGATAATAATGTTTTTATTTGTAAATGTTCCTTATGAAGCTATTATGTGAATTAGACTAGAATGTATTCTTGAATGAAGTAATTCTTTTTAATAGTTTTATGAATCTTGTTATGAGAAGTATGCTAAGGATTATGTCTAAATGATTTATATGATTATGTGAAGCATGTAAAGTGTGTGATGTTATTAATGAAGGTTTTATCATGTATAGAATTTAAGTGTAAATGAAATGATGCTTATGTGCAAGGTGTTCTCACATGTACACACACACTCACACTTGAATGAATAAAGCTAAGTTAAGTCCAAAAGGGGAGTTTTGGGGTGAACACTCATTGTGAGTAGAGATGATGTGTTTAGTAGCAACCCTCTACATCCTAAGAGCTTTCTATGATAGGTCGGAGGATAAATGCCATTCGTGAGTTGATATATACCTTTCACTAGTTATCCTTAACCTATAGTTTATAATGTTTAGAATACGAGTAAAGTTATTCCTAGCACCGAGAGGATATGAAGAAGACGTGGTTACACTTCATGAGTTGAGATGTTTTATTCAAATGTAACTCTTGAGATGAGTACTCCTCATTAGTGGAGAATGAGTAACTTAGTAGCAATCTCCTTATTCCTTAACTATGCGCCCTCATAGGTGTAACTATTGGGCAAGCTATGTAAAAGCTAAGAGAATGACCTCATTCTAGGCAACTGAGGATCCCTCATCTGATAGGTGTTAATATATGTATTTAATGTCTTGATCTCATGGTCAATGTTGGTTAAGCTAATTCTCACAAAAGAAATTTATGTGCTAAGTCTTCTAAAAAAGTGCTCTACTTTGGGTACGTAGTTGAATGGGACGCTATTTATCAATTACACTAGGTAGGCATTCCTAATGGGGAGTCTTGGTGATTCTTATTTGAATTTAATGAACTAAGTCTCCTAAAAGAACGTACTACTTAGAGTAGGTAGTGGTATGGGATGCTATGTATCCATTGCACTAGGTAGGACCTTCCAAATGTGGAGTTTTTGTGCCAAGTCTTCTAAAAAAATGTACTACTTAGGGTAGGTGGTGGTATGAGATGCCATCTACTCATTGCACTAAGTAGGCATTCCGCAAGGTAATTCTTCGTGTGTTGTTGGGTGTTCTTCTATTTTATTTCCATTGAGTCGGTCCTTGTTTTGCCGGCTTGAGTACTCCAAATGGAGGTAGTCTTGAGGGTCGCTTTGGTGTGTATTGAAGGAGGCATATGCATACTTCCTTCATGTCTTACCTTACTGATTATTAGGATGACCTTAGATAGGGATACTATGATGGAAATGATGCTTATTTCCTCATTTGAAATACTTTCGAAGTCCACTACTTTGGAGTCAATTTAGTCACTGTAATGTTAAAGGAAATTCAATTTAAATGCTTAGCTAGTTCACTATAATATTTTGTAAGTTCACTGTAAAGTGCTTCCGTTTGTTAAAATTATGGAAAATCTTCTCTTAGTGTTAGACGATGTTTCTTAAATTATTTTACATCTAAATTTATGAATGTTGTAAGCATTTGGCATGAAAATGTGTTTTTACTAAAATGTCCCTTTTTGCATGTTTTTGAATATGCCACATTTAGTACATTGTTTTGTACTAACCCCATACTTTTCTATACTAACTAATTATAGTTTTGGAAGAAAGTTTGAAGTCTAGAAGGAAAAGCTTGGGAAAGTTCCGCTCAAGACAAAGTGTGTCCTTATATATTTGAGGGCATAATTCCTATCTTCTTAGTTTCTTTATGTTAAGACTTATTATGTATCTCTTTCAAATGTAATGGGTTGTGTAAGTTTATTATGTCGTGTCTTAATTTTGCTTGTGACAATGATATTTTCTTAGTTTTTATAAAGAATTCTTTTTTATATTAATTGTCGTGAAAACTTTTAATTTTGCACTACTTTTCATGTCTAATGTATAGTCAAAGGGATTGTACAAGAACCCAAAGGGTCAAGTATGCCTTGCAATAGTCCAAGGGTTCTCTCTAGCTTCTAGGGTTTTTTTCCAGTTGTGACAATAACTCAGTACAAGATCATGCTAACAACTAGTAAACAAAATCACCGTTTCAATAAAGAGTAGAGAGGCTTAAATCATTTTCTAATATCCCTTAGTTTCACCGTTATGGGCAACATTCATTATTCACCAATAATACCAATATAGTTCAGTAGCTAAAGACATAAAAACTAAGTCTAAACAATTCTTCATCTACCTTAGAATTGAGATCACATCATGTACATTACAATATAAACCTATAGGCTAAAAGAATGTAAATCAATCCTTACCAAAATTTTTGTACTTTGATCATCAAGTATCCATACCCACAATTCATACATAATATCAATATAAGTCAGTAGCTACAATTATCCTTTCATAAATAAATCCTACATTCGTGCACTATAGAATCGAGAATATATTGAATAGGGATCAAGTAATTATGTATCAAACAACATAGGAACAATAACACATAATTCAACATCACATCACATAATATATAGTCAATATAAGCAATTCAACATGCTAGAATCATAATTCAATCAACATAACGTCATGATCACAAAGCCTACACATAGGCTAAATCGAGGGTTTTGAGGGAGCATGGGTTCGTCATGAAATTGGATTGAAATTCACAATATAATAAATATATTAACATGAATTCATCATGAGGGACCCTTTAAAAACGTTTTGAGAAAGAACCCATGGCTATATTTGAAGATAAGACGTTTGATCATAGTTTCTCTTTGTAAATTTGAGAAGAACTCTTTAGGTTAAAGGTTATCTAGAGATGATATCAAGAGATGAAGATTACCATACCTTATAGTATAAAGAAACCACTATAAAATTTGAAGAACCCATGGAAATCCAAGCTCCAAGCGGTAGTTGAGCTTCATCTCTAATGGAGGTTTCTAGAGAGGATATTTTGGGAGAGAGAAGTCTAATTTGAATATAAGAATTTGAAATGGGCTTATCACGTTTTTAAGCCACTTAATAAATCCAAAAATAAACAAATAAACCAACTAGGGTCAAGTTATTATGTGGGGTTAATTTCCCATTCACCCCTTCAATTTAAGTAGCATGCATAGACGTTGTTGCAGCTTGCATCGGCGGACCCATTGACGCCCAGTAGGTCCATCAACGGACATTACTGCAAGACGTCGTTTTAGTTTGGGGCTTGAAAAATGCCTTCAAACTTCACCAAGATATGTAACAATCGGTGCCTCACCATCGACGGAGCGTAGGTGAACCTATTGGCCATCGATCGAGGGTCGTTGGTAGGCACTACAAAGAAAGTTCAATAACAGACTTTGCATCCTCTTTGAGGGCCTTTGCGGGTCCCTCGGTCAGTCATACCCGGACGTATCCAACCTAAATAAACCTTAGTATTTTAAGGAACTTCCACATCTCTTTCAGCAAAAAATAACACTTGCAACACATCTTAACACGCTAGGCACACTCAAGCCACACATGCACATCTCAAGGGCTTACTTTCAAATGTCTTGGATGTTATTGGACGTTTAACCTCTAAACATCATGAAACTTAACATAATGACTATAAAAAGTATTCTTACACATATAAGGGCTTCTTAAGACAATGAAACACATATAAGCACATAAATCATCTAAGGTCTTTTGGTGACTAGTCGTCGAATGTCTTGTTGTCCCTGGACGTTACACTTCCAAAATACCTAAATCTTTAGAAACTGCCTCATTACAACGTTACATCCCATTTTAGGACTTCAAAACATAAAGACAGAAACGTAAGTCTCTAGAGACCTAACTTGATTTTTGGGGTCTTACAACCTCTTTCCCTAATGCAAAAGTAAATGAATAAAGGAAATGTCTGAACTCTTACTAGGGCTTTTCTTGAGGGGTTTCTACATAGTGTGAGGGAGGGTATGAGACTTTCCTTACACAATGCACTTGTGGGATACAAATAAGTTGTTATAGTAGTGTTTTTTTTATGATTATGTTGATTATGACTCCTGGTTTAGTCTTAATTAACGTATGATTTCTTTAACTACGGGGATTCCTTTCTTCAAGAGGTCCCTAAAAAAGATGTTATCAAAAACCCCAACATCTGGGGCTTTTCTCTACATATGAGTCTTCATTGACAAATGAAATTACGAATCAATTACTACATATTATGAATACTTAAGGTTTTCTAGGTATATAATGATTGATAATTGTGGTTGTTCACTAGGAATTCCCTTGCACCCATGTTCTTCCCCAATTTGATAAATGTTGGACTTGATATGATGAATTGATCAAATGGTCAAATACTTGTTATTTAAACCTCTTTCCCTATTGTAAAAATATAGAAATAAAGAAAATGAATATACTTTTAGGGATTTCTTGAGGGGTTCCTACACAGTAGGAGGTAGGGTTTTCGACTTCTTTTAACCATTGAAATTTGAATCTAAAGTGATAGTCGTAGTAGTATTCTCTTATGACTATGTGGATTATTAACTATGTATTATCATTATGTAGACATCAAGCAATTATGACATATGATATTATGAATGTGTGCATGAAGTGGGTTACTTTATGTGATACTTATCTAAGGATATGGTTATGGGATTATATTCTTATACATGCACAAGTATTGCTTAGGTTATCTACATATTGAAATGATATCATGTTGGGTTTTATTATGAAACTTACTTTATATTTTTATTGGAATTTCATGGTAAAAAAGCATGTTTTGACTAAGATATAATTCTATACATGAATTGATGACTTTTATGCATAGAAGACATACTTAGTACGTGTGATATACCAACCCCATCTTTTCTTCTCCTATTCCAAACATTGTAGGTTCAGGCCTTTGAGGAGATTTCAGGATCATTTCTCAAGAAACTTTGATTTTCTTCTCCTTGTACCTATGATGTAGTTTTTTAGTTTCTTGGTGAGTCCTCAAGTCCAAGGAAAAGACCCTATGATCTAGCTTTTTAGTTCCTTTTCTTATGTTGAAAGACGTTGTATTTCCTATTTCTATAATTCTTATTGATGTCAGAGATATGTGGTGTATCTTAATTCTTTTATGCCTATATGGTTTATTTTGATGAAGTTATATTCTATTTTTATATATATAAAGTGACGTTGAACTTCCTAAGTAAAAGTTTTAATTTTTCTTCCTTTTTATTCTATGATACATGCTATGATGAATGCTAAGGGTTTGAATAAGACTTCTTATCAGAGCATAATGTTGATAATAATGTAGGATTGTTCTCATTGAATACTGCAGCAGGTATTGTCTTGTTCATGGGTCTGAAGGATGCCATAGTTTCAAATGCATACTCGTGCAAAGGATAGATAGCGTCCCATATCACCACTTATCCTAAGTAGTACACTCTTTAGAAGACTTATTTCATTATACTATTTTATGGGGGATATCTTTAACCGACAAATACCATGAGAGCTAGACATGGAATCCCAGTATTAACCCCTACATTATGAAGGATCACCACTTGCCTAAGGTATAATGTGCAATTAAAACCATTGAAATCATGAACAAAGAGACGTTTTATTTAAAACGTGGTAACTCACTTTTGAAGACCTTTTATACACACTGACAGTGTTTTGAGCAACCAAGCTGACATAAGCATTCTAGCTCGTGCCCACTTACAGCAGATGGAGATTCTTGAACAAGGAAAAGCGGCACTCGACATCTATTAAACAAGACCAAGAACAAAGCCATACCATTTCTTCGAGAGAAAGTAGTGATGATTGCCATGAATGCTGCCTCGGGACGTGTAAAAGAAGGTCTTTGCCGATTCCTATTAACATGGTGCATCTCTTAGTAGAGGGGCGTCAAAAAGGGGAAATTTGACCGTACAGATAAATTTAATGATATTTTTTTTGAGGAAGAGAATCCACGATGGACTCTTTTTTCATTCTCTATGCGCTAACTATAAGAACATATAGAAGTCAATGATCATAGAATTACTTTAAAAGAGTTCATATTCCTATACACGACAACATCTTGATAATGTCATAAGAACATTTAATATTCTAGAGTTCATATCATCAGAGGATATGATATGAACTCTAAAACATGAATTTGTTCATATTAATCACAATCCGAATTCAAGACAACTAGTACAATGCTCATGCAAAGCCCCATAACCCCACATTATCTTGTAAACTAGTAAAGAGACCATAAGCAATCTCTTTACTTCATATAACACCATATAATGTGTACTCATCATCATACATAGCAATTTAGAGCAATATCATTTTCATCAAATGACGTCAACATCATATATGATCAACATCATGTAAAGTCATCATCATGCACTACATTCATAACATAAGTACAAAAGAACATCCTCCTAGGACTCCCCTCAAGGTCAACTTTTGCAATGAATAGGTGAAGTCCACACCCTTATCTGTACTAACTAGAACCCCTTTAGTCATCCTAGTTAGTGTCCATTTTATTAATTTAATTCATTAATTTTACTTTCGTAAATATTCGCCTTAACCAACAACAGACCATGTGAGCTAAACATTGAACCCTGAGCTAAGAAGCCCTGAACCAAAAGAAAATGCTCTACTTTCCAAGGTAGAACAAATCATGAAAATAACATTCTAGGTGGATTAACAAGATATTTTTCCTATGTGAGCACATACTTAACGATGTAGCAGATATAACAAAAACTCATATATGCATATTTTATAGTAGTCTCTATCTTATAAGAATCATTGTGAGTCTACGTTCCCTCATTGGGAATGGACACCTCTTATATCTAATTCATTAAGTTCTAAGCTAAATTCTCTTTTTGAAATGTCTTTAAGCCAACCTTAAACATCAGTCTATAGTATATGCGTTACTGACTAACCCTTGTATAATCATGATCATAGGTATTTAGGTATAAAATGGGAACTTCCTTTCATCACAACCTATCAATAGTTAGATGATCATATAATAGTCATATCATAATAAGTAGCACAATAGAATAAGTTCCAACCTTGAATGATCCTACCCCTAGCAAGATTTCACATTCCCATATTTATAACATGCCATCATATTCATCATATAATCATGTTCATAATATATTCACATAATGATTCTTCAATTGTACATCATCATCATTAATACACCAACATAAATGAACTAGGGAAATCATAATCTCAAAAGTCTTACCTATGGATTCGAACAATGTCCTTCAAGAATTTACCCTCAATTTCACCACATTCATAAAATAATCCAGTAAACATCATTGTACAAAAGTAAATTAAGCAATAACATATCGACTTTAAACATCCATAATCATCCTTAGGCCTAATTCATACCTTAGGGTTAGGAAAAGGGTCATACATGGATATTTTATAGAAACTAGGTCAAAGACTAAGAACTACAACAATCCATCAATAAATAATCAGAATCTATCAATATAAGCCAAAGAAATCCAACATTAAGTCAATTTTTAAGGTTACCCACGAAATTGGATGAAAACCATAGTTTTCGACATGTTTGGAAATGAAATTTTCAAGAACCTCTTGGGAAAAGGTGTCCCAAGAGGAAATAGATTCCATACTTTCCTAATACTTGAATAATTATGTAGGAATACTTATATCTTGAAGCCTTATGAATCTTGAAAGTTGTTTTTCAATGCGGTCTTTTGGTAGTTAGAGAAAGTAGAGAAAAGTAGGAGTGAATTGGGTTTGGGAAATGATGAAGTTTTGGGTTAGTTTAATGAGGTCTCACTCTTTTATAGTCCCCAAATAACTTATTAACCATCCCTGAGTCATTAATTTATTAACTAACTAATTGAATAATTTCCCTAACCTCAACCTACATAAAACAGTGCACCTTGGGTCAAATTGATGACTTCTCTATAATGATTCGCTAACCAAACCACGGACCACACTGGTCATCCGTGGTGATTGTTAGAGACATTTTTTTTATCCTTTTTGGGATTTTGCTAAGTGTCAACCAATGACACCAAACAACGGCTCGACATTTTTCTTCGTGGTTAGACAGTTCTTAATGGACAGTTTTGGGGACAAATGTTGTGTCCTACTCAAGGAACCTTAGGGTTGTTTGGGGAGTCGTACCCAAAAATTTTGACACTCAACACACACTTTTACGTATTCCAACCTTTGTCATAAAATTTTAATTCAATTAATCTCTTTAAACCCCTTACAACACACCAAGTCACTCTAGCTCATACGTCATGATCATTTTCTTGACGTTTTGATTGTAATACTTAGTAATTGAGATTATTACTTATTTGATGCTTGGAAACACTGTTTTAAGGGTTAATTAATTGAATCTCTTTACTAACTCATCGAACTTCTATAGTGTTAAACTAACATAGTCATAATATGTACATGAATTTTACCTTTAATTAAACATAGTAACAAACCTATCATCATCTCACATTTAATAATTTTCATAGAATGATAATATATTCATAACTTACTCATTGACACGTTAATTGAGAAGCATCATCACCGATAGACCAATGTTATTAGAATAAAGTGTTCATGACCTTGAAGGTCTTTCTAATGTCCTCTAAGAAAACTCATTCAAGATTTAACCCTCACATCAATGATATTTAACCAAAAAGTCAATAATAATTATCATATAATAGTAAACTATACAAGAACACACATACTACAATGTCTCTATTCATCAGTTTCTATAATTCAAAAACTAGGGTTAGGAGATGAGGTATATCATGAGTCTTTCAATGAATTAGGTCAAAGACAAAGATAACACATAAATTTATTCATAAACATTCATAATTCATTAGTATTAATCCAATTTGCATGTGTTCTTTTGCCCCAAAAGACTGATTACTTTCTTCCTGAACCGGGATGTCGTAACATGTACAAAGTATAAAAGTTAAATATGAAGAATGATGTCTAAACATGAATGATATCACATTCAAATAAAATGCTTCCACGAGTAGTTATAAAGATGTTTAATGTATTGGCTCTAATTGTGAAATAGAGATTGTTAGCAAGTTTGATTGTCTCATTGTTAGTACCTTATTAGAACTTGCTCAGTTGGTCCTGCAAAAGGAATATATGGTATTTCACTAATGAAGGATCATATGCCCTTTTTCAAATAATCAAACATTTATCTTGAAATAAAGGGTTCCATATATAGTTCATAGCCCAATCACAATAACCGTACCAAAGATGGTTCAACTAGGGCTACCTCCCAAGGGCGACAAAAAGGTAATGATGACTTTCCTAAGTATTAATATGATGTCATTATAGATAATTAAAGTTAAGTTTATCATTCATTTACTATGAAGGAGATTAATATGGCTAACGACTTCAACATTAATAACCTTACCACTAGGTTCAAGGTTTCACATAAAAGACCTTTTTAACATCATTTATGGTCACAAGTAATTCATACATGCTATACAAAGATAATTTATCATCCTATGTCAACACATCACATATTAACATTCATACATAAATGAAGAAATAAACACAAGTAAACCAAGACAAGACACCACATACTTCACTGTAACTCATAATACATGTCATTCTACAAGAACATAGAAATAACCCTTATAATCTTCAATTAACCCTATATACTATCATATTCAACATTATTATGACCATAATAGTCTCATATAGTCAAGTAGGAATAACATACATCAACCCTAAGACTATACACACAAAGCCACATTCTTAGTCTAACATGATCACCTACATAACATCAATAGAACACATTTACTTTAACATTACTTAACAGGTAGATATATATCATCATACTTCACATAACCAACTACAAATAATCACATAACTTAAAGTAGTTTTCCGACAAGTTCACGATCATAAAATTACTTTAAATAGCGCCGACAAGGCCACATAAATTGCGAGTAAATAAAATAACACCGCCAGGATTAGTGGACCACACAAATTACAACATAATTGAAGTCTAATTAATCATAATAAAGGAACTAGGTAAAGTTACAACCACAAGATTCTTAACACCTAATTCCAATGCCTAATCACCACATTTGATATCACAAGCCCTTACACATGGCCATAACAACCAATTAAACCTAATTGTAACAATATTCATAAAACTAGGTCAAGTTACTACATTATCGTCAATCCAATACAACATACATATTGATTTAATATAGTTAATACAAGAATCTATAGCCTACACATAACTACTTTAGAATTTATCAACATTAGATCAATATGAAGTAACCCATAACTTAGTCAAAAACTAGGGTTCATCCAATTCATGGATTAATAGGTTATTTTGTTGGATATAATCAATACAATATCAATTCAATCATTCTTCAATTTTTAGAAATTATTAATGCAAGAATTTATAGAATAGATTATAAAATTAGACAATTCAACTTGAAAACATTAGAAAACATCTTTGATTGTTTGGATCCTTGATGAAGAGAGTTTCAAGGATCAAAATTCAAACCTTGATGAAGCTAATTATTCAATTTTATGAAGAATCACCACTCAATTCGTCACTCCAATCCCATCCATTAGTTTTGACTCCAATGGAGTTCTAGAGAAAATTCTAAGGGATTTGGTTTTTTTATTTGGAATAATGAAATCTTCATAGTGTTTTAGGCGTATATACACACTTAAAATACCCAAAATGCCCTTAAGGGACCTAAAAACATCTTATTTGGTAGTGGAGTTAAATTACACTTTCACCCCTCACTTAGTAGAAACCTGCGAAGTAATAGAGACCAGAAACGACTATTGCCCATCGACGGGGCGTAGGTACACACACGGACTATCTTTCCCTCTGTAGATGGGTTCTGCGTCTGGAAACTAAAAGCTTAGCTCACCAGTCTAAGTAACCAGATGACGACCTCCACCTACAGGGTGTCGACCAGGCCATTGGTCGTCGTTTGACATCTGTAGGTGGGACTGCCTTGGGCAGTTTTGGCTACCAACATGGCTCCTTCCTCAAGGACCCTTCGTTGGTTCTTGAGGATGATTTCCACAACTTTTAAAACCCAAACATGATAGTTTATGAGTTTATCATATCCCACATGAATTTAACCCAAAATGAAAACGTAAAAATTGACGAAAGATGCTTAGGCACACAAGGTCATTTCAAGGCAACACTTTTGAACGTCATGGACGTTCTTGAGCGGTTTAAATTAAAACATTACGAAAATTGACAAAATTCCTATATATGATATAATAACTCATTTAAAGATCTTATAACCTCATGAATCACATATAAACACATAAAACCACATATGAGGCATATAGGTAACTTAGTCGTCGGACGTCTTAGTCGTCCCTTGATGTATGACTTCCAATGCACCTAAACTATTGAACACTGCCTCAATATCACATTGTAGCCTATTTAGTAAATTACACCATCATGACAACCAATTTAGGATCTAGCATCACCTAAGTCATTTTCAGGGTCCTATTGTAATTATGGTCTCACTTATGAACATGGGATTGGTCTTTACTGTTTAAGTATGATGTTGTTTACTCTTATTGATATATTATGTGAAGCGGGCATTGCATTTGTTTTTTTTTTGGGTTTTACATGATTGAGTGAGGTTATGGGGCCTTACTTAATCATTGCACTAGGGGACTTTATTGGTGTTCATGAGTAAGGGTCTTACTTTGGTTATAATGATATAAGCTCTTATACATTCTTAAACTGGAGTCTTGGTCAATCTTATTTGAATTGTCTGAGCTAAGTCTTCTAAAAGAGTGTACTACATAGGGTAGGTAGTGGAATGGGAAGCCATTTACTCATTGCACTATGTAGGAATTTTGAAAGGAAAGTCTTGGTGTGTTTTTGGACTGTTCTGTTATTGTTTTGTCATTCAATGGGGACTTTTTTCTGTCAAGGACAGTAAGCCTAGACGCGATTGTCTTGGGGATCAACTATGTGTGTAAGAATGAGGTGTATGGGCTTTTCCATCTTTTATTACCTTGGTGAGTCTTAGGATAACCTTAACTAGGGAAACTCCTAGTGAAATGAATTTACTTCCTCTTGTCTTGACTATGGGATTTCACTATTTTGGGAATGAATTAATTCACTCTAATTTTGAAAATGGTTCACTGTAATTTTTGTAATTTTAATGTAAAATGCTTCTTTTTATTAAAATTATGGAAATTCTTCTGTATGTGATAAATCATGATTCTCATGTTGATTTACTTCTATATTAATGAATGTTTTACCGAATTGACATGAAAAATAATTTTTACTAAAATGTCCCTTTTTGCATGTTTTTTATATGTATTACTTAATGCATTATTTTTACTAACCCCATACTTTTCTATAGTCTATAAGTGTCGGTTTGGAAGCAAGGATGATTTTAGAAGGCGAAGGTTGGGAAATCTACTCTCTCATGATTTTGTATGTCCTGATATACTACAGGACACAGTCTATGTTTCTTAGTTTTGTTACTAAGACTTATTATGTATTTATTTCAATTGTAAAGGGTTGCGTCCATAAGATATTATGTTGTGTCTTTATGTATCGCCTATGACAATTAAAATTTATAAAAGAATTTCGTTTTTATATTAAATGTCGCAATAGTTTTAAATCTGGACTACTTTTCATATCTTATGTAATGAACAATACTTTAAAAGACTAATACAATACCCCAAAGGGTAAAGTACGCCTTCTAACGACTCAAGGGTTCTCCATAACTTCTAGGAGCTACTTCTGGGTTGCGAAATACTTAGTATCAGAGCATAACGTTATGGAAAATAGTTTAGGGTCTATAGTCTCACAAGAAAGGTCTTGTAGAGTCTTTATCATTGGTGTGAGTCGCGACATCCATGGACAACACCATATAGGACGATAGAGTTTCACTTATTCATAGTCTTGTATCATTCCATAAAAAATAACTCCATAAGATCTCTCTCTTCATGTGAGTTTTGATGATTATGATGGTTTTATGGCTAGAAGTGTAAATATGAAGGTTACTGTTGAAAATTGTGATGTGAAGCCATTTATGGCTATATGTGACTTATAAGGTTGGAAGTATTATGATGTGAAATTGTATGGTGATGTAGTTCAAGGCACGGTAAGAGTTGAAATAATTGAGTGAAGTCCCTTTTGTAGAAAACAATTATCTTATTGTTGTGCAAAAGGATATTAAAAGAACTATGGTGTAAATTTGGATAGTGTTCAAAGATATGTAATGTTGAAGAGTTGAGTTAGTGATACTCAAGGGTGTTGTTCAAGATCAACCCTAAGAGTTAAGTGTTATGCTTGACATGTAAAGTTGATGATTAGTATTGATCTACATGAGTTGAGGGTAGTATGAGCTCCTAACTTGTGAGAAGTGTAGTGGTACTTTTAAGTATGAGATCTTGAAGATTGCTTTATCGTATGTGGGGGAGAATGAGTTGAGTAGAAGGGTGGTCGATATCCTTAACTTTCCTTCTATTCTTACTCAAGTTCAATACCAAAATTCTAGTAGTTTAATAATGATTAAGAGTCTTGAATAATAGTATGATTTTAGTTTCTCCTTTTTCTTATGAGTTCCTTGATGTAATAATGTTTGGAAGTCTCTTTAAGCTAACATGATGTCATGGGGAAGATTGTTATTCAACCTATTCTCTCTTGAATTAAGTGTAGCTAATGATAAGTGTTTAAATGCTTCAAGGTTCTTTGAATATTAAGTGTATGAATGAGTTGTCATGTGTTGTATATGCAGTTAGAAGACTTAAGGTCTAATTTTAGAGAAGCAAGTAAACTCTAAGTTTTCTCAAGATTAATGCTAGGTAGGATTGCATGTAGTGTACTTAGTCCAAGATAATTCTCAAAGTTCACTAAGTTGGAATGGTAGTATGGGATGCTACTCTAACATTGAACTCCTTGTAACTTACAAAAACTATTTGGAGTGAGTTAGTATAGTATTGTCTCAAATATTTTCATTCCATCTTTTTGTGTTCCTTGAAATGTGCATTATAGAATTTTTAAGTGACACTGTGAAATTTTAAGTTCACTGTAAAGAAGTTCAAATTTTGACAAATAATTTTTTTAAAGGATTATGGTTTCAATGAGTATTCAAATGATGTGTATAAGAATGTTTAATGTTGGAAAAGGTAGTTCCTCCGTTAGTGAAGTAATGAAAGTGAAATTGAATTTGTAAAGTTTTGTAAAGTTGTCGACGTTATAGTGATGCTCACAGCAAAAATATTTATTTTAAAAGAAATTTATTTTTCATGAATTGGTTGTAAAAGTATTGTATATGTGAATGTTTAGTGTTGGATATGGTAGTTCCTCAAATAGTGAAGAATAAGAGTGAATTCTGAAAAGTCAAAGTTCTCGCAAAGTGCTTGTAATTCAAAGTGCTTGAAAGTTTGAAATTTTTCTTGTTCTTAGTTTGTTCATCCACTATAATGTTTGAGCCTTTATAGTAATATTTTGTGTGATGCTAAGTTAGTCCTTGATAGTATTAATGTTTTTTCGTGTCATTTGAGGACAAATGTTATTCCAAATGGGTGAGAATGTAACACCTTCAAATGAAATAGGGTTCACTAGACCTTAAAGAATGTTTCATGAGTTAATTTTATGTTAAAGTGAGTTATATATATTTCCTTATGCAGTCTGTGAATTTGGTTAAGTTTGGAGGTCAAACATCCATGACGTTCGAAAGATATTCCTTAGAAAGTGCTTGTGTGTTATCATGTGCTTGAGTGAGTTTTATGTGTTTGTTTTCTTTGAAATTTGTGTGTCATTTCTTTTAGTATTTATAGGGGCTTAACATCCGGTTAAGATACCACCTAGGACCAATGAAGGGCACTAGAAGAGGACCTTATCTCTTGGAAAGAAGCTGCAAAGCAGTGACAAAACAACGACTGAAGGGACGGTCCGTTTGTCAACAAATGGTCCGTCAACCATGGGTATCAACTTGAACTGCAAGGAATGATAGCCTTTTCTTTAATGAGGCTAAGTTCAGACCAACGACCCCCACAAACGGGCTGTTTATGGACAAACAGTTCGTTAGTTGGAGCCATCTGTGAACGTCAAATGTTTGACAACGTCCAAAATGTTTGAAAGTTTTACCTTGAAATGTGTTTGTGTCTCTTAGTGTGTTTTGGCTCGTTTTATGTGTGATTTGAAGTTCCAATTTATGTAAGGGTGTCCTAACATGTGTACGAAAGTAGTTGAGGTGGAAATGTTTGATCAAAACTCCCCAAGGACAGACCAAAGGATCTTTGAAGGGGACCCAACCTTGGGCCAACAAGTATATTAAGAGAGTAGGTTTTGTTCCTTGATGAAATAGGTCGGCATCATGGACTTTCTCCTCGACAATGTTTTCAAAAATGAAAGTTGAGTTTTACATGTCTAAATGTACAAATAAGTATGGGGTGTTTTGGAAATATTGGGAGATGATTTTAAATAGGTTTTTGACTTATTTAACCTTTTTCCCAAGTCAAAACCCCAACGCCCACTAACAAAAATTTAAATCCCAAAAATCTCTATTCTCTCCCAAATTCACTCAAAAATCCATTGGAGGGAAAACTAAAGTTCAAGCTAGGGGATGGTTTTGATGGTTCCTTCTAAAATTTCTCAAGTGTATTCAATCAATAAGGTATGCTCATTCTTCATCATTAGTTATCCATTCATCTAAGGAGTTTAATCAAGGATTTTCCAAAATTATTCAAAGACCAAAATTCCTAATTTTCAATCAAGCCATGTTTACTTTCTCATATTGATTTCAAAAGCATGTTTATGATAAATTAAGGATTATATACTGTTTTAAAGATGAATTTCAATTAAATTTCATGATTAACTCATGATTTCCTTAATTTCTAAAGTTATGTTATAATGTGGGTCTTTTTATCTTGATTAGATAATGATTGAATAATGTTTAGATAGTAATGAATTGATAAGTTATATATTACGTTATTCAATGGGTGGTGAATTTTTTATGAGTGATCAATGATCACCAAGGTTTAGGGAATGAGTAAATTGATCTACATTCCTCTACTTTCTATAGACTTGATGAAGTTGTGTACTTAATGTGATCTTTAAACCGTGATGATTTAAGTATGATTTCGTGTAAGTAATTGTGCCTTACTATTTTATACTTGTAATTATGTTGAATAGTGTACATTGATCAATGATGATCAAAGCTTGGAGGAATTCTAAGTTGACCCTATTTTCTCTACTTTTCTATAGAGTTGCTAGATGCTTGGCCTTGTATGGCATTATCTTGTATGGTCCACTTATGGTGGCGGTGTTTACTTCTTTTCAATATATATGTGTTGATCATTTTTTTGAGGCAGATTGGTGCAACATGATTGTATTCGTATAAAGATCACTTTGTGAAGTAGCATTCCTAGTTTTCTATTCTAGTTACGATATAGATTGTATTGCTAATGTTGTAAGCATATGATTGAATATGTTAGGATAGGTATATGTTCAGACATTAATGAAGTAAATATAATTAAGGACCCCTACATCTTTACCGCTAAATAAATGTGTGATTAGTTAAGGTTAGAAGTGTTAAGTGTAATGTTATATAATTCTTGTCTCCGATGATAAAATGTGATGTGTGGTCTATGATTAAATGAGTATTATGGTATTAAAAGGATGGATGCCTCAATGTGTTTTTTATAGTCGTTATTTGATCATGTTGGCCAATGTACACACTGAAACCTCAAGTATTGTCACGACCCAAAACCGGGGACGCGACTGGCACCCACATTTACCCTCCTATGTGAGCGAACCAACCAACCTAACCTTTAACATTTTAATACAATATCAACAAAAGAAATGCGGAAGACTTAAACTCATTAATAAAACAATTCAAAACTATTATTAATATCCCCAAAATCTGGAAGTCATCATCAGAAGAACATCTATCTCAAATTGCTAAACTAAAACTGTCTAAGAAGCTAAAACAACTACTAGCTAGTCCATGCCGGAAGTTCAAGGCATCAAGACTTGAAGAAGAAGACCCAGTCCAAGCTAGACGCATTAGCTCACCCTGAATTTCCGATGAAGTGAAGACTGGCTAGATCTACTGTTGAGTTGAAGTTGACGGAACGTTTGCTGCATTACACAAATAACAAAGAAGAAAACATAAAAGTAGGGGGTCAGTACAACCACAAGTACTTAGTAGATATCATCGGCCAACTCAAAATAGGGAAAAGTATATATGATTAATAATGTAAATCAACTACAATACTCAACATGTAGCAATAACAATATTAATTCATCAATGAATACAACCGAGTTCACACATGAGGACTCAAGCCTCAATACCATACTCATTTGGGAATTAAGTTCATTAGATTGAGTATATTCATTATCTTTCAAGATTCATTATCTTTCTTCCTCTTGTGTCGGTACGTGACACTCCGCTCCTCTAATTCTATCCTGGTGCCGGAACGTGGCACTCCGATCCTCATATACTATCCTGGTACCGGAACGTGGCACCCGATCCATATACTATCCTGCTGTCGGAACGTGACACTCCGATCCTCATATACTATCCTGGTACCGGAACGAGGCACCCGATCCATATTCTATCCTGGTGTCGGAACGTGACACTCCGATCCTCATTCTATCCTGGTACCGGAACGTGGCACCCGATCCATATTCTATCCTGGTGTCAGAATGTGACACTCCGATCCTCATATACTATCCTGGTACCGGAACGTGGCACCCGATCCATATTCTATCCTGGTGTCGGAACGTGACACTCCGATCCTCATTCTATCCTGGTACCAGAACGTGGCACCCGATCCATATTCTATCTTGGTGTCGGAACGTGAAACTCCGATCCTCATTCTATCCTGGTACCGGAACGTGGCACCCGATCCCCTAATTCATCAAGCCTTCTTTTAAATTAAGGCATCATCATTAACAAGTGAATTAGGGTTCTTTCAAGATTTGGGATTCAATAGCTTCATCATGCTTTGTTAATTCATCACAATTTTCATAATCATAATCATGCAAGCATACAATTTAAGCACATAGTAGGGTTTACAATACTATCAACACATATCATTCACTATTGAGAGTTTATGACGAGTAGCATGAAAATAACCATAACCTACCTCCACCGAAGAATTGATCAAACAAGCTAATCCTCAAGCTCCGTTTTCTCCTCCCTCTCGATCGATCCCTCTCTTTCTCTTTGTTCTTTCTGTTTGTTTTATTCAAACCCTCTTTCCTTTACCCTAATTATCATATAATTAAGACTAAAAGAGGACAATAGAACCCACTAATTAACTTAAGGTTACCTCTTTTAACCCCCAGGTAATTAGACTTATTAATATTTACCCTCAATCTTTATAATTAAGGAAAGAATAGTCCAAAACGTCCCTTAAAACGTGTAAAGGAATCCTATTCTGCCTGGGATTTGTGCAACCTGTGACGGGCCGTCGTGCCTGCGACGGTCCGTCACGATGGTCGTTGCAGCCTCCCAAACTCCAGGTGAACTGTGACGGCCCGTCACACCTGTGACGGTCCGTCCTGCACCTCCGTCCTGACGGTCAGAAACTCGTTTCTTGTACCAAATTCTCAAAAGTTGAAGTGTTTTGCAACGGAAACTCATGACGGTTTGTCGTGGATGTGACGGCACGTCCTGCAGGTCCGTCACAATTTATAGAGAGTCAATTTTCAGTATCCAATTTACGAATTCTAAGTATGCTGAAACGATGCACCCTCGACGGGCCGTCGTGCCTGTGACGGTCCGTCGCAGTGCCCGTGGTCTTGGCCAGTTTTTCCAGAATTAAAATTTGCTGCTCAAAACGACTAAACAGGTCGTTACAATAGATAGCAATTTACCCATCGTTCATCCCCGAACGATCAATAGAAGAAAAACAATGGCGAAAAGGAGTACCTGAATCTATAAACAAATGTGGGTATTTTTCTTGCATGTCTTCCTCCTTCTCCCAAGTAGCCTCTTCAACCGGTCGATTCTTCCATTGAACTTTGATGGATGCAATCTCTCTCGACCTCAACTTGCGAACTTATCTATCTAATATAGCAACCGGTTCCTCTTCATAAGTCAAATTCTCATCAAACAACACTGAGTCCCAACGGATGATGTAGTTTCCATCTCCATGGTATCTTATCAACATGGACACATGGAATACCGGATGCACTCCGGACAGCCCTGGGGGCAAGGCCAATTCATACGCCACCTCCCCTATTCGCTTTAGTACCTCAAATGGTCAAATATACCTTGGACTTAGCTTACCTCTTTTGCCAAACCGCATCACCCCTTTCATGGGTGAAACCTTCAACAAGACTTGTTCACCCTCCATGAACTCCATGTCTCTAACCTTTCGGTCTGCATACTCCTTTTGTCTACTTTGCGCCGCTAGAAGCTTTTCTTGAATGCCTTTCACCTTATCTAACGAATCCCTCAAGAGATCAGCACCCCAAGGTCTAACCTCGAATGCATCAAACCAACCAATGGGAGATCTACACCTCCTCCCATATAATGCTTCAAATGGAGCCATATCAATACTGGAGTGATAGCTATTATTGTACGAAAACTCTGCCAAGGGTAAGAAGCTATCCCAATGTCCACCAAACTCTATCACGCATGCGCGAAGCATATCCTCCAACACTTGAATCGTTCGCTCAGACTGTCCATCGGTCTGAGGATGGAACGCGATACTAAGGTCCAACCTAGTACCCAATTCCGCATGCAATGTTTTCCAAAACTTAGAGGTGAACTGTGTACCTCTATCTGATATAATGGAGAGTTGAACCCCATGCAATCGAACAATCTCTGAGATGTAGATTTTGGCTAGCTTCTCTGCATTGTAAGTCACCTTGACCGGAATGAAATGAGCAGACTTAGTTAACCTATCAACAATCACCCAAATGGAGTCATACTTACCCATTGTCTTTGGAAGACCAACCACAAAGTCCATTACGATTCTCTCCCACTTCCATTCAGGAATGGGCATTCGCTGAAGCGTTCCTCCGGGCCTCTGGTGTTCATACTTTACTTGTTGACAGTTTGGACATTTGGCAACACACTCAACAATATCTCGCTTCATTCTACTCCACAAGAAGTGTTGCTTTAGGTCGCGATACATCTTGGTTGAACCAGGATGTATAGAATATCCGGAACTATGAACCTCTCTCAGAATAGTGGTGATCAAATCACCGATGCGGGGTACACATACCCTTCTCTTTATCCTCAAAACACCTTCCTCATCAATTGTTGCTTCTTTAGCCTCTCCTTGCAACACCTTATCTTGGATCCGGATTAATTTCTCATCATCAAACTGCTTCCCCTTAATCTTGTCAAGGAAGGAGGATCTTGCCTCCACACAAGATAACAATCCTCCCTTCTCATTTATTTCTAACCTCATAAGGTCATTAGCCAAAATCTGCACTTCTCTAGCCAATGGGCGTCTAGAAGCTTGCAAATGAGCTAGAATTCCCATGCTTCCCACCTTTCTACTCAAAGCATCTGCCACAACGTTCGCCTTCCCCGGATGATACAAGATCGTGATATCGTAGTCGTTCAGTAGTTCCATCCATCTCCTTTGTCTTATGTTCAAATCTTTCTGAGTAAAGACATACTGTAAACTACGATGATCCGTATAGATTTCACACTTAACCCCATATAAATAATGCCTCCATTGCTTTAGTGCAAACACTACCGCGGCCAATTCAAAGTCATGAGTTGGGTAGTTATGTTCATGCACTTTTAATTGTCTTAAAGCATAAGCAATCACGTTCTTCTCTTGCATTAGTACTGCACCCAAACCCGAATAGGATGCATCACAATAAACAATGAAGTTCTTACCCTCTACCGGCAAGGTAAGGATAGGCGCGGTAGTCAACAAAGTCTTGAGTTTCTGAAAGCTTTCCTCACACTCATCCGACCATACAAATGGAACATTCTGCTTAGTCAAGTTCGTCAATTGGGAAGCGATGGAAGAGAACCCCTTGACAAATCGGCGGTAGTAGCTAGCTAACCCCACGAAACTCCTTATTTCTGACACATTAGTAGGCCTTACCCAGTTTTTCACCGTCTCAATCTTAGATGGATCCAGCATCACTCCATCCTTAGAAACCAAGTGTCCCAAGAAGGACACTGAATCTAACCAAAACTCACACTTAGAGAACTTGGCATAAAGCTTTTTCTCCCTAAACATTTCCAATACCATTCTCAAATGCTCCTCATGTTACTTCTTGCTTTTAGAGTAAATCAGTATATCATCAATAAACACGATCACAAAGAGATCAAGATATGGCTTAAAAATCCTATTCATCAAGCTCATGAAAGCAGCGGGGGCATTTGTAAGGCCAAAGGACATCACTACAAATTCATAATGCCCATACCTAGTCCGAAAAGCGGTCTTTGGCACATCCGTTGCCCCTATTTTCAATTGATGATAACCGGATCTCAAGTCGATCTTCGAGAAGACACAAGCACCTTGTAGTTGATCGAATAAGTCATCAATGCGAGGAAGAGGATATTTGTTCTTAATAGTTACCTTGTTCAACTGCCGGTAATCTATGCACATTCGAAAACTCCCATCCTTCTTCTTTACAAACAAAACTGGAGCACCCCAAGGAGATGCACTTGGTCTAATGAAGCCTTTGTTCAACAACTCTTGAAGTTGTGCCTTTAACTCTCTTAACTCCGCGGGAGCCATTCTATAAGGGGGTATAGAAATGGGGCGAGTACCCGGTTCAAGATCGATACAGAAGTCAATATCCCTATCTGGGGGCATACCAGGAAGATCTGCAGGGAACACATCCAAAAACTCGCGGACTACCAAAACCGACTCAATCGAGGGTACTTGAGTAGTGTCGTCCTTGAGATGTGCCAAGAAAGCTAAACACCCTTTACTAACAATTTTCTTAGCACGAAGAAAGGAGATAATACGCACCGGATTGGAATTGTAGTCACCCTCCCACACTAACGGATCTGTCCCAGGCTTGGCTAACGTCACTGTTTTAGCATTACAATCCAAGATCGCAAAATTCGGAGAAAGCCAAGTCCTACCCAGAATTACATCAAAGTCAACCATTTCTAAGATAACCAGATCTACATAAGTGTTGCTCCCCACAAAGTTCACCAAACATGACCTATATACCCTTTCAACTACTACAGACTCACCCACCGGAGTAGAAACACGAATAGGCATATCAAGTAGTTCACAACATAGATTTAGACCATTAGAAAGTGATGAAGATACATATGAAAATGTAGATCCAGGATCAAACAATACGGAAGCCATGCAATCACAAACCAGAAGATTACCTGTGATAACAACATCAGATGTCTCCGCCTCCGATCTCCCAGGGAAAGCATAACAATGGGCCCTTTCGTTGGTTTGTCCGTTGCCCCTACCATGTTGTGATGTAGGGGCTCCAGTTTGCCCATCACCTCTGCCGTTGTGGTGACCACCATTACCTCGACCACCACGTCCCCCAGAAAAACGGCCTCTACCATGACCACCTCTACCTCTAGCTAGTGGGGTTCTGTAACTCTGGTTTGGACAATACCTCTTAATGTGTCCAATCTCCCCACATCCATAACATTCTCTGGATTCACGCATCGGCCTCTCAGAGAAGTGTTGACCGGTCTGAGGTGGACCCCCAACTACAGTCTGTAGTGAAGACTGAATTGGTCGAACTGAGTAGCCTCCAGTACTCTGTCCTCTAGAGTAGGAACCACTAAAATCACCTCCCTTTCGAAACCTCTTTGATGTCGATGTCGTGGTGAAGTCATCTGGTTTCACCCCTTCCACCTCTATCACAAAATCTACCACCTCTTGGAAGGATGTTGCCGTTGCCGCTATCTGTAAGGCTGAAATCCGCAATTCTGACCTCAACCCCTTCACAAAACGGCGGATCCGTTCTTGTGGACTGAAACAAAGTTGGGTGGCATACCTTGATAAAGCACGAAACTTAGCCTCGTATGCGTTAACCGTCATCCTTCCTTGCTCGAGACTCAAGAACACATCCCTTTTTCTATCTCTCAAAGTCCTTGGGATATACTTCTCCATAAACAGGTAGAGAATGATTCCCAAGTCATAGGTGGTGCCTCTGTTGGTTGACACTCAACATGTGACCGCCACCACATTTAGGCGTTCCCTTGAAACTGATAGCTTACGAACTCAATGCCAAACCGTTCTACTATACCCATCTTGTGTAGTAGCTCATGACAATCAACCAGAAAATCGTACGCATCCTCTCATTCTGCGCCCTTAAAGACTGGAAGTCATCATCACAAGAACATCTATCTCAAATTGCTAAACTAAAAATGTCTAAGAAGCTAAAACAACTACTAGCTAGTCCATGCCGGAAGTTCAAGGCATCAGGACTTGAAGAAGAAGACCCAGTCCAAGCTAGACGCATTAGCTCACCCTGAATTTCCGATGAAGTGAAGACAGGCTAGATCTACTGTTGAGTTGAAGTTGACGGAACGTTTGCTGCATTACACAAATAACAAAGAAGAAAACATAAAAGTAGGGGGTCAGTACAACCACAAGTACTGAGTAGATATCATCGGCCAACTCAAAATAGGGAACAGTATATATCAATAATAATGTAAATCAACTACAATACTCAACATGTAGCAATAACAATATTAATTCATCAATGAATACAACCGAGTTCACACATGAGGACTCAAGCCTCAATACCATACTCATTTGGGAATTAAGTTCATTAGATTGAGTATATTCATTATCTTTCAAGATTCATTATCTTTCTTCCTCTTGTGTCGGTACGTGACACTCCGCTCCTCTAATTCTATCCTGGTGCCGGAACGTGGAACTCCAATCCTCATATACTATCCTTGTACCGGAACGTGGCACCCGATCCATATACTATCCTGGTGTCGGAACGTGACACTCTGATCCTCATATACTATCCTGGTACCGGAACGTGGCACCCGATCCATATTCTATCCTGGTGTCGGAACGTGACACTCCGATCCTCATTCTATCCTGGTACCGGAACGTGGCACCCGATCCATATTCTATCCTGGTGTCGGAACGTGACACTCCGATCCTCATATACTATCCTGGTAACGGAACGTGGCACCCGATCCATATTCTATCCTGGTGTCGGAACGTGACACTCTGATCCTCATTCTATCCTGGTACCGGAACGTGGCACCCGATCCATATTCTATCCTGGTGTCGGAACGTGACACTCCGATCCTCATTATATCCTGGTACCGGAACGTGGCACCCGATCCCCTAATTCATCAAGCCTTCTTTTACATTAAGGCATCATCATTAACAAGTGAATTAGGGTTCTTTCAAGATTTGGGATTCAATAGCTTTATCATGCTTTGTTAATTCATCACAATTTTCATAATCATAATCATGCAAGCATACAATTTAAGCACGTAGTAGGGTTTACAATACTATCAACACATATTATTCACTATTGAGAGTTTACTACGAGTAGCATGAAATTAACCATAACCTACCTCCACCGAAGAATTGATCAAACAAGCTAATCCTCAATCTGCGTTTTCTCCTCCCTCTCGATCGATCCCTCTCTTTCTCTTTGTTCTTTCTGTTTGTTTTATTCAAACCCTCTTTCCTTTACCCTAATTATCATATAATTAAGACTAAAAGAGGACAATAGAACCCACTAATTAACTTAAGGTTACCTCTTTTAACCCCCAGGTAATTAGAATTATTAATATTAACCCTCAATCTTTATAATTAAAGAAAGAATAGTCCAAAACGTCCCTTAAAACGTGTAAAGGAATCCTATTCTGCCTGGGATTTGCGCAACCTGTGACGCGCCGTCGTGCCTGCGACGGTCCGTTACGATGGTCGTCGTAGCCTCCCAAACTCCAGGTGAACTGTGACGGCCCGTCACACCTGTGAGGGTCCGTCCTGCACCTCCGTCCTGACGGTCAGAAACTCGTTTCTTGTACCAAATTCTCAAAAGTTGAAGTGTTTTGCAACGGGAACTCACGATGGTTCGTCGTGGATGTGACGGCATATCCTGCAGGTCCGTCACAATTTACAGAGAGTCGATTTTCAGTATCCAATTTCAGAATTCTAAGTATGCTGAAACGATGCACCCTCGACGGGCCGTCGTGCCTGTGACGGTCCGTCGCAGTGCCCGTGGTCTTGGCCAGTTTTTCAAGAATTAAAATCTGCTGCTCAAAACGACTAAACAGGTCGTTACAAGTATGCTTACATGTAGTATTATTTCATTGTGTTTAAACAAAGGGTAGTCTCATATGAACTAGTATATACTTCTATGAATGTAAAGTATATGTTTATTAATTATGTCATACGTCTATGAATTATGTTATATATCTCTTAACTAGTAGACTTGATAGTTGTAGGAGTATGGACAATGGTATGAGACTTTGTCTATGCACAACACATGTATGCAATGATAGGATAGTTCCTAGGATTTTTCTACATGTACATAAACATGGTTGCATCATTAATCTATGAACATGATTTATGCATGAATGAAATAAACTAAGAACATGTGTTGTCTAAGGGCGTTTATGTGAAAGGTTTGCTAATGTATATGTAGGCACACAAATGAAACATGTCCATTATGTATGTATGATAATCTATACTATATGTTGCTTCAATATGATATGTCCATTTGAAAGGTGTTCTCACATGATTTAGATTAATGAAAACTATCATCTATGACCAATCAACTAATTATATAAGGAATCAATCTCCTAAAGCTTATTTTTTAAAGTACTCATAATAAGGGCTTACAATAAAAGGAACTTAGCTTAGGACTGAATCAACTTTAAGATAAGGGGTGTCCCTTCCCAATAAATGAAGGTAGGTTCATCATAGCCCTCAAGAGGTGGATATCCTCATTGCCCAATTGCATAGATTGATATTTCCGTATATGACTTCAAGTTCCATAAACTATGCTTGACCCATGAGATCTACCAAGTGATATCACCTAATATGCTTTAATGATGTTAAAGTTCTACTTTTGCAAGGTAGAGCACCTTCGTTATGTGTAATGTTCTACAACACCAAATTCCATGTTTAGCACCCATGGTCTTTGTGTCGGTTAAGTCTATAGTTTTCCTAATGTAAAATGGACAATGGATGTAATGTATGGACCCTAACGAGGATAACCTATGGGAAGTTCCTAAGAGTAGGACAGGGTATGTGACTTTACATATGTGTTGCACAATAAGCTATTTATGGAGTTCTACGAATTTCTTCTAATGTATATGATTATGTTTATGATCCCTAGGCATTGCATTGTAGTGTTGTCTACTTGTTGTAATGAAATGCATGGTATGAGTGCTAATGAGTCTATAGAATGTTGTCTTACTTTATATGCATAATGTTTGTCTAGGTTACTATATGATGAGTTCTTTCTTTATATGCATATCGTTGTGTATACTTGTCATGATGATGTATGAATTAAATTATAATGCTTGTAGTCTCTTTATGAGTTAAATAAGTATGTATGATGTTATGGGACTTCACATGTACATTGCACTAGTAGGCTTGGATTGGGGTTATAAGTATGGTCTTTTGAGGTTTAAGTGAAGTGAAGTCTAAATATGCTACTGGTTAACTAATTCCTCTTATGATGATATTGTTAAGTCTTGACTTGTATAAAACCTTGTAATAGGTTCCTCTATGTTGTACATAACGTATGTTTGGTGAAATGTCAGTTATATGCCTTGTTGTATGAAATGATTCTATGAAGGTGTGTGTTTTATTAATGAAGGTTGTATGCATAATGGCCTTATGGTGATACTTGAGTGTTGATATGTAATGGGACATTATCTATACATTGCACCAAGCATCACTAGAGGGTTTATTTGGGTAGCATAGTAGTTAAAGAAAAAGGAGTTCACTGTAAAGCGAAAAAGAGCTTACTATAAACAAATAGTAGTTACTGTAAAATGATAAAAAAAATGTGTCTTAAAGGTAATGTATGATCTTATGTGATATTGTGAATATTGTATATGCCTAAATGAAGTATGTGAATTGTATAATGCTTATAGTGTCACAATGTGTGAATACAACATACGAACTAAGGCACTCTTGCAGTTCAACACGGCGTACCTGACCTATAACAAGTCCTACACAAGACCTTTCGTATCTTTCATCGCATATACGCATATGCAAAGTAGTACAGAATATAAACATTTCACAACGTTCTAATAGTATTGAATAATCTCTTTCATATAAAACGCATAGGAAATACTTAGTCTTATTTCATCAAATCCTCGACACAAGAGTACTTGGGACACGACTTATACAAAAGAAATATATTACTACTAAATCGATTATAATACTTGAATAAAAGAAACCTTAGACATAAATGCCCTCGGTTCAAATGATGAAGTAATTTAACTCGCTTGAAAGATCCTATAATCCATGCTTCGCTCCCAAAAGTACCTTCTTCTATTAATCACTTTAGAAATAGATAATAACATGAAACAGTACTAACAAATGTACTAAGTATGGTTTAATGAATAAAAATCATGAAAACGGGCATTTAATGGAAATATAAAAATTTTGATCTAAATATGATAATATAAGCATAAGAAAAATATTTAACACCTTAGAAACACAAAAGATAAGACTTAACAATTTATTCACATTTTAAAGAATATTACAGTGAGCCATATAAGTCTAATAGTTAATTCCTTCACTGTTACAATGATTTTCTTCCACTTCACATTGAATCATTTCTAGCATGTATTATTCTCACTAAAAGCAAACCTAAGACTCACTGAAGTAACACAAAAGAGAAACCGCCGATACACTCTTTATAGGACACCTAAATCATACTTAGAACACTTATCATGTTATAAAAACACTCAAAATAAACCAAAAACATGAACATGATATCCTCCTACCAAAAGGTGATTCTAAGGTTAACTTGAGTGAGTTGTGAAGCGACCGCCCATAAAATTCCTTAACAAACACTTAGGAAATCCTTTAGATTACCTAGGATAAGATCATTCTTACGAAATACCATAACATACATGTATTATGATATTCTCCTCACAAAGGTTATCAAAAGACTTAAGCAAGTAAATCAAGAAGATAATGGCCATACAAAGTGACCATTCCTATGCCCCCTTTACACCTTAACTAGCAAACCCTTAACTACACTAGATAAGCAGTTATTCATTTAACATGTTTTATGTTAAGTCATTACATTCATTTGTTCATTTAAGATATATTATTCTACTTATGTTGCCTTAAGTGATCATGTTAGACTATGACATTGACATTATGATTATAGTGTTAGGTTCAGTCTTGGTTATTCCTAATTGACATTATGAGTCTATGTGGATTATATTATTGACTTGTATTAGGTATTTCTAGAATGACTTTTATTATGTGCTAAAAGTGAATATGTGATGTCTTGTCTTGATTGACTTATATCTCTTGCTTGATGTATATATAATTATGAATATGTGATGTCTTGATTTAGTGTGTTAGAAATTTTAGTGTTGAATGTATGGAATGACATGTGACTTAAATAATGATATGAGAGTCTATTATGTAAAAACCTTGACGTAAGGGTAAGGTGAAAATTGATTGAACTGTAAGCCGTAAGGGTATCCTTCAAAGTAAAGGAATGACGGACTTAAAGTTTGTTGTCAGGAATTGAATTATATTAATCCTTAGTCAATTCATCATGAGCTTCTTGTATCAATTGTGAGGTAGACCTAGTGGACCTTCCTTAGTAGGGTATGTCTAATCTTTGGAAGTCTTGAGTATAACTCTAGTTCGGGAACTTTGTTGATTTTGTGGACATGATCTAAGCCTTAGGTAGTCTTACGGATTATTTAGGTAATATTTAATAGATCAATATGGACATTATATTCTTGATTTACATAAGTAGTTCTTTATATAGCCTTTGGGAAGAGAATGTCATATCATCTATGTCTTTGTGATTTATGTGAGCATGATTTATGTCTAAGGTATTCTATGGGCGGTCGCTTCACAACTCACTCAAATGAGACTTAGAGTTCACCTTTGGTAGAAGAATCTTACCTTGATGTTTATGATTGTTTTGTAAGTATGTATAAGACTTATTATATGTAATTTTAATGGTCGTTTAGGAACATCTAGTGAGGGTTTATGGTCGGTCTCGCTTTGTTTGACTTAAGTAAATCTTAGGATGACTTTAAGTGAGGAAATTTCATTCTAGAAGTATCTTATGTTTCTCTAAATTTATTTATGATGTTTTTATTATTAAAATATGTTTTGAAAATTTAAATGATGCATATTTCCAATAAAGTCCATTTTCATGATTTTGATTCATATGACATACATAGTATATGTGGTTATAGTAACTCCATACTTCTAAATATATAGTTTTTGGTATGTGAGGAGCCTTGAGATGTGAATACTTGGACTTAGAAGATCGTTCAAGAGATGTTGAAGTCTGTCCTCACTTTACTCGAGGACATATATCTGTTTTATGTTTTCATTCAAAGTATAGTAATAGATTAAGTATTTCTATATTCGTATTCTGAAGTATGGGTTGTGTCCCAAGTATTCTTTTGTCTTAAGATGATGAAAATGAGACTAAGTATTTCCTATTACTTTTATATGAAAGTGATTTTGAAAACTATATTATGTTTTGTGAAAAGTTTTAATTCCGCACTACTTTTCATTATGTATATGCAACACGATATGAAAGAATCATGTCTAAAAACTCCGAGAGTTCCATGACGCCGCTCCACAATCCAAGATTGTGTTCGAAAGTTCTAGTGTATGGTTTTTGGTTCTGATAAATCTTAAGGACACGAACCTTTAGTAAAACACATAATAGGTCTTTATATAAGAAACAAAGAAAAGGACTATGCCCTCCAATATATGAGGACATGCTTTGTCTTGAGAGGGACCTTCCCAATCTTAACCTTCAAACCTTCTAAAACTTCCAACCTATAATTATAAAGTATTGAAAAGTATGGGGTTATTATCAAACAATGTACTAAGTATGGCATATGGAAAAACATGCAAAAATGTACATTTCACAAAATATACATTTTTCCATGCCAATTAAGTAAACATTCATGAATGTAGGAGTAAAAAAATATTTCAACAATCATTTAACACTTAGAGAATAATTTACATGATTTTTGCAAAAGAAAGCATTTTACAGTAACTTTCTCTTTTATTGTGAACCTTCTAGAACATTATCCGTTTGGAGCTGAAAATCGGTAGTCAACTTCATCTTAGTACCAAACCCTTTTTGGAATGACCTCCAAAACCTAGATGTGAATTGTGCACCCCGATCCGATATGATCGATAATGGAATACCATGCCGACACACAATCTCATCTATAAAGATCCTAGCATAATCTTCAGCCGAATATTTAACATTGACAGCACTAAAGCGAGAAAATTTTGTCGACCTATCCAATACCACCCATATAGAATCATATGACTTTTGATTCCGAGGTAAACCCACTAAAAAATCCATATTAATGTCTACCCACATCAAAGTAGGAATTTGGATCTCTTGTACTAAGACACCCGACATTTGATGTTCGGCTTCTACTTGTTGGCAATTTGGACACTTAGCGACAAACTCACTATGTCCTTCTTCATACATTCCCGCAAATAAATTTCTCTAAGGTCATGGTACGTTTTGGTCGAACTGGAATGAATTGAGTAGCAGGACGCAAGGGCTTCTTCTAGGATCAGGTCCCTCAACCCATCCACCTTGGGACCACATAATCTCACTTGGCACCTTAAAATACCATCCCTCATTTAGGTAAAATTCCTCATTAAGCTTGTCGAGGATCATTTCCTAAAACTACATCAATGATTTGTCAAGGTGTTGCTCGGATTTCACCTGAACCATCAATGATGGCTCGGAGTTATCATGTACTATGAAAACACAACACGAAGAATCTTCCAATGTCACCAAAACCTAGACAACGTATGTACATCCCTCAATAGGTGTTTCTTTGCATCATCAATGTGCGATACATTACCCATAGTCTTACTCTTAAGGCATCCTCTACAATATTAGCCTTGCAGGGGTGATAGAGGACGCTCATGTCATAATCTATCAACAATTCTAACCACGTTCTTTGTAGGAGATTCAAATCCTTTTGGGTAAACACATATTGGAGACTCTTATGATTGGTAAAGACATCAACATGTACATTATATAAGTAATGCCTCCAAATTTTCAAAGCAAACACCACGGCCTCTAAATCAATGTCATTAGTGGGATAGTTTTGCTCATGTGCCTTAAGTTTCCTTGAAGGATATGATATTACTTTCCCATGTTGCATATTAATATACCACAAACCTACTTGGGATGCATCACAATAGACAATGAAACACTTTGTACCTTGTGGTAAAGTCAATTGCGGAGCGGAATTGAGACTATATATCAACAATTGAAAACTTTTCTCACATGCCTTCGACCACTTAAATTTCTTACTCTTTTGGGTGAAAGTAGTTAAGGGAGATGCAATGGACACAACACCATCCACGAACCTCCGATAATAAACTACTAGACCCAAGAGACTCCTAATGTTAGTTGGAGTCAATTCTCTAGGCCAATTCTTCACCGCTGCCATTTACTTCAATTAAACTAAACCATCAAGAATTATCATAAACAAGTTGAATTAAATGTAAATCTACTCAATATAGATGTAAGAATTCATTAAAACTCAATCCATAAAATCAATTTCGTAATTGAATAAAACCAATAAGAAAACTCAACTTTTTGAAATCTATTTTGAAGGATCCCTTTGATGAAAGAATATCAATGGTGAATGGAACGCATATATTAATGTTTATCAACAATTTGATGAAGAATCCACCCTTTTTCCAGCCCCCAAACCCTAGTTCTTGCTAGCGTTCAATGGTGACTTCATGTAGAGAGATAAATAAGAGTGAAGGAAGGGAGTTTGTTTTGAGAATTGTCTTTAAGTTAAGGAGGGTTAAGGGTATTTATTAAGGTGCTTAATTAATTAAATTAGTCTCCCTATAATCCCTAACTAAAACCTAAACCACTTAAATAATTAAATAAAATCAATTAAAATTCAACTGTGAAATTCAACCCTCACAATCAAGACCCTGATCAACGGTCCGTCGGTGAGTCGACGGAAAACCTCCCCTATGTCATGCACTCTGTCGTCTCGGTCAGTGACTTTGCAGGCAAGGGCTTCCTACAATTCTTCAAAGTATGTGATAATTGTGGCCTCGACGCCCCGTTGAGCCAATGAAGCCTAATTAACCCCTTCAGTCGCGTGTAAAAGCAAGGTAAAAAAGGGCCATCACGACTCTATATAAGTGTGGGATGACGGTGTCCTTGACTCTGCATCGAGCCACGTATGGACTATCGTGTGTTCCATCGATGCACACTGCCAGGCAGTGCTTTATCAAACTGCTGGGGTCCTCCTCAAGGGTCTTTAGTTTTTCCTTCAGGAGTCGTACCCAAACGTTTCAATCATGAAACCACTCAAACACCCATTAGCTACCTTTCCACCCATTTCCCTACATCCCGACTCCTAGAAGTTAGTGAAAAGTCTATGGCACACTAACATCCCTTTGAATCAACTTCCCTGACGTCTTTGGACGTTTTTGTTAATAAACCTAATAACTGACCTATATTCATTATAAATGGAGTTAGACTCTATGGCACATATGTTAGGCTTTACCATGATTCTTAGATTTTCAAACTTTTAAATTTTCCCCCTGTAAGAACATTAATCTTTGAGTGACACTAAAACTCTTTTAAAGAAAGAAATAGACCAAAGACGATCAGCCCAACCAATCAAAAATATCCATTAAACGTAAATCATGCCAATTCAATAAGACAAATTTCAGAAATCATATTACCACACCAAAGGATCAAAACAATTCATCATGAGGCATTTCCTCCTCACAACACTTATGAGCTTAACATATATCACAGGAGTCTATTAGCACAAAGTTCAACATAAAAACATGCAACCTATAATTTCATGAAGACTCACCACATCAAAATGCAAAACATAACTTAAAACAAGCAAAAAACAAAATTTCAATATTTTAACACAATACTACAATGACTTCACTTTAAAACTTACTGTTAGGTTTTTGAAAAAGTCTTTTTTGCAACACTTCACCCAAATATAAAGAAACACAAATCTTTTTCACAATTATATAATTATAATGATTGGATAACCTTAATTCTAGAAAACTTGAGGATAACAGCCTTCACATCGGCCTCGGACTCCCATGTAGCACCCTCAACTAATTTATCCATAAAACTTTTGAGTATACCACATATTTATTACTTAAATTCTTAAATTTGCTATAAAGAATTTGAACTGGCACTTCCTCATAAGAGAGGTTATCCCTGAGAAAAAATGGAATCGGGGTCAGCGTTACACTTTCTCAACATAGAAACATGGAAAACAGGATGAACAGAATCCAATTAAATAAAAAGTTTTGAATTCATAGGCAACCTTAACAACCCTTTGAATAATTTCATAAGGAACCACATAACGAGGACTCAATTTCTCTTTCTTTCAAAACCTAACCACCCCTTTTATTGAGGAAATTTTAAAATACACCTTACCACCTTCTTCAAACTCCAAATCACTTCTCCTATTATAGGAATAAGACTTTTGCTGACTATAGGCAATTTGGAACTGGTGCCTTATGATATGAACCTTTTCCAATGTCTTAAAAATAACCTCAAGACCAATAAGTTATAGCTCACCCCCTTCTAATTATCCAATCGGAGACCTACACCTCCTACCATAGAAGGCTTCATAGGGAGACTTGGCAATGGATGAATGAAAATTGTTCTTGTAGACAAACTCCACTAAAGGTAAATGCCTATCCCAACTCCCTTATAAATCAATAATGCAAGCTCTAAGAATATCTTCAAGGGTTTGTATTGTACCCTCCGCTTGACAATCCTTTTAGGGATGAAAAGAAATACTCAATTTTACCGTAGTACCTAACCCTTTTTGAAACGACCTCAAAAATCTAAACATGAATTGTGCGCACTGATCTGATATGATATATAACGGAATACCATGGAGGCAAACAATCTTATCTAGGAAGATTCTTGCATAATCTTCCACCGAATATTAAGACTTTATGGGGATAATGCGAGAGGATATTGTCAACGATCCACAACCACCTATATGGAATCATGGGACTTATGAGTCTGTGGTAAATCTACTACAAAGTTCATATTGATGTCTTCCGACTTCCAAGTTGGAATTTGGATCTCTTGTAGTAAGCCACCAGCCTTTAGGTGTTCGGCCTTTATTTGTTGGAATTTCGGGCACTTAGGGACCCATTCCACTATGCCTCTTATTAGACCTTCCTACAAATATATTAGTCTTTGGTCGTGGTACATTTTTGTCGATCTCGGATGAATTTAATAGAGGGACCCGTGTGTTTCTTCTAAGATCCGAACTCTCAACCCATATACATTAGGAACACATAATATCCCTTGGTACTTTAACACACCATCCCCCCCCTTAGGGAGAATGATTCATTCAACTTGCCAAGAACCGATTCTTTCAACTCCATCAAGGCTAAGCCAAGGTGTTGTTTGGACTTTACCTCACTCTTGGTACATTAACACTCCATCACCCCGTAGGGAGAATGATCCATTCAACTTGCCAAGAACCAGTTCTTTCAACTCCATAAAGGATTAGTCAAGGTGTTGTTTAGACTTCGCCTCAACCACTAACGATCACTTAGAGTTAGTATGAACTACAACACCCTCATTCGGAGCACTCTGAAACCTCACTCCCAACCTAGACAATCTACGCACTTCCCTTTCTAGATTTTTTTAGCTTCATAAATATGGGACACACTACCTGTAGTCATCCGACATAGTGTATCCGCAACTACATTAGGCTTGTCGGGGTGATAAAGGACACTAATATCATAATCTTTCAACAACTCAAAATACCTTCTTTGTCGAAGACTTTAATCTTTTTGGGTAAACACATATTGAAGACTCTTATGATCGGTAAAAATATCAACATGAACCCCATATAAGTAATGCCTTTAAATTTTAAAAGCAAACACCACGACCTCTTATTAATGGTCATGTGTGGGGTAATTCCTCTCATGTTACTTTTGGTTCCTAGGGGCATCAGCTATCACCTTCACGTTTTCCATTAGCACGAACCCCAAACCCACCCGGGATGCGTCACAATACACCACAAATCCTTTTGTACCCTTCGGTAAGGTCAACACCGAAGCGCAAGTAAGATTATCTTTCAACAATTGGAAGCTCTTCTCACATGACTCCGACAACTCAAATTTTTTACTCTCTTGGGTCAAAGTAGTCAAAGGAAACGCAGTGGACACAAAACAATCCACGAACCTCCAATACTAACCCACTGAACATGAGAAACTCGTGATGTTAATTTTAGTAAATAGCCTAGGCCAATTTTTCATGGCTTCTGTTTTCCTTAGATATATTTCAACTCCTTCACTAGAAATGATGTGTCCAAGAAAAGTAACTGATCTTAACCAAAACTCATACATACTATATTTGGCATTGAATTGATGTTCTCTAACGGTTTGCAATACTACCCTCAAATGATCCATATGATCATTATCATTCTTCGAGTATAGAAATATATCGTCCATAAAGACAATGACCCATACGATGACCAAATAATTAGGAGGAATTTCAAAATCCAAATATTGGACACTTACAATGTGATAGAGACAACCCTTTGAGATTATTTTACATGCCTTTAGACAAGATACTATGCGATCTTTAGGAATAGAATTTCCCCCCTTCCTCTCAACAACCGGTTCATTTTTGAAGTTAAACCTCACAACTCTTGTCCTACAATAAATGGATGCAAAACATTCATTCAACCAATCCATACAAAATAAAATTCAAAATCAAGCATATCGATTTCTACTAATAAACATAAGAAACTCTATTGGGCAATAAAATAGGACAATTTCGATAGACTCTTTTCGCAACAATCTACTCTCCCACAGGGGTAGAAACTAGAAAAGGCTCATGCAAAATATGGTGTAAAATATCTAACTTTTTAGCTACTAGGAGTGTAACAAAGGAGAAAGTATCACCCAAATCAAGTAAACCATACACATCAACAGTAAAAATTTTAGCATACTGCTAACCACATCGAGAGAGATCTCTTGCTCACCCCTAGATTGGAGAGCACAGAAGGGGTTCTTCTTTGGATCATAACTAAAACCACTTGCTAGAGCTTTGCCACTACCCTTGTTATGACTCTTCAAGTTTAGACAATTTCTCATTTTGTTCAAACTCTTTCCACAACTAAAGAAATTATCCATCCCCTTCTAGCACTCACCAAAGTGCTTTTAACCACACTTTCCACAAGTTGGCTTCTCTTTTTGTGAATTAGAATCTTTTAGCTTCTAAAATTTAGGGTTAGATACCCTATCACAACTAGCTCTTGGGAATTTTGTAGTTACTTGTTTTGAACCCCGCTTCTTAAAATTAGGCTTATCTTGTATCTCAATCCTATTCTTTGACGAGCCTCCATCAAATCACCTTGTTGACCTCATCAAGGAATTCGTGGGGGTCATCATCTGTCTTAGACCCATATAAAGTAGGAGGTTTCATCCGATTGAAGTTCCTTGACGGGAAGCCATTGTAGTAACTTGATGATGAGGATAAGGAGCAACATCCCGATTGGCTTGAGCCGTTATAGATTGGGCTTCAACCATTTGTGAATTGTGTTTGAGTAGTGATGGCTTGGGCCATTTGAGCGAGAATAGCACTCATCTCCGCCTCCGTCATAAGTGGAGCTTAGAGGGGCATGATAAACATTAGATTTTTCCTCAAGTGGAGGAACTTGCTAATCATGTGGATGAGCTCCCGCATTATCAACTTCCTCCTCAAGTCTTCAAGCCATATTTGTTTGAGTGTTTATGTTTCCTATAAGAACAAAAATATGATTAGATGCAAAAGCACACCACAAGTATATCCAATTGGCACGGTATAAGATTTCAAATAAATATAGTGATTCCTAATCATCATAAAGATTCCTACATAGACGTGGTAGAGAGAGACATAAATGAACATTAATAAACCTCATTATTTGATACCAAGTTTTTCACATACGGGCTTACCCTCTCGACGTAAGCGGCGTCATCATCCTTCTGAAGGACTAATATTAGCCTCTTAGATTCATGTCATTAGATTCATAGGTTCTAAATGTAGAAAATTTAAAACTTTTATTTTCTCTACTTGAAGGTTTACATAGACCTCTACATACATATAATATATATATTAATATCGAGTATACATATACCCTTCATATATGAAGGTTACATAGCCTTCTACACCAATTCAACAAGACCATGTATAGGTCATACAAAAGTACAATATTCAAATAACAAGGAAAGAAATTATAGAGACAATAAGCTCATAATAAAGTCCAAAGATAGAATATGGCATTGCTCTTAAAGTTGAGGACCTACCCTACTTGAATAAAAGGAAGAATCCAAGCCTTCAACAATATTGCCTTGCAAACTCTTCAACGACCGGAACCTATAATGTTTAAGAGAAGGGAACAAAACAGGGTTAGTACTCAACATGTAATAAGTATGAGATCTTATGCACATACACAAGAAAAACATGCTAAAAGAGACTTTTTATTTAAAGCATGTCATTCTACCCCTTTTAGAGGCTTAATGGAAAGTCAAACATGCTTACTATCTCAAAAAGTAACACTTATCCCAACACACATAGAATCATGATTTACTAGAATCCTAACATGAAGGAATAATATCACAAGAATGAATAATAGTTAAACATATCATTATAAGTAAGACAACTACTCACAAGTCCTAATCAAGTTAACAAGTGAAATGACCAAGGAAATCCCCATAACCTTACTCACTAAAGTATCCTCAACAAGAAGACATGACTAATATCCAACTTTACATATAATGGTATTTAGACTTGTATTTCATCTTATATTATCATTATAATCCAAGGCATATTAATAAAAAACTTAAGAAACATATTGTATCAACAATATTACATTGTCATCATATATATATATATATATATATATATATATATTATATATTATCGAACATAAACATATAAGAAGATCCTCATAACACTCCCCTCAAGACTAACTAGTGCAATGTCTAGGTAGAGTCCCATACCCCTACCTAGACAAAGCTAGACTCCTTACGTTATCAAAGTTAGAGTTCAAGTCCTTTAATTCATTATACCTTTTAGAAACATATTGACCTAACCGACATAGACCACATGAGCTAGTGTAGAATCTGGTGTCATAAATCCATACATCAACAGAACGCGGACTACTTGCCAAGGTAGTATCAAAACTTAAAACATAGCAACTACGTGGATCCACTAGCTAGTATTCTTATGGGGTCAACATAGTTCAAGAAGTAGGAGATTTAGTCTGGACCCTCTTTATGCAAAATGTGTTATGGCCTCCAATCTCAAGTGTAATATAGTCTTTTAACCTTTTCTATGTGGGAAGGGACACTTCTATATCTAGTTCACTCGGTTGTAAGTTAGAGACCCTTTTTGAAATGTCTTTAAGCCTTTAATTATCAATTATAACTTAATTTATTCCATAGGGTCTACCCCCTGTATGATCATCATAATCAATAGCTCAATAAGAATTGTTTGAGTATAAGACTTTTTATCACAATTTATATAAGTGCGGTTAATAGTTTAGCATTTTCTAACATATTAAGGCACATTAATAGTTTTCACCATCCTTTTACCACATACACCTTTATATACCTCATAACATAGTAAATACATTTCAATTCAACATCATACCACCCTTTAATCTTAATATAAGGCATACTCCAAAGTAATATCATGTCTTAACAACATTTAATCACAATTGGAAGTAAGGATAGAGATTCTAAGACTTACCATGTCTTTCTCATAGCTTATCATCAAAATCATACCATCAACCCATAACTGAACACAACATCGTGAGTAACATCATAGCATAATGATAACCAATAGAATAACAAGGCCAATTGCATCTCTATATCACAATTCATCTTTTGATGACAACTTCAGATAAGATACATAGGCTAATATCAGATTATAATTCATAACCTAAATCACATCTCAAAGAAATAGCATGATAGGCCTATAATTCATCTTAATATAACCGTAATAGAATCATAGTATAGTGATCTAATCAACAACAAACTCAATTGAATGTTTACCATCCAATATAGGTCGAGATCACTACCTATGTTAAGGATGGAGAATCATATTCTTCAAATAGACCAAACCATCAAAAATTTTCATAAACAAGTTGAATGACATGTAAATCTACTCAATATAACCCTAAGAATTATTTTGCAACTCAATCTATAACTTTAATTTTTTAATTGAATGAACCCAAAAGAAAACTCAACTTTTTGAAATTAATTTGTAAGGAACCCTTTGAAGAAAAAATCACAAAGATGAATAGAACCCATACCTTAATGTTTCTCATAAAATTTCATGATGAATACACCCTCTTTCGATCCCCAAAACACAAGTTCTTGCTAGCCATCAATGGTGAGTTCATGTAGAGAGAGAAATAAGAGTGAAGGAAAAGAGTTTGTTTTGAGAGTTCTCTTTAGGTTAATAAGGTTTAGTTGTACTTATAGAGAGTCTTAATTAACTTAATAAGTCTCCCTTTAATCCCTAACAAACCCCTAAACCACTTAATATATTAATTGAAAGCATTTAATATTCATCAACGAAATTTGACCCTCAGCGACGACACCCCGATTGATGGTCCATCGGTGAGTTGATGGACGACCCACCTCTGTACTTCACTCCATTGACTCGGTCAGAGACATTGCCGTCGAGGGATTAATCAAATTTTTCTGAGTATGGGATGACTGTGGACTCGACGCCTCGTCGAGCCAATGATGCCTCGTCAAACCCTTCCCTCGCGTGTCACAGTAGCTAGGTAAACAAAGGCCTTCATGAATCTTTCTAAGTGTGGGAAGATTGTGGCCTCGATACCCTGTCGATCCATGTATAGACCTCCATCTATTCCCGTCGATTGACACTTCCATGCAGTGTACATCAAACTGCAGGGGTCCTCCTAAGGGCCCTTAGTTGGTCTTTCCGGAGTGGTAACAGAGATTTCAATCATGAAACCACTCAAACACACATTAGCTACCTCTCCACCCATTTCCGTACATTTTCAAATCCTAAATGTAAGTAAAAAGTTTAAGGCACACAAACATCCCTTTGAACCAATTTCTCTGACATCTTTAGACGTTTTGGTTCTTAAACCTTTTAAATGATGTATAATCATTAAAAAATTTAGTTAGAAACAGTTCTTAAACATTAGAGCACCTATGTTAGGATTTACCATGAGTCTTGGATTTTAATGGTGGTACACCCTTACCTTTACTTTACATTAAGCATCATATTTGTTGTAGGGCTTCGTTATTGCTTCGCACAAATCGAAACTAGCCTCTTAGATAGTATCCCACTAAATATATGTTGATAACTTTTTTCTTATTAATTTCCTCCTTGGTACGAAAAGTATCAATATGGAAAATTCTAATGTGTACACTCATTCAAAAGGCTTCTAAGCAAAAGAATTATCAATACATGTAATAACCTATTTGAGGATTCTTATTAAGCAAAGTTTACTTTGGTAATAACCCATGGTTCCCACAACCCATGTTATGGATTTAGTTACCCTTACATAGAAGAACACAATTCATAGTGGATAAATAAAAAATCATGTACTTACATTGACTAATTTGATGAAAATTTAGAAATTCATCTTGAAACAACAAGGAATAACTTAAAACCAAATCCGCAAATTTTAATAAATGTCAATGTTTCAAAAAACCAATCTCCCAAGACGAACTGAGAATAATTTTTATAGAATCCAATCACAAAAATGATGATTTAGACCATGTTTATAGAGAATATTGTCCTAAATTAAAAAGAATTAACCTAAGGAAAATGGTGCAAAAACGCGGCTGAAACCGAGGACTCCCACAGATGGTCCATCGATGAAATAACAGACAATCGACTGCTTCCGTCACTTAGCATCTGTTATTCTCCTTCATCTGGCATATTAACTAATAAATTGATGGACAAACAGCACAGTCGAACAATCCATCTATGATCCATCGATGACTTTCGTCGTTTCATACTTACACTTTCTTTGAGTTCGAGTAATGGGACTATCTGTGATACAATTAACGATTCCATAAAAGATTCCGTAGCCCAACACTTGGTCATATTTACTCATGTTTCTCCAGATATATGAACTTTCAATCGACGATCACCATCTACCATCCATCGATGGATTTCGTAGCTCATCTCTTCACTAAATCACAGCTGCCTTGTGTGATTTGGTTTTATAAAATATTCCGTCCAAAGAAATATAAAAACATGTAGAAACTTTTACAAAAATTCTTTAGATACACAAAATTCTTAATGAAAAATCATACAAAGTACTGTAAATCCACTGTGAATCAACACCCTCAACTTAAATTCGTGGTTTGTCCTCAAGCGGCGAACTATGACTCTACACAACACTTTGTACAAATGTATACTCTTTGTACCTTTCACAATCATATGAATAGCACTCCCAAGTTTTTCTTTCCATTAGTGTATGTTTCTTTTTTTTTTGGTTTTATAAGATAACTCATGTGTATAAGACCATGAGATATACTCACCATGCACTGACACGTCTACTCTTTTGCCTCTAGCCATGTTACCAACTTTCCGATATTGAAACTAGTGCCCTCGCTTCAAAAGAAATCCTCCTTTTTTGCACAATGATTTTAAATTTAGGTACAATGATAATTATTGAACAATCAATATTAAAAAATATTCACACCTAGTTAGTACTTTTTGCCATAGGATTCTCTTATTTACATTGCTTACGTTCACCACATTAGACTCTTATGATCACGATATGAATTTCTTGGATTATAATGTGGGAGGTAAGGTGACTCTTACATCTTTTTGTTCAACTATTTGTGTTTCTTTTCTCTCTTATTAATTTTTTTTATTGCCTTCTTTTTTCATTGTATTGATAGTTTTGTCTAAGTCACTTCTCTTGATGACTTTTTCATTTCATTTTAACAATACTATTTTCATACAAACATCTCGGGTCATCACTCACAAAAACCTCTCTCAACTTATTCCTTTTCTATGAGTTTAGGTACACATTACGCAAGGTTGAGTCAGAGCCAAAATGAGGTAAATTTCTTCTTTAGACACTCTCAACTATGCTATTGAACTAAATAGATGTGCGCATGTCAAAGGAGGGACCAGAACCAACACATTATACCAAAGGAAGGTGAGTTGGTGAAGAATAAAACAATTTTATTATAGGCTCAACTTATTTGGATAAAAAAGGAATAACATTTTCGTTTGGATTACTTTATTTCAGGCTATATTTTTGCTAATTCGAACAAGGGCCTATGATCCTTTCCTAGTTGTCTAACACAGATTCCTTTTGCAGGGCCAATAGGGAAAATTCTTGAATGGTACTAACTGTGAACCAATCAAACTTCTTTACACTCTGTTTACACCTTATCACACAATCAGATTGTAAGACACTTAGTTTGAGTGTTCGTTTGAGGGTCATGCATGGTGCAACTCCATGTCATAATTAAATCCAGTACATCCAACTTCATTATACATGTTAATGCAAGCATTCACTTAGATGGGATATCATTCATGTTAATCCTACATGCTCTATGTTTTACATTAATACTTTATACAATTTATGACATACCAGTTTAATCGTAAAGTAATTAGTCTCTTGGGGTAAAAGAACACATGCAAGAAAACCCCCTAAGAGAGGAACGTGAGTTGGGCTGCTGAGAAATCATCAGAACACTCACGTTCTATTTACCCCACTCCGAACAAAAAATATTCAATTATCCCCAAATGCATAAGAAATATAAAGACAGAGTGGTAGGTTGAGCAACTTGAGGCGTATAGCATGGATGATAAAAAAGAAGGCTGACTCAATTTTCTTAAACCCGCAACCTCAGTAGTTGTGTCACCCTCAGTGGGGCCCACAAAAAAAATCTCACCCTCAGTGGAGCTTCTCTCAATAGCCTCAAGTCAGGAACTAGATGCCCTAGCAGCCAACTCTCGAGCCCTCAACTGACGGGTTTCCTTATTAATCAACAAGGCTTTCCTCTCAGGCTCAAGGTACGTTCGCTCCCTCTTCCTTGAACGGGCATCCTCTCCTTCAGTGGGGTGTCTAGATTGATGCCTCTTGGCAAGCTCACGAGGCGTACGTGGCGGTGTAGTGAAGGCACTGATTACTGCTGCAAATATAGTGTCCTGTGCTAGCGCGATAGGTTCAGTCTCGACTTAAGGCCGCCTCATCTAAAGAATGCAGTCAACATCTGACCGCAAACTAACCACATCCTCATGAAGAGTGGTCAAGTCAATGGTTGGGGCTGAGCGTACAAGAACCCGCAACTCATGGTGTTGGTTAACCGCCTGAATCTTCTGCTATGTGATCTGGGTCACCCTCCTATTAATCTGATCCTTAGCCTAGACATTGGATTTCTACTTCCAAGGATGAATATGATGCAGAATGGTGTCCATCTAGGCCTCTAAGATCTAGACCCTATTGGGACTAGTGCTGCAGACGGTGGAGTTGAGCGGGAGGAACTGGGTGCTCTACTAGTACCAGGGGAGGACTCGGCCAGGGTGGTATCAGTGTGTTGTGAAGTGGCAAGATGCCCCTTGGGATAACTCTACTGTATCCGCCAAATTCTCCCTGAGTAATGGCAACTTAACTCTAGGCCCTCTCTGCGATGCCTCTACATTGACCTCATCACTGATGTGACTTATACTCATAGTCTCGACTAGAGTATTGAGGGCATCACATTTCCAAATTGCCACTCTAGCATACCTGCATATCTTTAAGATCACTTAAGCAATTGGGTAGGTACTAGAGGTCTTAAAATCCCTATCATGTATCACTGCAAGCAATAACTTCACGAAGTCGATCTCCAACCCGGCCACCAAAGCTGCTACTAATATCATTCTATACAATGTAAGAATATTATCTGTGTATTTGGGAGATAGACAATGACCTAAAATCCAAAAAAAAAAGGTGTGAAAGTGAGGTTGGCCTTTTTGATAAGTCCTCTAGGCTCTAATACCGATTCTTCTCCCTCACCATCAATGGACAACTTTTTAGCAATCCACCTCATGGTGGACTCTCTCTGATCGCTGGTCCTCTTAAAGTGGCTACTCCTGAGCACATCCAACCTATAATCGAACACTAGAATCAAGGGGGTCCGAGTGCTATCTGTGGAGGTTCCATATAAGAAACGATGGATGGTAGTAAGAGAAATGTCATCTAAAAATCCTCGAGCTAGAACCTGTGTGAGTTGGTCCTTCTTTGAAAGTTTCTCCTGTCTATCCAAAGAACCCTTGATAGTCGCCAAATATGAGGGGTAGAACTCTCGAACAATCTCCTTGCTATAGAACCCCAAATTCCTAGACATCTACCCGATCTAGTTGCGGGTGAACAATATATGCACATCACGGATTGTGTGAAGGCTACCTATGAAAACTCTCCATTCTACTGTCAATAATAGGTCATAACCCTATTGTCATTCAGAACCTATGCATTCCTATAGACTTGATACTAACCATCTATAAACAATTAGTTTTCCTATAAAAGAAACAGTGTAGGGACATCATCATAGGGTACAAGAGCAGACTCTAAATTATGAGCCTTGTTAGACGAGGCTTTGAAGGTCGGCTCCTCTAGTGAGTTGCTCCACGTCAGTCGGAACCGGAGGCAATAGCCTCATTCGACCCTATAGAGTACGCCGACTCTGAACATGATGCCGCTAAAGATCCAGACGCTGCTCAAAATCCCCAGGCAGACCTAAACAGTGAGTCGGTTATTGTGCACTCCTCATCAGACTTGGAGGCAGTGACTATGCCATAAGCCATCTTCTTTAAGTGACCCAAGTGTCTCTTGCAGTAGGTGTAGGGGGTTTGGGTGCCTGGGGCCCTTATTTAGGATCCTGCTCATCTTCGAATGTGCCAATCTTTCGACGGAATGGTGCCACGGAGATGGACCTACCCCTAGAATAAATGATGTTCAGATTGGGGGCCATATGTACATGAAACACATTTGTTAGTCTCATATCAACCATAATACACACCGAAAAAAATAAACAAGAAAAAAGGAAACAAAAAGCACATTCTAGTGCAGCAAGTAGTACTGGTTCAGTTGGACACATAAAAATTTTTTAGGTTCTTCATTCGACAGACGTGTCAGTTAGAAACGATGGACGTGAACAATTGACCATTGATCAATCAACAGACCGTAGTCCACTTTCATAATCTGATACTTTGAATAATTCTTAAACTCTAACAATTAAGGGTTCAATTCCACACGATCAACATGCAGAACGGCCCATCAATCTATCAACGGACCATAGTCCACTTCCGTCATCTCATAGTTCATCAATTTAATCTTGATCAATCGACGTTCCCCATCGATGTCACATTGATCAACCGATGGTCCTTTGATGGGGTATTGTGTTTTTGGTTAGAGACAGATTTTTGACCTTGTTTTTAGTAACAAATTTTGACACTTTTTAAACACTAAAAAGTTTACCCAACACATAAATACAATTACAATACTATTTATTCATATTTAGGGTTTTGATTTTTCATGATTCATTATAAGATTAAAAGATGCTACCAAACCTTGAGTTAGAAAGTTTATACTCATTTAAGACCTAACATACCACTACCCATTCACAATTTTTCATTTTAAGGGACATTTTTCCAATCATTTAACAATTACAAACATAAAATATTTTTCCCTATGTCAAGACCCACATTCCAATTTTTGTTTCCAATAGAAAATGAATGTGAATTCATCCAGCAAAGGAAATCGAAATACCTGAAAATCATAGCGGAGTGATTGGGTGAGTAATAGCACCACCCTATAATGAACTGAGGTGAACTAGAGATTCCTTATACTTTATTGACTTAATTTTATGTTGAAATTATTTACATTTTTTTTAGGCAGTGTGTGATGTTTCGTTATATTTAGAGATCAAACGTCCACGAACGTCCATGACGTTTGGAAGGATGTCTTAGAAATTACTTAAGTGTCTTGATGTGTTAGAGTGAGGTTTACGTGTTGGTTTTGCTTGAATTTGATGTGGCATGTTCCTAAGACCTATATGAATTAGTTTAGTTGTTTAACATTCGGGTACAACCCCGCTAGAACCCACAAATACCCCTAGAGAAGGGCCCAACAGGTTGACCCAAACTGCCTTGGCAAAGTCCACCAAAGAGTGCAATCCTCGGTCAATGGTTCGACCAAAAACCCGTCGACTTGCCTTTTCGATTAAACCTTCAAGTATAGTTTTCCAGGATCTAAATGGAGCTAATTTCTAACCCATTATGCTATACCAATGGTCCGTTGATGGACAAACGGTCCGTTGGTTAGGTATTATTTGTAATCCTACCAAAAAGATGTCCTTTCCACTAAACGCTTGGAGTGTTTTGTAAATTGACCCCAAGTCTTTTATAAATCGAGGAAGCTATTTTTAATGTTAATAAGGTATATCAAATAGTTTCAAACCCTAAGACCTATTTTAAACTCCAATTACTAAAATCGAAAACCCGTCCCTCTTAGAAGTCTCTCTCAAGTCACCATGGAATCTAGAACTCAGGAAGGGCTAGAAATGGCTATTGGTGGAAGTTCATCATAAAAAATCATTGGGGTTTCCTCAAAGTGAGGTATGTTATCTATCCTTTAAGTCTGTTCCATTCAAGGAGTCGTTTCTACTAAATTTTCAAAAAGGGTTTGAAACCAAAGTTCTTCTATCTTAAACTTTTAATATGGTTCTTGCTTGAAAAAATTTTAAATTATTAAAATGTGATGATTTTAGTTGGTGATTTTAATGATAAAACTTAAATGAAAACATGTTTAAACTTTACGTCAAATTTTGGCTTAACAAATGGATTAAATGAGCCTGAATTGGTAATCTTTGAACTTTTGTTTCTTATGGTTAATATTGTTGTTTAACTACATCCCTAAGGCTAATTTATGATGAATTGTTGAGTAAAATGTTTTTGGTTATGGATGCTTTTGACTAGAGCGTAAGTTGGTTATGTTTATTAGCTTTAATTTCTAAATGCTTTTGAGTGGTATGGTTAAGTTTCTTGGTGGTGGATTTTTCTTGAATTATACGAATGTGAAGTTACTTGTTTGATTTGAATAAGCCCATGAAGGCTTGCTATGTGATGTAATATGATAATATTGTTATTCTTGCTAAATGTGCCTTATGAAGATATTATATAAAGTATGCTAGAGAGTATGCTTAAATAAAGTATATGATAATGTGAAGCATGAAAAGTGTTTGATGTGATGAATGAAGGTCTAAGCATGTATAAAATTTAAATGTATAGGATGTATGCTTATGTGCGAGGTGTGCTCACATGAACTCTCACACTTTAATGAATGAATGAAGATAAGTTAAGTAAAAAAATGGAGTTTTTTGGTGAAAATTATTCGTGAGTTGGGATGTGGTGTTTAATAGTTATCATTAACTTAAAGTTTGTAGAGTTGAGAATACGCATGGAGTTATGCCTAGCACCGATAGGATATGAAGAAGAGTTTGATTACACTTCGTTAGTTGAGATGTTCTATTACAATGTACCTGATGAGTACTCCTTGTTAGTCAATAATGAGTTACTTAGTAACAATCTCCTTATACATTTTCTATGCGCCTACATAGGTGTAGCTATTGGAAAGCTATGTAAAATCTAATACAATTACCTTACCCTAGGCAACCTATAATCCCTCATTCGATAGGGATTAATATCGCGATCCTATGTCTAGATATAATGCTCTACGTCGGTTAATCTAACCCTCACATAAGAAATTAATGTGCTGAAGCTTCTGAAAGTCTGTGCTACTTAGGGTAGGCAGTGGAATGGGATGCTATTTATCCATCTCACTAAGTTGGAATTCCGAAACCGGAATCTTGGTGAGTCTTGCATTAATTTGATGAACTAAGTCTCCTAAAAGAACATACTACTTTGGGTAGGTGGGTGTAAGAGACATTATCTATCTAATGCACTAGGTATGACCTTCTGGAAGGGGAGTCTTGATGACAAGCCTTCTAAAAGAGTGTACTTCTTATGGTAGGTGGTTGTATGGGACGCAATTAACTCATTTCACAAAGTAGGCACTCTGAAAGGGAAGTGTTGCGATCTTATTTGAGTGTTCTGCCAATGACTTGTAATTTAGTAAGGGCTTGGTCTCCCAAGGTGATAAATACCAAGAGGTGTAGTCTTGAGGATCACTTATGTGTGCATTGAAGGAGGCTTATCTTGTATCTCAATCCTATTTTCTTACGAGCCTCCATCAAATGACCTATCCCTCTTAGCATCTCTACTTTTTCTATTATCTCTTGCGTCCTCCACCCTTCTTGCATAGACTATAAGATGGGAAATGTTCATGTTGTCGTGTAGCATGGCTGATAGGTACTATTCTTGAATATCCTCCGACACACCCGTCACATAATTTCTCATATTTGGAAAACTTAACAAATTTCAAAGAGTATTCATGAACATTGTTCGCTCCTTTGTGAAGATTGATGAACTCTTTCACCTTCTCCCCCCTCAGATGTCTAGGGAAGAACAGACCTAAAAAATCTGCCTCAAAGATCTCTCAACTCACCCGACCACCCCTTAACGACTTATTTTCCCTCTAGAGGACATATCATATTAGATCCATATCCTTGAGTTGATATGAGGCCAACTCGGCCTTCTCACTTAAATATAACCCCCATAGCATTTATGACCTTGTTGACCTCATCAAGGAACTCTTGGAGGTCATCATCAGCCTCAGACCCATAGAATGTAGGAGGTTTTCATCCGATTGAAGTTCCTTGACGGGAAGCCATAGTAGTAACTTGATGATGTGGACAAGGAGAAACATCACGATTGGCTTGAGCCGTTATAGATTGGGCTTCAACCATTTGTGAATTGTGTTTGAGTAGTGATGGCTTGGGCCATTTGAGCGAGAATAGCAATCATCTCCGCCTCCGTCATAGGTGTAGCTTGGAGGGGCATGATAAACATTAGCATTTTCGTCAAGTGGAGGAACTTGCTAATCATGTGGATGAGTTCCCGCATTCTCAACTTCCTCCTCAAGTCTTCAAGCCGCATTCGTTGGAGTGTTTATGTTTCCTATAATAACAAAAATATGATTAGATGCAAAAGCACACCACAAGTATACCCAATTGGCACGGTAAGATTTCAAATAAAGATAGTGATTCCTAAGCATCATATAGATTCGAACATAGACGTGGTAGAGAGAGACATAAATGAACATTAATCAACCTCATTATTTGATACCAAGTTTGTAACATCCGGACTTACCCTCTCGACGTAACTGGCGTCATCATCCTTCTAAAGGACTAATATTTGCCTCTTACATTCATGTCAATACATTCATAGGTTCAAAAAGTAGAAAATTTAAAACTTTTATTTTCTCTACTTGAAGGTTTACATAGACCTCTACATACATATAATATATATATATATATATATATATATATATATATATATATATATATATATATATTCATATCGAGTATACATATACCCTTCATATAGGAAGGTTACATAGCCTTCTACACCAATTCAAGAAGACCATGTATAGGTCATACAAAAGTACAATATTCAAATAACAAGGAAAGAAATGATAGAGACAATAAGCTCATAACAATGTCCAAAGCTAGAATATGGCATTGTTCTTAAAAGTTTAGGACCTACCTTACTTGAATTAAAGGAAGAATCCAAGCCTTCAACAATATTGCCTTCAAAACTCTTCAATGACCGGAACCTATAATTTTTGGGAGAAGGGAACAAAACAGGGTTAGTACTCGACATGTACTAAGTATGAGATCTTATGCACATACACAAGAAAAACATGCTAAAAGGGACTTCTTATCAAAGCATGTCATTCTACCCCTTTTAGAGGCTTAATGGAAAGTCAAGTAAGTCATATTAATCAACCAAACATGCTTACTATCTCAAAAAGTAACACTTATCCCAACACACATAGAATCATGATTTACTACAATCCTAACAACAAGGAATAATATCACAAGAATGAATAAGAGTTAAACATATCATAATAGGAAAGACAACTACTCACAAGTCCTAATCAAGTTAACAAGTGCAATGACCAAGAAAATCCCCATAACCTTACTCACTAAAGTATCCTCAACAAGAAAACATGACTAATGTCCAACTTTACATATCATGGTATTTATACTTGTATTTAATCTTATATTATCATTATAATCCAAGGCATATTCATAAAAAAACTTAATAAACATATAGTATCAACAATACGACATGGTCATCATATATATACATCATATATTATCTAACATAAACATATAAGAAGATCCTCCTAAGACTCCCCTCAAGACTAACTAGTACAATGTCTAGCTAGAGTCCCATACCCCTACCTAGACAAAGCTAGACTCCTTACGTTATCCAAGTTAGAGTTCAAGTCCTTTAATTCATTATACCTTTTCGAAACATATTGACCTAATCGACATTGACCACATGAGCTAGTGTAGAATCAGTTGTCATAAATCCCTACATCAAAAGAAGGCGGACTACTTGCCAAGGTAGTATCAAAACATAAAACATAGCAACTACATGGATCCACTAGCTAGTATTCTTATGGGGTCAACATAGTTGAAGAACTAGGAGATTTAGTCTTGACCCTCTTTATGCAAAATGCGTTATGGCCTCCAATCTCAAGTGTAATTTAGTCCTCTATCCTTTTCTATGTGGGAAGGGACACTTCTATATCTAGTCACTCGGTTCTAAGCTAGAGACCCTTTTTGAAATGTCTCGAAGACTTTAATTATTAATTATAACTTAATTTATGCCATAGGGTCTACCCCTTTTATGATCATCATAATCAATAGCTCAATAAGAATTGTTTGATTATAAGCCTTTTTATCACAATTTATATAAGTGCGGTTAATAGTTTAGCATTTTATAACATATTAAGGCACATTAATAGTTTTCACCATCCTTATACCACATACACCTTTATATACCTCACAACATAGTAAAGACATTTCAATTCAACATAATACCACCCAATAATCCTAATATAAGGCATACTCCAAAGTAATATCATGTCTTAACAACATTTAATCACAATTGGGAGTAAGGATAGAGATTCTAAGACTTACAATGTCTTTCTCATAGCATATCATCAAAATCATACCAACAACCCATAAATCAACACAACATGGTGAGTAACATCATAGAAGAATGATAACCAATAGAATAACAAGGCCAATTGCATCTCTATATGACAATTCATCTTTTGATGAAAACTTCAGGTAAGATACATAGGCTAATCTCAGATTATAATTCATAACCTAAATCACATCACAAAGAAATAGCATGATAGGCCTATAATTCATCTTAATATAACCATAGTAGAATCATAGTATAATAATTTAATCAACAACAAACTCAACTGAATGATCACCATACAATATAGGTCAAGATCACTAAGAATTTTCATCAACAATTTTCATCGATTAGACCAAACCATCAACAATTTTCATCGACAAGTTGAATTACATGTAAATCTACTCAATATAACCCTAAGAAATATTTAGCAACTCAATCTATAACTTTAATTTTGTAATTGAATGAACCTAAAAGAAAACTCAACTTTTTGAAATTAATTTTTAAGGAACCCTTTGAAGAAAAAATCACAAAGATGAATAGAACCCATACCTTAATGTTTCTCAACAAATTTCATGAAGAATACACCCTCTTTAAAACCCCAAAACACATGTTCTTGCTAGCCATCAATGGTGAGTTCCTGTAGAGAGAGAAATAAGAGTGAAGGAAAAGGGTTTGTTTTGAGAGTTGTCTTTAGGTTAATAAGGGTTAAGGGTATTTGTAGAGGGTCTTAATTAACTTAATTAGTCTCCCTTTAATCCCTAACTAACCCCTAAACCACTTAATAATTAAATGAAATCATTTAATATTCATCAACGAAATTTGACCCACAACGACGACACCCCAATTGATGGTCCATCGGTGAGTTCATGTACGACCCACCTCCGTACTTCACTCCGTTGACTCGGTCAGAGACTTTGCCGTCGAGGGATTTCTCCAATTTTTCGAAGTATGGGATGATTGTGGCCTTGACGCCTCGTTGAGCCAATGATTCCTCCTGAACCTCTTCCCTCGCGTGTCACAGTAGCTAGGTAAACAAAGTCCTTCATGAATATTTCGAAGTGTGGGTCAATTGTGGCCTCGATGCCCTGTCGATCCATGTACAAATCTCCATCTATCCCGTCGATAGACACTTCAACGCAGTGTACATCAAACTTCAGTGGTCCTCCTCAAGGGCCCTTAGTTGGTCTATCCGGAGTGCTAATAGACATTTTGTCACGACCCAAATCGGGGACGCGACTGGCACCCACATTTACCCTCCGATGTGAGCGAACCAACCCATCTAAACCTTATCATTTTAATACAAAATCAACAATAGAAATGCGGAAGACTTAAACTCATTAATAAAAACAACTCAAAACTATTATTAATATTCCCAAAATCTGGAAGTCATCATCACAAGAACATCTATCTCAAATTACTAAACTAAGAATGTCTAAAAAGCTAAAAACAAGTAACAACTAGTCCATGCCGGAAGTTCAAGGCATCTAGACTTGAAGAAGGAGACCCAGTCCAAGCTAGACGCATTAGCTCACCCTGAATTTCCGATGAAGTGAAGACTGGCTTGATCTACTGCTGAGTCGAAGTTGACGGAACGTTTGCTGCATAACACAAATAACAAAGGGAAACATAAAAGTAGGGGGTCAGTACAACCACACGTACTGAGTAGATATCATCGGCTAACTCAAAATAGAAGATAATATATATCAAGTAATATTATAAATCAACTATAAACTCAACATGTAGCAACAACAAGTATCATAATCGTCAATAAATACCATCAAGTTCATTCATGAGGGCTCAAGCCTCATTACCATACTCATTTGGGAATTAAGTTCATTATGTTGAGTATATTATCATCTTTCGAGATTCATTATCTTTCTTCCTCTTGTGTCGGTACGTGACACTCCGATCCCCTACCACTATGTGTCAGAACGTGACACTCCGATCCCCTATATGTGTCGGAACGTGACACTCCGATCCCCTATATGTGTCGGAACGTGACACTCCGATCCCCTATATGTGTCGGAACGTGACACTCCGATCCCCTATATGTGTCGGTACGTGACACTCCGATCCCCTATATCTACGTGTGGGTTCGTGACACCCGTCCCACTAATACTATGTGTCGGAACGTGACACTCCGATCCACTAATTCTATGTGTCGGAACGTGACACTCCAATCCACTAATTCTATGTGTCGGAACGTGACACTCCGATCCACTAGTCTCATTATATCCGTTCATCAAGCCTTCTCTAAACCAAGGCATCATCAATCCCAATCACTTTAATTCATCAAGCCTTCCTTTTATACCAAGGCATTATCATTAATATCATAGATTAAAGTTTCTTTCAAGATTTGGGATTTAATGGTTTTCATCATGCTTGTTTTATCATCATCACATAATCATATTCATACAAGCATACAATAAGCATATAGCATGGTTTACAACATCATCAACACATATTATTCACTATTAAGAGTTCACTACGAATATCGTAACGTAAAACCATAACCTACCTCCACCGAAGAATTGGAATCAACAAGAAATCTCCCAAGCTTGCTATTCTCCTCAACCAATTCGATCGATCTGCTCTCTCTCTTTCTGTTCTTTTCTTTTGTTTTATTCAAACCCTCTTTCCTTTACCCTAATTAATCATATAATTAAGTGTGAAAAAGGACAATAAAACCCCACTAATTCACTTAAGGTTACCCCTTTTTACCCCTAAGTAATTAGACTTATTAATGTTACCCCTCAATCTTTTTAATTAAGGAAAGAATAGTCAAAAACGACCCTTAAAACGGGTGGAGAAATCCTAAACTGTCTGGGACTGCGTGACCTGTGACGGGCCGTCGTGGGTGCGACGGTCCGTCGCACAGGCCGTCGTGCCTCCCCAGTTTTCAGGTGAGCTGTGACGGCCCGTCACACCTGTGACGGTCCGTCCTGCCCCTCCGTCATGACGGTCAGAAACTCGTTTTCTTGCACCAAATTCTCAAAAGTTGAAGTGTTTTGCTACGGGGGCTCACGACGGTCCGTCGTGGATGTGACGACTCGTCCTGCAGGTCCGTCACAATTTACAGAGAGTCGATTTTCAGTACCCAATTTCAGAATTCCAAGTATGATGCCACGATTCACCCTCGACGGGCCGTCGTGCCTACGACGGTCCGTCGTGGTGTCCGTAGTATGGCCCAGTTTTTCCAGAATTAAAAGTCTGCTGCTCAAACGACTAAACAGGTCGTTACAATAGATACCAATTTACCCATCGTTCGTCCCCGAACGATCAAAGGAAGAAAAACAGTGGCGAAAAGGAGTACCTGAATCTGTAAACAGATGTGGGTATTTTTCTTGCATATCTGCCTCCTTCTCCCACGTAGCCTCTTCAACCGGTCGATTCTTCCATTGCACTTTGATGGATGCAATCTCCCTCGACCTCAGTTTGCGAACTTCTCTATCTAATATAGCAACCGGTTCCTCTTCATAAGTCAAGTTCTCATCCAACAAAACTGAATCCCAACGGATAATGTAGTTTCCATCTCCGTGGTATCTCTTCAACATAGATACATGAAACACCGGATGTACTCCGGACAGCCCTGGGGGTAAGGCTAATTCATAAGCCACCTCCCCTATTCTCTTAAGCACTTCAAATTTTCCAATATACCTTGGACTTAACTTACCTCTTTTTCCAAACCGCATCACCCCTTTCATGGGCGAAACTTTCAACAAGACTTGTTCACCTTCCATGAACTCCAAGTCTCTAACCTTTCGGTCTGCATACTCCTTTTGTCTACTTTGAGCCGCCAAAAGCTTCTCTTGAATAGCTTTTACCTTCTCCATAGAATCTCTCAACAGGTCAGTCCCCCAAGGTCTAACTTCAAAGGCATCAAACCAACCAATGGGAGATCTACACCTCCTCCCATATAATGCTTCAAATGGGGCCATGTCGATACTAGACTGATAACTATTATTGTATGAAAACTCTGCCAAAGGTAAGAAACTATCCCAATGGCCACAAAACTCTATCACACATGCGCGAAGCATATCCTCCAAAACTTGAATCGTTCGCTCAGACTGACCATCGGTCTGAGGATGAAATGCAGTACTAAGGTCCAATCTAGTACCTAATTCAGCATGCAATGTTCTCCAAAACTTAGAAGTAAACTGCGTACCTCTATCTGATATGATTGAGAGTGGAACTCCATGCAACCGAACGATTTCTGAGATGTAGATCTTGGCTAACTTCTCTGCATTGTAGGTCACCTTGACAGGAATGAAGTGAGCAGACATAGTTAACCTATCAACAATCACCCAAATAGAGTCATACTTACCCAATGTCTTTGGAAGACCAACCACAAAGTCCATTGCGATTCTCTCCCACTTCCATTCAGGAATGGGCATTCTCTGAAGTGTTCCTCCGGGCCTTTGGTGTTCATACTTTACTTGTTGACAATTTGGACACTTGGCAACAAACTCAACAATATCTCGCTTCATTCTACTCCACCAGAAGTGTTGCTTTAGGTCGCGATACATCTTGGTTGCACCAGGATGTATAGAATATCCGGAACTATGAGCTTCTGTAAGAATAGTGGTGATCAAATCATCGATGCGGGGTACACATACTCTTCCCTTAATCCTCAAAACACCTTCCCCATCGATTATTGCTTCCTTAGCCTCTCCTTGCAACACTTTATCTCGAATTCGCCTTAGTTTCTCATCGTCAAACTGTTTCCCCTTAATCTGATCAAGAAAAGAGGATTTTGCCTCTACACAAGCTAACAGTCCTCCCTTCTCGTTTATTTCTAACCTCATAAGGTCATTAGCCAGAATCTGCACTTCTCTAGCCAATGGGCGTCTAGAAGCTTGCAAATGAGCTAGACTTCCCATGCTTCCGGCCTTTCTACTCAAGGCATCTGCCACAACATTAGCCTTCCCCGGATGATACAAAATAGTGATGTCGTAGTCCTTCAGTAGTTCCATCCATCTCCTCTGTCTCAAGTTCAAGTCTTTCTAAGTGAAGACATACTGTAGGCTACGATGGTCCGTATAGACTTCACACTTAACCCCATACAAATAGTGTCTCCATTGCTTTAGTGCAAATACTACCGTGGCCAACTCCAAGTCATGGGTCGGATAGTTGCGTTCATGCACTTTTAATTGTCTTGAAGCATAAGCAATCACATTTTTCTCTTGCATTAGCACTGCACCCAACCCAGAATAGGATGCATCACAATAAACAATGAAGTTTTTGCCCTCTACCGGCAAGGTAAGGATAGGTGCGGTAGTCAACAAAGTCTTAAGCTTCTGGAAGCTCTCCTTACACTCATCCGACCATACAAATGGGACGTTTTGCTTAGTCAAGTTCGTCAATTGGGAAGCAATGGAAGAGAATCCCTTGACGAATCGGCGGTAGTAGCTAGCTAACCCCACAAAACTCCTTATTTCTGACACGTTTGTAGGTCTTACCCAATTCTTTACCGTCTCAATCTTAGATGGATCTACCATCACTCCATCCTTAGAAACCACGTACCCCAAGAAGGACACTGAATCTAGCCAAAACTCACACTTGGAGAATTTCGCATAAAGCTTTTTCTTTCTCAACAACTCTAACACCAATTTCAAATGCTCCTCATGTTCTTTCTTACTTTTGGAGTATATCAGTATATCATCAATAAACACAATCACAAAGAGATCCAGATATGGCTTGAAAATCCCGTTCATCAAGCTCATGAAGGCAGCAGGGGCATTAGTAAGACCAAACGACATTACCACAAACTCATAATGCCCATACCTAGTTCGAAAAGCAGTCTTTGGCACATCCGTTGCTCGTATTTTCAATTGGTGATAACCGGACCTCAAGTCAATCTTTGAGAAGACACAAGCACCTTGTAACTGATCGAACAAGTCATCAATGCGAGGAATGGGGTACTTGTTCTTAATAGTTACTTTGTTCAACTGTCGGTAATCTATGCACATTCGAAAGCTCCCATCCTTCTTCTTTACAAACAAGACCGGAGCACCCCAAGGAGATGCACTTGGTCTAATGAAGCCTTTGCTCAACAACTCTTGAAGTTGAGCCTTTAATTCTCTTAACTCCGCGGGAGCCATTCTATACGGGGGTATAGAAATGGGGCGAGTACCGGGTTCCAAATCAATGCAGAAGTCTATATCCCTATCTGGTGGCATACCGGGAAGATCTGCAGGGAACACATCCAAAAATCACAGACTACCGAAACTGACTCAATCGATGGTACTTGAGTAGTGTCATCCTTAAGATGTGCCAAGAAAGCTAGACAACCCTTACTAACCATCTTCTGAGCACGAATAAAGGAGATGATACGCACCGGATTGGGAGTGTAGTCACCCTCCCACACTAACTGATCTGCCCCAGGCTTGGCTAACGTCACTGTTTTAGCATTACAGTCCAAAATCGCAAAGTGTGGAGAAAGCCAAGTCATCCCCAGAATTACATCAAAGTCACCCATTTCTAAAATAACCAAATCTACATAAGTGTTGCTCCCCACAAAATTTACCAAACAAGACCTATACACTTTTTCGACTATCACAGACTCACCCACCGGAGTAGAAACACGAATAGGCATGTCAAGTAATTCACAATGTAAATTTAGACCGTTAGCAAATGAGGAAGATACATATGAAAACGTGGAGCCAGGGTCAAATATTACAGATGCCATGCAATCACAAACCAAGAGATTACCTGTGATAACAGCATCAGACGCCTCCGCTTCAGATCTCCCAGGGAAAGCGTAGCAATGAGCCCCATTATTTGTCTGTCCGTTGCCCCTACCATGTTGTGTAGTAGTGGCTCCGTTTTGACCCTCACCTCTGCCGTTTTGGTGACCACCATTACCTCGGCCACCACGCCCTCCAGAATAACGACCTCTACCATTACCACCTCTTCCTCTAGCCATTGGGGCTCTGTAACTCTGTTTTGGACAATTCCTCCTAATATGTCCAATCTCCCCACATCCATAGCACTCTCTGGAGTCAGGCATAGGTCTCTCGGAGTAGTGTTGACCATTCTGAGGCGGACCCCCAACTACAGTCTGTAGTGAAGACTGAATTGGTCGAACTGAGTGACCTCCGGAGTTCTGTCCTCTAGAGTAGGAACCATTAAACTCACCTCCCCTTCGAAACCTTTTTGATGTAGACGTTGAGGTGAAGTCATCCGGTTTCACTCCTTCCACCTCTATCACAAAGTCTACCACCTCTTGGAAGGATGTTGCTGTTGCCGCTATCTGTAAGGCTGAAATCCGCAATTCTGACCTCAACCCCTTCACAAAACGGCGGATCCGTTCTTGTGGACTGAAACAAAGTTGCGTGGCATATCTGGATAGCGCGCGAAATTTAGCCTCATACGCGTTTACTGTCATCCTTCCCTGTTCAAGACTCAAGAACTCATCCCTCTTTCTATCTCTCAAAGTCCTTGGGATATATTTCTCCATAAATAGGGTAGAGAATGATTCCCAAGTCGTAGGTGGTGCCTCTGTTGGTTGACACTCAACATGTGAACGCCACCACATCTTGGCGTTCCCTTGGAACTGATAGCTCACGAACTCGACACCAAACCTCTCTACTATCCCCATCTTGTGTAGTAGCTCATGACAATCAACCAGAAAATCATAAGCATCCTCAGATTCTGCACCCTTGAAGACTCGGGGTTTCAATTTCAAGAACTTACTAAAAAGTGATCGTTTGTCATAATGTAGTCAGACGTGGAAATGTGCCTATTCCCAATGTTGCATCCATGCGGGGAGCCATAGTAGCCGCATGTCGTATCTCTGAAACCGGAGGTGTTGGTGCAGAAACCACTGGAGGTGCTTGACCCTGATCAGACAACCCGCTAAGATAAGCAAGTACTTGGTTGATCATCTCTGGGGTAGGTTGGGGTGGCATTTCCTCATTATGCCCTTGTTCAGTTTCCCCTTCCTCACCCTCTCTTACTACATCCTCAGTCGGTGGAGGAGTCACCGCCCTAGTATCAGATGGGCTAGGGGCTCGTCCTCTCCCTCTAGAGGACGTCCTCCCACGACCTCTTCCACGGCCTCTTGCCGCTGTTTCTCCTCGAGCCACAGCCCCAGTGGCTGGCTCAGTAGTTTCCTGTCTTTCCGTCGTTGCTGCTGGTGCGGTCGTTGCTCTAGTTCTAACCATCTGCGAGATAGAATGAAGATGGTCAGATACCAATTTGTATCACCTAGATACCAATTGGACTCAAGTAATAGCACGAAAGAAAGAATGAAAGAATGGAATTTTCCTAAAGTCTTATAGCCTCTCAAAGAAAAGTAAAGGCGTCCCCCTACCGTTCTTTAAGACTCTACTAGACCTGTTCTTGTGTGATGAGACCAATGAACCTAATGCTCTGATACCAAGTCTGTCACGACCCAAATCGGGGACGCGACTGGCACCCACATTTACCCTCCGATGTGAGCGAACCAACCCATCTAAACCTTATCATTTTAATACAAAATCAACAATAGAAATGCGGAAGACTTAAACTCATTAATAAAAACAACTCAAAACTATTATTAATATTCCCAAAATCTGGAAGTCATCATCACAAGAACATCTATCTCAAATTACTAAACTAAGAATGTCTAAAAAGCTAAAAACAAGTAACAGCTAGTCCATGCAGGAAGTTCAAGGCATCAAGACTTGAAGAAGGAGACCCAGTCCAAGCTAGACGCATTAGCTCACCCTGAATTTCCGATGAAGTGAAGACTGGCTTGATCTACTGCTGAGTCGAAGTTGACGGAACGTTTGCTGCATAACACAAATAACAAAGGGAAACATAAAAGTAGGGGGTCAGTACAACCACACGTACTGAGTAGATATCATCGGCTAACTCAAAATAGAAGATAATATATATCAAGTAATATTATAAATCAACTATAAACTCAACATGTAGCAACAACAAGTATCATAATCGTCAATAAATACCATCAAGTTCATTCATGAGGGCTCAAGCCTCATTACCATACTCATTTGGGAATTAAGTTCATTATGTTGAGTATATTATCATCTTTCGAGATTCATTATCTTTCTTCCTCTTGTGTCGGTACGTGACACTCCGATCCCCTACCACTATGTGTCGGAACGTGACACTCCGATCCCCTATATGTGTCGGAACGTGACACTCCGATCCCCTATATGTGTCGGAACGTGACACTCCGATCCCCTATATGTGTCGGAACGTGACACTCCGATCCCCTATATGTGTCGGTACGTGACACTCTGATCCCCTATATCTACGTGTCGGTTCGTGACACCCGTCCCACTAATACTATGTGTCGGAACGTGACACTCTGATCCACTAATTCTATGTGTCGGAACGTGACACTTCGATCCACTAATTCTATGTGTCGGAACGTGACACTCCGATCCACTAGTCTCATTATATCCGTTCATCAAGCCTTCTCTAAACCAAGGCATCATCAATACCAATCACTTTAATTCATCAAGCCTTCCTTTTATACCAAGGCATTATCATTAATATCATAGATTAAAGTTTCTTTCAAGATTTGGGATTTAATGGTTTTCATCATGCTTGTTTTATCATCATCACATAATCATATTCATACAAGCATACAATAAGCATATAGCATGGTTTACAACATCATCAACACATATTATTCACTATTAAGAGTTCACTACGAATATCGTAACGTAAAACCATAACCTACCTCCACCGAAGAATTGGAATCAACAAGAAATCTCCCAAGCTTGCTATTCTCCTCAACCAATTCGATCGATCTGCTCTCTCTCTTTCTGTTCTTTTTCTTTTGTTTTATTCAAACCCTCTTTCCTTTACCCTAATTAATCATATAATTAAGTGTGAAAAAGGACAATAAAACCCCACTAATTCACTTAAGGTTACCCCTTTTTACCCCTAAGTAATTAGACTTATTTATGTTACCCCTCAATCTTTTTAATTAAGGAAAGAATAGTCAAAAACGACCCTTAAAACGGGTGGAGAAATCCTAAACTGTCTGGGACTGCGTGACCTGTGACGGGCCGTCGTGGGTGCGACGGTCCGTCGCACAGGCCGTCGTGCCTCCCCAGTTTTCAGGTGAGCTGTGATGGCCCGTCACACCTGTGACGGTCCGTCCTGCACCTCCGTCATGACGGTCAGAAACTCGTTTTCTTGCACCAAATTCTCAAAAGTTGAAGTGTTTTGCTACGGGGGCTCACGACGGTCCATCGTGGATGTGACGACTCGTCCTGCAGGTCCGTCACAATTTACAGAGAGTCGATTTTCAGTACCCAATTTCAGAATTCCAAGTATGATGCCACGATTCACCCTCGACGGGCCGTCGTGCCTACGACGGTCCGTCGTGGTGTCCGTAGTATGGCCCAGTTTTTCCAGAATTAAAAGTCTGCTGCTCAAACGACTAAACAGGTCGTTACACATTTCAATCATGAAACCAATCAAACACCCCTTAGCTACCTCTCAACCCATTACCGTACATTTTCAAATCCTAAATGTAAGTAAAAAGTCTAAGGCACACTAACATCCCTTTGAACCAATTTCTCAGACATCTTTGGACGTTTTGGTTCTTAAACCTTTTAAATGACGTATAATCATTAAAAATTTACTTAGAAACAGTTCTTCAACATTAGAGCACCTATGTAAGGCTTTACCATGAGTCATGGATTTTAAAGGTTTTACACCCTTACCTTTACTTTACATTAAGCATCATATTCGATGTATTGCTTAGTTATCACTTCGCACAAATCAAAACTAGCCTCTTAGATAGTATCCCACTAAATATATGTTGATAACTTTTTTCTTATTAATTTCCTCGTTGGTACGGAAAGTATCAATATGGAAAATTCTAATGTGTGCATTCATTCAAAAGGCTTCTAAGCAAATGAATTATCAATGCATGTAATAACCTATTTGAGGATTCTTATTAAAAAAGTTTACATTGGTAATAACCTATGGTTCCCACAACCCATGTTATGGATTTAGTGACCCTTAGAGAGAAGAACACAATTCATAGTGGATAAACAAAAAATCATGTACTTACATTGAATAATTTGAAGAAAATCTAGAAATCATCTTGTAACAACAAGGAATAACTTAAAACCAAATCCGGAAATTTTAATAAATGTTAATGTTTCAAAAACCCAATCTCCCAAGACAAACTAAGAATAATAGTTATAGAATCCAATCACAAAAATGATGATTTAGACCATATTTATAGAGAATATTGTCCTAAATCAAAAAGAATTAACATAAGAAAAATTGTGCAAAAACGCGGCTGAAACCGAGGACTCCCACAGATGGTCCGTCGATGAAATAACAGACAGTCGATTGCTTATGTCACTTAGCATCAATTATTCTCCTTCATATGGCATATTAACTAAATAAATTGATGGACCAATATCACGGTCGAACAATCCATCGATGACTATCGTCGTTCCATACTAACACTTTCTTTGAGTTCGAGTAGTGGGACTATCTCTGATACAATCCATAGGACATTTCGTAGCCCCACACTTGGTAACATATCCTCAAGTTTCTCCAGAAATATGAACTTCCAAACGACGATCACCATCTACGGTCCATCGATGGATTTCGTAGGTCATCTCTACACTAAATCATAGCTGCCTTGTGTGATTTGGTTTTATAAAACATTCCCACCAAACAAAGATAAAAACATGTAGAAACTTTTACAAAATTGCTTTAGAGACACAGAATTCATAATGAAAAATAATAGAAAGTACTGTAAATCCACTGTGAATCAACACCCTCAACTTAAATTTGTGGTTTGTCCTCAAGCAGCGCACTATGACTCGACACTACACTTTGCACAAATGTACACTCTTTGTAGCTTTCGCAATCATATGAATATCAATCCCAAGTTTTTCTTTCATTTAGTGAATGATTAATTTTTTTTGGTTTTATAAGATAACTCATGTGTATAACACAATGAGATAAACTCACCATGCACTGACACCTCTACGCTTTTGCCTCTAGCCATCTTACCAACTTTCCGATATTGAAACTAGTGCCCTCACTTCAATAGAAATCCTCCTTTTTAGCACAACGATTTCAAATTTGGGTACAATGATAATTTTTGAACAATCAAGATAAAAAAAATATTCACACCTAGTTTGTACTTTTCGCCATAGGCTTGCTCTTATTTACATTTCTTATATTGACCACATTAGACTCTTATGATCACAATATGACTTTCTTCGATTATAATGTTGGAGGTAAGGTGACTCTTACAGCTTTTTGTTCAACTATTTGTGTTTCTTTTCTCTCTTATTATTTTTTTTTATTGCCTTCTGTTTTCATTCTATTGATAGTTTTGTCTAAGTCACTTCTCTTGATGACTTTTTCATTTCTTATTCACAATACACTTTTGATACAAACTTTTTTAGTCATCACTCACAACAACCTCTCTCAACTTATTCCTTTTCTATGAGTTTAGGTACACATTACGCAAGGTTGGGTCAGGGCCAAAATGAGGTCAGTTTCTGCATTAGACACTCTCAACATATGTTATTGACCTAAATAGAGGTGCACATGTCCAAGGAGGGACAAGAGCCAACACATTATACCAAAGGAAGGTGAGTTGGTGAAGAATAAAATAATTTTATTATAGGCTCAACTTATTTGGATAAAAAAGGAATAACATTTTCATTTGGATTACTTTATTTCAGGCTAGATGTTTTCTTATTCGAACAAGGGCCTATGATCCTTTCCTAGTTGTCTAACACAGATTCCTTTTGCAGGACCAAGAGGGAACCTTATTGAACGGTACTAACAGTGAACCAATCAAACTTCTTTACACTCTGTTTACACCTTATTACTCTATCCGACTGTAAGACACTTAGTTTGAGTGTTCTTTTGAGGTAATGCATGGTGCAACTCTATGTCATAATTAAATCCAATACATTCAACTTCTTTATACCTGTTAATGCAAGCATTCACTTAGATGGGATATCATTCCTGTTAATCCTACATGCTAAATATTTCACTTTAATACTTTATACAATTTATGACATACCGGTTCAAGCGTAATGTAATTAGTCTCTTGGGTAAAAGAACACATGCAGGAAAACCCCCTAAGAGAGGAACGTGAGTTGGGCTGCTGAGAAATCATCAGAACACTCACATTCTATTTACCCCCACTACGAACAAAAAAATATTCAATTATCCCCAAATGCATAAGAAATATTAAGACAGAGTGGTAGGTTGAGCAACTTGAGGCGTATAGCACTGATGATAAACAAGAAGGCCGGATCAATTTCCTTAAGCCCGCAACCTCAGTAGTAGTCTCACCCTCAGTGGTGCCCACAAAAATCTTCTCACCCTCAGTGGAGCTTCTCTCAATAGCCTCAAGTCTGGAACTAGATGCCCTAGCAGCCAACTCTCAAGCCCTCAACTGACGGGTTTCCTTATTAATCAACAAGGCTCTGCTCTCAGCCTCAAGGTACGTCTGCTCACTCTTCCTTGAACGGGTATCCTCTCCTTTAGTGGGTGTTCGGAATGATGCCTCTTGGCATGCTATCCTGGCGTACGTGGCGGTGTAGTGAAGGCACTGAATACTGCAACAAACATAGTGTTGTCTGCCAGCTCGATAGGTTCTGTCTCGACTTAAGGCTGCCTCATCTAAAGAATGCAGTCAATCGGCCCGCAAACTCACCACATCCTCATGAAGAGTGGTCAAGTCAATGATTGGGGCTGAGCGTGCAAGAACCCGCAACTCATCGTGATGGTTAACCGCCTGAATCTTTTGCTATGTGATTTGGGTCACCTTTTTATTCATCTGATCCTCAGCCTCGACATTGGATTTCTGCATCCAAGGATGAATATGATGCAGAAGGGTGGCCATCTAGGCCTCTAAGATCTAGACCCTATTGGGCTAGTGCAGCAGACGAGGGAGTTGAGCGGGAGGAACTGGGTGCTCTTCTAGTTCCAGGGGCGGACTCATCCGGGGTGGTATCAGTGTGTTGTGAAGTGGCAAGATGCCCCTTGGGATAACTCTACTGTATCCGCCAAATTTTCCTTAAGTAATGGCAACATAACTCTAGGCCCTCTCTGCGATGCCTCCACATTGACCTCATCACCGATGTGACTTATATCCACAGTCTCGACTAGAGCATTGAGCGTCCAAATGGGCACTCTATCATACCGTCATATCTTGAAGATCATTTAAGCAATTGGGTAGGTATTAGAGGTCTTAAAATCCCTCTCATGTATGACTCCGAGCAATAACTTCACGAAGTCGATCTCCAACCCGGCCACCAAAGTTGCTACTAATACCGTTCTATACCATCTAAGAATATTATCTGTTTATTTGGGAGATTGACAATCGCCTAAAATCCAAAAAAAAGGTGTGAAAGTGAGGTTGGCCTTTTTGATAAGGCTTCTAGGCTCTAATACCGATTATTCTCCCTCACGATCAATGGACAACTTTTTTGGAATCCACCTCATGGTGTACTCTCTCTGATCGTTGGTCCTCCTAAAGTGTCCACTCTTAAGCAAATCCCACCTTTATTCGAACACTAGAATCAAGGGGGTCCGAGTGCTATCTGTTGAGGTTCCATATAAGAAACAATGGATGGTAGTAAGAGAAATGTCATCTAGAAAGCCTTGAACTAGAACCTTTGTGAGTGGGTCCTTCTTTGAAAGTTTCTCATGTCTATACAAAGAAACCTTGATAGTCGCCACATATGAGGCGTAGAACTCTCGAGAAATCTCCTTGCTATACAACCCCAAATTACTAGCCATCTACCCGATCCAGTTGCGGGTGAAAAATCTATGCACATCACAGATTGTGTGAAGGCTCCCTATGAGAACTCTCTGTTCTACTGTCAATAATAGGTTCATAACCCTATTGTCATTCAGAACCTATGCATTCCTATAGACTTGATGCTAACCATCTATACACCATTGGTTTGCCTATTAAGGAAACAGTGTAGGGACATTATCATAGGGTACAAGAGCAGACTCCGAATTATGAGCATTGTCAGACGAGGCTTAGAAGGTCGGCTCCTTTAGTGAGTTGCTCCACGTGAGTTGGAACCGGAGGAAATGGCCTCATTCGACCCTATAGAGTAGGCCGACTCTGACATGATTCCGCTTAAGAGGCAGACACTCCTCAAAATCCCAAGGCAGACCTAAACGGTGTGTCGGTTATTGTGCACTCCTCATCAGACTTGGAGGCAGTGACTATCCCGTAAGCCATCTTCTTGGAGTGCCCCAAGTGTCTCTTGCAGTAGGTTTAGGGGGTTTGGGTGCCTCGGGCCCTTATTTAGGATCTACTCATCTTCGAAAGTTCCAATCTTTCGACGGGATGGTGCCACGGAGATGGACCTACCCCTAGAATAAATGATGTCGGGATTGGGGGCCACATGTACATGCAACACATTTGTTAGTCTCATATCAAACATACTACACACCAAAAACAAATAACCAAGAAAAAAGGAAACAAAAAGCACATTCTAGTGCAGACTGTAGTACTGGTTTAGTTGGACACATAGAAAATTTTTAGGCTCTTCATTCGACAGACGTGTCAGTTAGAAACGATGGACGTGAACAATTGACCATTGATCAATCAACAGACCGTAGTCCACTTTCATCATCTGATACTTTGAATAATTCTTAAACTCTAACAATTAAGGTTTCAATTCCACACGATCGACATGCAGAACGGCCCATAAATCTATACGCGGACCATAGTCCACTTTCGTCATCTCATAGTTCATCAATTTAATGTTGATCAATCGACGTACCCCATCGATGTCCCATTGATCAACCGATGGTCCTTTGATGGGGTATTATGTTTTTGGTTAGAGACAAATTTCTGACCTTGTTTTTAGTAACACATATTGACACATATTAAATTACAATACTATTTATTATTCTTTAGGGTTTCGATTTTTCAAGGTTCATTATAAGATTAAAAGATGCTACAAAGCCCTGAGTTAGAAAGTTTATACTCATTTAAGACCTAACATACCACAACCCATTCACAATTTGTCATTTCAAGGGATATCCTTCCAATTATTTAACAATTACAAACATAAAATATTTTTCCCTATGTCAAGACCCACATTCCAATTTTCGTTTCCAATAGCAAGTGAATGTGAATTCATCCAGCAAAGGAAATCGAAATACCTGAAAATCATAGCAGAGTTATTGGGTGAGTAATAGCACCACCCTATAATGATATGAGGTGAACTAGAGATTCCTGATAATTTATTGACTTAATTTTAAGTTGAAATGATTTACATTTTTCGTTTAGTAAGTGTGTGATGTTTCGTTATATTTAGAGAACAAACGTCCACAAACGTCCATGACGTTTGGAAGGGTGCCTTAGAAATTACTTAAGTGTCTTGATGTGTTAGAGTGAGGTTTATGTGTTGGTTTTGCTTGAATTTTATGTGGCATGTTCCTAAGACCTAGATGACTTAGTTTAGTTGTTTAACATTCGGGTACGACCCCACCTAGAACCCACAAGTACCGCTAGAGAAGGGCCCAACAGATTGACCCAAACTGCCTTGGCAATGCCCACCAAAGAGTGGAATCCTCGGCCAATGGTTCAACCAACAACCCGTCGACTTGCGTCGTCGATTAAGCCTTCAAGCCTAGTTTTCCAGGCACTAAATGGAGCTAATTTCTAAACCATTATACCACACCAATGGTCCGTTGATAGACAAACGTTCCGTTGGTCAGGTATTGTATGTAATCCTACCAAAAAGTTGTCCTTTCCACTGAACGCTTGGAGTTTTTGGTAAATTGACCCCAAGTCTTTTATAAATCCAGGAAGCTATTTTTATGGTTAATAAGGTATATCAAATAGTTTCAAACCCTAAGACCTATTTTAAACTCCATTTACTAAAACCGAAAACCCCTCCCTCTTAGAAGTCTCTCTCAAGTCACCATGGAATCTAGAACTCAGGAAGGGCTAGAAGGGGCTGTTGGTGGAAGTTCTTCATAAAAAATCATTGGGGTTTCTTCAAAGTTAGGTATGTTATCTATCCTTTAACTTTGTTCCATTCAAGGAGTCGTTTCTACTAAATTTTCAAAAAGGGTTCGAAACCAAAGTTCTTCTATCTTTAAATTTGAATATGGTTCTTGCTTGAAAACATTTTAAATTATTAAAATGTGATGATTTTAGTAGGTGATTTAAATGCTAAAACTTAAATGAAAAAATGTTTAAACTTTACGTCAAATTTTGGCTTAAGAAATGGATTAAATGAGCTTGAATTGGTAATCTTTGAACTTTTGTTTCTTATGGTTAATATTGTTGTTTAACTACATCCCTAAGGCTAATTTATGATGAATTGTTGAGTAAAATGTTATTGGTTATGGAAGCTTTTGACTAGAGGGTAAGTTGGTTATGTTGACTAGCTTTAATTTCTAAATGCTTTTGAGTGGTATTGTTAATTTTCTTGGTGGTGGTCTTTACTTGAATTATATGAATGTGAAGTTACTTGTTTGTTTTGAATGAAGCCATGAAGGCTTTCTTTGTGAAGTAATATGATAATATTGTTATTCTTGCTTAATGTGCCTTATGAAGATATTATAAAAAGTATGCTAGAAAGTATGCTTAAATAAAGTATATGATTATGTGAAGCATGAAAAGTGTTTGATGTGATGAATTAATGCCTAAGCATGTATAAAATTTAAATGAATAGGATTATATGCGAGGTGTGCTCACATGAACTCTCACACTTGAATGAATGAATGAACATAAGTTAAGTAAAAAAATGGAGTTTTTTGGTGAAAATAATTCGTGACTTGCGATAAAGTGTTTACTAGAAACCTCACCATTCCTAATAAAATTTCTAAGATAGGTTGAAAAATGAATTTTCTTCGTGAGTTGAGATGTGCTGTTTACTAGTTATCATTAACTTAATGTTTATGGAGTTGAGAATACGCATAGAGTTATGCCTAGCACCGATAGGATATGATGAAGAGGTTGATTACACTTTGTGAGTTGAGATGTTTTATTACAATGTACTTGATGAGTACTCCTTCTTAGTCGATAATGAGTTACTTAGTAGCAATCTCCTTATACCATTACTATGCGCCTACATAGGTGTAGCTATTGGAAAGACATGTAAAATCTAATACAATGACCTTACCCTAGGCAAGTGATAATCCCTCATTCGATAGGGATTAATATCGCGATCCCATGTCTAGCTATAATGCTATACGTCGGTTAATCTAACCCTCACATAAGAAATTAATGTGCTAAAGCTTCTTAAATTTTGTGCTACTTAGGGTAGGGAGTGGAATGGGATACTATTTATCCATCGTACTAAGTTGGAATTCCGAAACCGGAATCTTGGTGAGTCTTGTATTAATTTAATGAACTAAGTCTCCTAAAAGAACGTACTACTTTTGGTAGGTGCGTGTATGAGACATTATCTATCTAATGCACTAGGTATGACCTTCCAGAAGGGGAGTCTTTATTCCAAGCCTTCTAAAAGAGTGTACTACTTATGGTAGGTGGTTGTATGGGACACAATTAACTAATTTCACTAAGTAGTCACTCTGAAAGGGAAGACTTGCAATCTTATTTTAGTGTTCTGCCAATGACTTGTAATTTAGTAAGGGCTTGGTCTCCCAAGGTGAGAAAGCCCAAGAGGTGTAGTCTTGAGGATCACTTTGGTGTGCATTGAAGGAGGCATATGCACACTTACTTCATGTATGAACTTTGTGTGTCTTAGGATAACCAAGGTAGAGAAACTCCTACAGAAATGAGTTCACTTACTCATTGGCAATACCCTGGAAGTTCATTATTTTTTGAGTAAAAAATGGTTCACTGTAATGTCCATAATGATTTCATTGTTACATTCAAGGCTTACTCTAAATTGGTTGTTTGTGGTTATATTTTGGAAATTTTTCTCTAAGGTGTTAAATGATGATTATTATGTTGTTTTAGTTCTATATTCATGATTGTGAACGTGAACTAGATTGATCTATTCTATGGTGAAGCATCCGAAGCATAACTGCACACTCACAAAGTATTTATCGAAAGATAGGAGAATTCGATGGATCCGGTAGGAGCAGGAGTAGATAAGTTAGTATCGTTCCGGTGAAGAAAAGAGAATTAAGTTGATAGAGACGTCAGAAAATTCGAGTGGCTGAAACTGTAGCAGCTACTTTTAAAGTAAGAGAATGAAAAGCAACAACAAGAGTAGGAGACTAATCTCCTCATCATAATTCTTGATTGGTGGCGACTCGGATTGCATCTGTTGAACTAGCCCAGGAGAGTGAGTTCCCCCAGTTCATTTTTTCTCTATTAAAGCTCATTTTCTTCATAATAAATGATCCGGTTTCCCCGAAATGACCTGGACCAATAAGTAAATCCCAATTCATTTGGTCATTAGATACAATCAAATAGAATGACCCAAGGGCCCTCATTTTGTGTTGATGATACATTCACCTAAGGAAAGAGTCTTTGCAATAGAAGTGAGCCAAAGAGCCGAGAGACATGCTAGCACTACTAATTGAGTGCCAACACCTAGTTGTGCTGTCAGTAAGAAGGTAGTCAGCGCCTTTCGAAGCACTTTCTATTTCTAGTTAGCGCTATTTTTTAGTTGCATCTAGCGGCCGGAGGAAGGTGAGAATGATGTCAAGTCATCATACCCCTTATGCCCTTGGCGACACACGTGCTACAATGGACAGTACAAAGGCTCGCGATTCCGCGAGTGTGATCTAACCCCCAAAAACCGTCCTCAGTTCGTATTGCAGGATGAAACTCACCTGCGCCACGGGAACCCCCTCAAGTAAAAGCTTCCACGGCCGGTTGACAAAATGAGGATCCCTAATATCTTGAGCAATAGGTCTTACATATAAAGGGTCATTTACCTACAACTAAAAATTTCCTTGCCAAGCTACATGAAACATATTTTCGGAAGTCCTACAGGGAGAGGGAGGCTCTCAAAATCAAACAAGACTAGAAAGAACATGGGAATTAGAACCATTCATATGAGTGTTTATTTTTTTTTTCTTTGAGACGACAAAAAAAATAGACAACCCTCTCTATATCTTGGTCTTGATTAAGCATCATAAATCTTTAAGAATTGGTGAAGCGGATGTTTGAGCAGCTACAATTCTTTAATTCTCGATTTAGATGCTACAAATTTGTTCTCATCCTTTAGAGACTATAAGTGTAATAAAAGCATCCGTCAATAAAAGGACTACACTAAGATGATCATCTTGTTCCTTCGTTCCAGTCATTCATGCAGTCTCTTGCAAGTGCTATCAAATGCTCTCTGAGTGAGGATACTCTTTATTTTGGGATTCCTACTGGAGCTGCTCTCGAATGGACTTACCTTGCCTTGTCGTTGATTATTTTCTGACTCTTGTGGGACTTCATCCCATCTTGTGATGAGATATTTGATGCGGCATTACCAGTGAAGGATAGGAAAAAAAGAGGAACTAGCGCAATAACCAAGATAGCTATTCCTCCCATCTTCCCTTTTTAATTTCTATTTCTTATAAAACAAAGAATTCTAGAACTAGTGGTAATGCTGAGATTACACATTGAATTTATGGTAGTAGATCCATAATCAAGAATGTTTTTGTTATTTTTCCAGAAGAAATGAACCAAAATATATGGTAGAGCTAGGACAGTTATTGTATGAGGTCTACCCAACGCTTTTTGACTTTATCTAAAATGTTCAAAGCACCACCTTCGTCTATTATATTGATGTATAAAGGGAAGAGGAATGATAGAAAGTCACCGCGTGAACATAAAATATAATATTGTTGCAAATGTAACTCTTAAAGGGTCAACCACTATTCTAAATATAGTAGGGCAGTGATATGTTGTTCAGTGGAGCGCTAGAGTGCGGAGGTTTTTCTCATCATTGAAGTCCGGGTGTGGGACTGGGATCAGCGCAGTTCGAGGAGGGCCCTGACGGCTCGTCTCTGCTCGAAAATTTATACATCCCTTTCTAGTGTATGGACAGCTATCTCTCGAGCAAAAGTTTAGGTTAAGCCTCAATGGGAAAATAAAAGGATCCTTTGCGTAAGCGTATGTTGATGGTCTCTCCATCGTGTATACAATTGTCAAACTACTTTCTTCCTCCGACTTCTTTAGACAATTCCTCCGTATTCGGGAAAGCTTGCTTTGTGGCGGAGCATTTAGCAATTCTAGCAGCCAGGTGAGGGCTGGCTGTTAGAGGACAGGTTAAGGCAGGGATTGATTGGTTTGCTTCTTATGAGATTGCGTGAGTGAATAAGAAAGGGTCTCAAAAATCGAACCAGCAGGCTTTCGGGCCCTATACATTTTATGGAATGAGTCAATCATCTACTTTTGTATCTTATTGAACAAAACTGGTTATATTGTTCCTGCATTGATCAAGAATTTCGATTTTTGGGAAGTATCATGATCGTCAAATAAGAAGGGATTAATTTTTTTCAAATGAACAATTTGAAGATTTATTAACTCAAACAACTTGTTTCATAGTTGATCATTCGGACCTTTCAATTCTTTCTAGATATTTCTCTCGGACCTATGAATGGAAATATTTCCGACAGTCATACAGTAAGGAGGAAGTAAATTAGACAAAAATAAAAGAAACTTGGGCAAAATATAAGTGACTTGGACAAAAAGAAACGAAGTGACTTAGACAAATCTTTTTTGTCCAAAATATATATAATCCAGAATCCTTAAAAGCGCGTTATCACGAAAGTGTCCGAGGAAAGCCTCCAAAGTCGTCAAGGAAGTTCAACAAAGGCACAAAAAGTCTCTGTCTAAACACAGATTGAAGGCAAGCTACGAGGTTAGTCTTCTAGAATCAACATTCTTTAAAGTGCCCATTACGTATTTGTTAACTTCAGGATTGATCCTATAAGTGATTTTGTACTAGGATTATCAAATGAATTGAGTCTTCCAAGAAAGGTTTCTAATGAATCTTCTATTTAAGGTTATAGATTCATTCAAAATGAGAGAGTATACACTATCCTTTCTCTTCACACCTGGCCACCCACTCCGGTTCCTTTATGTTTTTTTTCTTGCTACAGGATTAACCTATTTGGCGTTGTTTATTACCTATGTAAATATAGAATACAAGTAATCCCACATAAATATTAATTTTTTTCTAAACTGTTTATTTTTAATATTTAGTGTAAATAAGTCGTATCTTGCTCAAATCAATAAATGGAGTTGAGGTTAGAGTTAAAGCCGCTAATAGAAAACTGAATGAACTAGTTATAGTAAGCATGTAGTCCCCATTTCAGGTTTTTTAGTCACCTTTCAATGGCTCCCTTAATTATGTGTGATAAATTTCCCAGTTGAGTAATGTTTGGAATAATTGGCATGAAATGTGTTTTTACTAAAATGTCACTTTTTGCATAGTTTTTAAAATTGCATAATAAGTACATTATTTACACTAACCCCAGACTTTTCTATGCTCTATAATTATATATTTTGGAAGCAATGTTGAAGTCTAGAAGGCAAAGCTTTTGAAAGTTCCTCTCAAGAAATAGTGTGTCCTCATATATCTGAAGGTAAATTCCTATCTTCTTAGTTTCTTTCTGTTAAGACCTATTAGGTATTTCCTTAAATGTAAGGGGAAGTATGTCTTTGTTATTTATGTAGTTTCTTTATGTTTTGCTTATGACGATGAGATTTCCTAATTATTATAAAAAATTCCATTTTCTATTAAATGTCTTGAAATTTTTTAATTCCTCAATAATTTTAATGTATAATGTGGTGAACAATAATTAAAGGGCATGTACAAGACCCCAAAGGGTAAAATACGATAGGTAATGACCCAAGGGTTCTCCCTAACTTCTAGGGGGTACTGTCGAGTTGTGACAGGCTTGGTATTAGAGCATAAGGTTATGGTAAACAGTTTAAGGTCTAAAAGACACACAAGCCACGTCTAGTAGTATCTTGATTATTGGTGTGAGTCACGAAAAATCCTTGCACAAGAGTCTACAAGATGATAGAATATCACTTTCTTCATTACTCTTGAATTGTGACAATGCAAATCTATAAGGCCTCTCTCTTATACGTTCCCTTGTCCGGCTGTATTCTAGGTGAGATTGCTTGGAAAGGGAGATTTTTCTATGTTTGAGGGAGACAAAGGTGTGAGTTTTCATTTTATGAAGGTTTTGTGGAGAAGAGTAAATGTGAAGGTTAGTTTTGAGAATTGTTATTTGAGGCAAATATTACTATGTGCGAATTATGAGATTGGAAGTGTTGTGAGGAGAAACTTTGTGGTTATTTTGTTCTAAGAATGGTAATATTTAGAATGAATGAATGAATTACCCTTGAGAGTAAATGAGTAATCTTGTGATTAAGTTCAATTTGGGTAGAAATGCTTTGGTGTAAATTTGAGGATGTTGAAAGAGTGTGGAGATATTGTACAAGTTTGGGGCAACATTCTTGTATGAATAATGTTTAATATTTGTTCTTGTGATTTTGGTTAAGGTTCTTGAGTAGGTTTACACTAAGGATTAAATGTGGTACAAATACCTAGTAAGGGAGTTTTATTACACGAAATTAAGATAAGTTGTTCCTAAGAGTTGAATGAGGTGGTATTTAAGAGAGTTCTTATAGATTTATATCCTAAAAGAAAAGTGTTAAGCTTAATGGGTAAGGTTTATGTTTAGTCATGATGTGCATGAGTTGAGGGTAGTGACAATTCAAATCTTGTGAAATGTATAATGATGCATAAAGTATGAGACTTTGGGGATGGTTTACCCTAAGTGGGGGAGAATGTGTTGAGAATAAGAGGTGGTTTTGAGTATGAAGTGTATGAATGAGTTATCTTATATTTTATATGAAGTTAGATGACTTAAGGTCTAATGTTAAGGGATCAAGTTAAAGCTAAGTTTCCATAATTAATGTTAAATAGAATTGAATTCAATGTATGTAGTCCAAGAAAATCCTAAAGGGTCACTAAGTGGTAGTGGTAGTATGGGAAGCTACTCTAACATTGAACTTAGTGTAACTTACCGATTCTCTTTGAAGTAAGTTAGTATGGCCTCTTCTCTCTTATTTTCTTTCCATCTTGTCAAAGTTGGTTAAAAGTTGCATTATGGAATTTTTAAGAACATGACATGAAGTTTTGAGATCACTGTAAGTAAGTTTAAATTTTGAGAAAAATGCATGTTAATAAATTATGGTTTCAATGTGTTATGAGATGAGTTTATATGGTTTTATACTTCATATGATCATGCCGTCATGATTAATTTCTCAAAGAATGAAAATTTGAAATCTTAAGCATGCTTAACAATGTTACAGTGTTGTTCAAAGTAAGATTTATGCATTTTTAGAAAATATTTCTTGCTGTTAATTGAAGTTTCAAAGCGTGTAAAAGTGATTATGGATGCTCCAAGTCCGGATATTTTCACCGTCAACTTGTAGCTCTAGTGTCCACCAGTGACTTCACCTATGATTTTAGAGTTGTATTGGGTAAGTACACACTTGTACTAATTATTGGTATATGCAAGCACACACCAAGGACATGCATGAATTAGAATAGCTCTTTCCTAACAACATGATTATGGAAAGTCAAGTCAATGGACTTGCCAAATTCAGATTAGGAAAGTCATGCCATGAGAGTAAAATGCATCATCATACTTCTCATTTGTCACATAACACATAACATCTTGTACATAGCACATAACATATTGTATATAACATATAGCATTTTGGATATCATTCTTTCATATTCTATGGTACCTTGGAATCATGGACTTGACATCATTATTTCCCAAAAATGACGACTGAACATATGATACCTCAAATAGGGAGCCTTCTCTAACAAACATATAGTCTACTTCATTATTCATACATGCTTAATTTCATTTCATGCATAGGCTAGTGTAAACACCAACTATACCTAGGTTGTAGTTTAAGACATTCGTCGGGTTCTCTTTGTAATGATCAAGAATGACCTATTGTATGAAGTCTAGATAACCTCTTTATTATCCTATCCTAACACCTTTGGTATCATTCATTTCATTATGTGCATCATTTAAGGATGGCCTCATTTATTCATGGGGAACTTTAACTTTAACCGACATAGATCATTGAGCATCATGTCATTATATTCATAGATTAAAATTTAAGGAAAGTGAGGACATACCCACTTGGATGATAGAGAATATCCAAGCCTTCTTAAAGTCATCTCAAATGAGCCTTCAATGACCGGGACATAAAATGTTCGGGAAAAGGATAGAAAATGGGATTAGCACGGCTAAGTATGAGACCATATGCACATCTAAGAGTGAAACATGTAAAAATGGACATTTAGTCAAAACATGTCATTTTACCCTTTTAAAGGTCTAATGCAAAATCAAGGAAATCATACCAGTCAACAATACATACTTACTAACTCAAACAAGTAATATATATCCCAACATAGTTGAACCCATGATTTACTACTACGCTATAATCAAGCAATAACATCACAAGCATGGACAAGAGTTGATTATATAATAATAAGAATGACAACTACTAAAAAATACTTGTAAAGTCAACAAGTGTAATGACCAAACAAAGCCCATAACCCTACTTTATTAAGTAGCCCCAAAAAAAAAACATAACTAATGTCCAACTCCATATAGTATAAAATTTAGATATATATTTCTTCTTATTTTAAAAATATAACCCAACATATACTTATAGATGAACTAATAACCATATAGAATCAACAATGTGCAAGTTCATTATGTACATTTTATCATAACATTATCATATATAAGACCATCCTCCTAAGGTTCCCCTCAAGGCTAATAGTGCAATGCTTTGCTATAGTCCCATACCCCTACCTAGACTAAGTTAGATCCCTTACGTTATCCGAGTTAGAGTTCAATCTTTTAATTCATTTCACCTTTTGGGAAGATATTGGCCTAATATCTACAGACCACATGAGATAGTGTGGAATCCGGTGAAGTAAAACCCAACAATGAAAGTAGGCGGACTACTTTCCAAGGTAGTCCTAAAACATAAAAAATAGCAAATACATGGATGTCATGACCCGAAAGTACCCCCTAGATATTATGGAGTCTTGTACAAGTCCTTTAACTATCGTTCATTTCATAAGACATGAAAAGTAGTGCAGAATTAAAACTTTTCACAAATTAATTTATAAAAAGGAAATCTTTCATAAACATTTAAGAGATATCATCATCACAAGACAAACTTAAGACACGACATAATATCTTAGAGACACATCACTTTACATTAAAAGAGAAATACATAATAAATCTTAATAATAAAACTAAAAAATAATAGAATAAGTAGTACGTTCTTTTAGGAGACATTGTTCATTCAATTCAAATAAGACTCACCAAGACTCCCTGCCGCATTTTCCTATCTAGTTCATTAGAAAAATAGCATCCCATTCCACTACATACCCTAGGTAGAAAAGTCCAATAGAAGACTTAGAACATTCGTTTCTTTTGTGGAAGATATCTTATACAACATAGACCATGAGAGTTAGACATGGAATCCCGACATTAACCCCTATCGGATGAGAGATCCTCACTTTCCTAGAGTAAGGTCATTCCTTCTATCTTTTACATGGGCTTACCAATAGTTCCACCTATGAAGGCGCATATTTAAGGGATAAGGAGATTGCTACTAAGTAACTCATTCTCTACTAATGAAATATACTCATCTTAATAGGTACATTGAAATACAACATTTCAACTCATGAAGTGTAACAACCTGTGTTTCATATCCTCTCGCAGCTAAACATAAACCCCACAAATTCTAAACACTTTTAACTATATGTCAAGGATAACTAGTGAGCACCACATCTAACCTCACGAAGGGAATTCATCCACTGATATATCTTAGAAAGCTCTTAGGATGTATTGAGGTTGCTACTAAACACTTCATATAATTCACAATGATTTTTCACCCTAAAACTCCTCTACTTACTCAAATTAGGTTCATGCATTCATTTAAGTGTGTGCGTGGATATGTGAGCACACCTTTCATATAAGCATCATTTCATTAACATTAGTTTCTATATATGCTTTAGACCTACATTCATCAATTCACACACTTGACATGCTTCACAAAGCCAAACAATCAATTCAGCTTCACAAAACATACTACGTACTATCAAGTTCATCAAATAAACACCGCCACCAAGAAGGTGGACCATAGAACTAAAGAGCAATTTGTTATAAGAATTATACGATACAAGAAACTCCCATATAACAAAACCATAAACACCTATCGCCAATTTCTCAATGTTTTATCATATAAAGACCCTTATCGAAGTACTTACACAAAAATAACAACATAAGAAAACCAATGTTTATACTTTACACAAACATGCTCATTTAACCCATACCTTACCAAAAGTTGAAAAATGCATATGCATGAGTTCATTAGGTTCTTAAAATTAAAATCATCAATTCATACTATAATAAACACATTTAAACCATTAGAACAATTTTATAAGAAGACTCATTCTTAAAATAAAAGATGAAAGGTATTTGAGTTTGTAAACTTTTTTTTGAAATCATTTGGTTATGCCTCCTTGAATGGAAGAGGATTCAAGGATTATTACTATTACTCAAATGCAAGAAAAACCAATGATATTTCATGAATAACACTTCCGAATAAGCCCTCAAAGTTCGTCTTGACTTCTATCTTCCAAAGAGACTTAAGAGAGAATTCTAATGGAGAAGGGGTTTTGGGTTTGAGGAAATGAAGTCTAAAATTCGGACTTAGGGTTTGAAATACTTAAGTATATCTAAATAACCATAAAAATAACACCCTATTGTCATAAAAGACATGGGGTGGATTTACCGAACTCCCCAAGACTGAAAAAAAAAAACAACTTTTGCAAGCAGCAGAAATGGTTCCCTACAGATGGGCCGTTTTTCAACGAACACCCCATCAATAGGGTATCGTTAGTTGGGACTTAAACTCTCCAATTTGAATGATTCAATGTTCAAACTACAAACCAGGTCGACGGGCCGTATCCTAGTCAACTATCCGTCGATTAGCTCATCGACTGGTCATTACTTTTTGGATGTTTTGTTTGAGTGTCGAAGTCCTATTCTAGAGCCCATAGTGAGTCATATATGGATTCGTACGCAGACGTTAAACCCCTAAACGTAGTAGTATCGGTATTAGAAACACCTCACAACAATTTCAACAAAACAAACACGTAAAACTCACTAAAATGCCTCAAGACACACAATTACTTTCTAAGGCATATCTTCCAAATATCATGGACGTTCTTGAACGTTTGACCTCCAAACATTACAAAAATTCACATACTGCCTAATAAAACTAAAGTAACTTATTTTAAATAAAAATTAACTCAAGAAACTGTGATGAGGCTTTAGTTCACCTTATTTCATTTTGGGGTGTTACAACGTATCCACTAGCTAGTATTCCTATGGGGCAACATAGTTCAAGAACTAGGAGATATAATTGGGACATCTTTATGATCCATGTATTGTAGTATCAATTATAATTATTACTTTAGTGATCCTACATTCCCAATGTGGGAAGGGAGAGTCCTCAATCTAGTTCACTCGGTGCTAAACTAGAGTCCCTTTTTGAAATGTCATTAAGCCTTTAATTATATAGCTTAGTTTAGGTCATAGGGTCTACCCCTTGTATAATTGTCATCATCAATAGCTAAATAAGAATTGTATGAGCATAAGTCCTTTCATCACAATCATA